>OU342743.1:503563451-503676642 GCA_910589775.1 Avena eriantha
GGAGTCGTGTTGTGTATATATATATATCTGATTTGTGGGTTCCATCGTGGACTAATGAGTAATGGTATTACTTCGTTTTCCACCCGCATGTAAGTGCCTGGTGAGCGTCCTTGAATCGTTTCTATGCGGGATTGGTGGGAAGCGCTAAAATCTGCATAGGGCTGATTCAAGGGTGTTACAAGAGTCTTTTCATGTCTATTTCTTTCACAGACCACATATGGATCCACCATTTTTATTTAAATGTGTGTTCTCTTCACAGACCACATGTGCTCTTTTTATTAACAACAACTAGAGTCATTGCATGTGTGTTATTTTCATTACCCACAGATGGATCCACCACTGTCATTGCATGTGTTTACTTCTCATTAACCACAGCTAGAGTCATTGCATGTGTTTTCTTTTCACAAACCACATATGGAACCACCATTATCATTGAAATATGTATTCTTTCATTAACCACATCTGGAGTCATTTCATGACTATTCTTTTCACAAACCACATATGGATCCACTGGTGTCATTGCATGTGTATTCATTTGAGAGTCCACATATGGATCCACCAGCATCATTGAAATGACTGTTTTTCTAGAGACCACACATGGATCCACCAGGGTCATTGCATGTGTCTTATTTTCACAATCCACCTATGGATCCACTAGAGTCACTGCGTGTGTGTTCTTTTTATTAACCGCAGCTAGAGTCATTACATGTGTGTTCTTTTCGCAAACCACATATGGAACCACCATTGTCATCGAAATATGTATTCTTTCATTAACCACATCTAGTGTCATTGCATGTGTGTTCTTTTCACAGACCACATATGGATCCACCAGAGTCATTGCATGTCTGTTCTTTTTAGAGACCACATATGGACCCACTAGTGTCATTGCATGTATGTTCTTCTCATTAACAACAGCTAGAGTCATTGCATGTGTGTTCTTTTCACAAACCACATATGGAACCACAATTGTCATTGAAATGTGTTTTCTTTTCATCAACCAAAGCTAGAGTCATTGCATATGTGTTCTTCTCACAAACCACATATGGAACCACCGTTGTCATTGAAATGTGTATTCTTTCATTAACAACATCTAGTGTCATTGCATGTGTGTTCTTTTCACGGACAACATATGGATCCACCAGAGTCATTGCATGTCTGTTCTTTTCAGAGACCACATATGGATCCACCAGTGTCATTTCATGTGTGTTCTTTTTATTAACAACAACTAGAGTCATTGCATGTGTGTTATTTTCATTAACCACATATGGATCCACCAGTGTCATTGCATGTGTGTTCTTCTCATTAACCACATCTAGAGTCACTGGATGTATGTTCTTTTCACAAACCACATATGGATCCACCAGTGTCATTGAAATGTGTGTTCTCTTCACAGACCACACATGGATCTACCAGTGTCATTGCATGTAGATCCACCAGAGTTCATTGCATGTGTGTTCTTTTCACCATCCACCTATGGATCCACCAGTGTCATTGCATGTGTTTTCTTGTTATTAACCACAGCTACAGTCATTGCATGTTTGTTATTTTCACAAACCACATATGGAACCACCATTGCCATTGAAATGTGTATTTCTTTCATTAACCACATCTAGAGTATTTTCATGTCTATTCTTTTCACAAACCACATATGGGTCCACCAGTGTCATTGCATGTGTGTTCTCTTCACAAACCACATATGGATCCACTAGTGCCATTGCATGTGTGTTCTTTCTATTAACAACGACTAGTCATTGCATGTGTGTTATTTTCATTAACCACATATGGATCCACCAGTGTCATTGCATGTGTGTCCTTCTCATTAACAACAGCTAGAGTCATTGCATGTGTGTTCTTTTCACAAACCACATATGGAACCACAATTGTCACTGAAATGTGTGTTCTTTTCATCAACCATAGCTAGAGTCATTGCAGGTGTGTTTTTCTCACAAACCACATATGGAACCACCTTTGTCATTGAAATGTGTATTCTTTCATTAACCACATCTAGTGTCATTGCATGTGTTTTCTTTTCATAGACCACATATGGATCCACCAGAGTCATTGCATGTCTGTTCTTTTCAGAGACCACATATGGATCCACCAGTGTCATTGCATGTGTCTTCTTATTATTAACAACAACTAGAGTCATTGCATGTGTGTAATTTTCATTAACCACATATGGATCCACCAGTGTCATTGCATGTGTGTTCTTCTCATTAACCACATCTATAGTCACTGGATGTATGTTCTTTTCACAAACCAAATATGGATCCACCAGTGTCATTGAAATGTGTGTTCTCTTCACAGACCACACATGGATCCGCTAGTGTCATTGCATGTGGATCCAGTAGAGTTCATTTCATGTGTGTTCTTTTCACAATCCACCTATGGATCCACCAGTGTCATTGCATGTGTGTTCTTCTCATAAACACAGTAGAGCCATTGCATGTGTGTTCTTTTAAAAAAACCACATATGGAACCACCATTGTCATTGAAATCTGTATTTCTTTCATTAACCACATCTAGAGACTTTTCATGTCTATTCTTTTCACAGACCACATATGGATCCACAAGTATCATAGCATGTGTGTTCTCTACATAGACTACATATGGATCCACTAGTGTCATTGCATGTGTGTTCTTTTCACAATCCACCTATGGATCCACTAGAGTCATTGCATGTGTGTTCTTTTCATTAACCACATCTAGAGTCATTACATGTGTGTTCTTTTCACGAACCACATATGGAACCACCATTGTCATTGAAATGTGTATTCTTTCATTAACCACATCTAGTGTCATTGCATGTGTGTTCTTTTCAAAGACCACATATGGATTCACCAGAGTCATTGCATGTCTGTTCTTTTCAGAGACCACATATGGACCCACCAGTGTCATTTAAATGTGTTCTTCTCATTAACCATAGCTAGAGTCATTGCATGTCTGTTCTTTTCACAAACCACATATGGAACCACCATTGTCTTTGAAATGTGTGTTCTTTTCATCAACCACAGCTAGAGTCATTGCATGTGTGTTCTTCTCACAAACCACATATGGAACTACCATTGTCATTGAAATGTTTATTCTTTCATTAACCACATCTAGTGCCATTGCATGTATGTTCTTTTCACATACCACATATGGATCCACTAGAGTCATTGCATGTCTGTTCTTTTAAGAGACCAAATATGGATCCACCAGTGTCATTGCATGTGTGTTCTTTTTATTAACAACAACTAGAGTCATTGCATGTGTGTTATTTTCATTAACCACATATGGATCCACCAGTGTCATTGCATGTGTGTTCTCCTCATTATCCACATCTAGAGTCACTGGATGTATGTTCTTTTCACAAACCACATATGGATCCACCAGTGTCATTGAAATGTGTGTTCTCTTCACAGACCACACATGGATCCACCAGTGTCATTGCATGCGGATCCACTAGAGTTCATTGCATTTGTGTTCTTTTCACAATCCACCTATGGATCCACTAGTGTCATTGCATGTGTGTTCTTCGCATTAACCACAGCTAGATTCATTGCATGTGTGTTCTTTTCACAAACCACATATGGAACCACCATTATCATTGAAATGTGTATTACTTTCATTAACCACATCTAGAGTCTTTTCATGTTTGTTCTTTTCACGAACCACATATGGATCCACTAGTGTCATTCCATGTGTGTTCTTCTCATTAAGCACAGCTAGAGTCATTGCATGTGTGTTCTTCTCACAAACCACATATGGAACCACCATTGTCATTGAAATGTGTATTCTTTCATTAACCACATCAAGAGTCATTTCATGTCTATTATTTTCACAGACCACATATGGATCCACCAGTGTCATTGCATGTGTGTTCTCTTCACAAACCACATATGGATCCACCAGTTTCATTGCATGTGTGTTCTTTTTAATAAAAACAGCCAGAGTCATTGCATGTGTGTTATTTTCATTAACCACATATGGACCCACCAGTGTCATTGCATCTGTGTTCTTCTCATTAACCACAACTAGAGTCATTGCATCTGTGTTCTTTTCACAAACGGCATATGGAACCACCATTGTCATTGAAATGTGTATTCTTTCATTAACCACATCTAGAGTCATTTCATGACTATTCTTTTCACAGACCACATATGGATCCACCACTGCCATTGCATGTGTATTCTTTTCAGAGACCACATATGGATCCACTAGTGTCATTGCATGTGTGTTCTTTTCAGAGACCACTTATGGATCCACTAGTGTTATTGCATGTGTGTTCTTTTTACAATCCACCTATGGATCCACTAGAGTCATTGCATGTTTGTTCTTTTCGTTAACCACAACTAGAGTCAATGCATGTGTGTTATTTTCACAAACCACATATGGAACCACCATTGTCATTGAAATGTGTATTCTTTCATTAACCACATCTAGTGTCATTGCATGTGTGTTCTTTTCACAGACCACATATGGATCCACCAGAGTCATTGCATGTCTATTCTTTTCAGAGACAACATATGGACCCACTAGTGTCATTGCAAGTGTGCTCTTCTCATTAACCACAGCTAGAGTCATTGCATGTGTGTTATTTTCACAAACCACATATGGAACCACCATTGTCCTTGAAATGTTTGTTCTTTTCATCAACCACAGCTAGAGTCATTGCATGTGTGTTCTTCTCACAAACCACATATGGAACTACCATAGTCATTGAAATGTCTATTCTTTCATTAACCACATCTACTGTCATTGCATGTATGTTCTTTTCAGAGACTTCATATGGATCCACTAGAGTCATTGCTTGTCTGTTCTTTTCAGAGACCAAATATGGATCCACCAGTGTCATTGCATGTGTGTTCTTTTTATTAACAACAATTAGAATCATTGCATGTGTGTTATTTTCATTAACCACATATGGATCCACTAGTGTCATTGCATGTGTGTTCTTCGCATTAACCACATCTAGAGTCACTGGATGTATGTTCTTTTCACAAACCGCATATGGATGCACCAGTGTCATTGAAATGTGTGTTCTCTTCACATACCACACATGGATCCACCAGTGCCATTGCATGTGGATCCACCAGAGTTCATTACATGTATGTTCTTTTCACAATCCACCTATGGATCCACCAGTGTCATTGCATGTGTGTTCTTCTCATTAAGCACAGCTAGAGTCATTGCATGTGGGTTCTTTTCACAAACCACATATGGAACCACCATTGTCATTGAAATGTGTATTACTTTCATTAACCACATCTAGAGTCTTTTCATGTCTGTTCTTTTCACAGACCACATATGAATCCACTAGTGTCATTGCATGTGTGTTCTCTTCACAGACCACATATGAATCCACCAGTGTCATTGCATGTGTGTTCTTTTTATTAACAACAACTAGAGTCATTGCATGTGTGTTATTTTCATTAACCACATATGGATCCACCAATGTCATTGCATGTGTGTTCTTCTCATTAACCACAGCTAAAGTCATTGCATGTGTGTTGTTTTCACAGACCACATATGGAACCACCATTGTCATTGAAATGTGTGTTCTTTTCATAGACCACATATGGATCTACCAGTGTCATTGCATGTGTGTTATTATTATTAACCACATCTATAGTCATTGTGGTGACCCAGCATACCACTGCATGATGTAGTACACTATAGTCGTTGACATAACACCAATGAAACACTATTCACTAGTATTATATCCCTCAGAGTGGTACAACAGAAATACAGCAGGTCCAAGACATGACTATAGATTACAACTCGACTCTTTACAAAAGATCTAGAGAACACTCTAGGTTAAAGAGAGAGAAAGAAACTTCTTACAAAGAAGAACTAGAAATAATAATTCAGAACTATTTGACTAAAAAGATAACATCTAAACTATCTGGCTTGCAATTGCTACTAATGTAATGCTCTAAAGAAGTGGGTTTTACGGCTAGAGTATCTACTCCTCTCTAAGTAGAGACTTTGTCTTCATTTCAGCTAATGTATGTGTTGACTTCATTGACTTTATTGAAGAACTTGAGTTGTCCATGATGGTTTCTTGAGGAGAAATTGATGTTGACGCCGTCTTCAACGGCTTAGAACCTAGCAAGGGTTAAGAAGATACGGTTGAGTATGGGCATACTCAGCAAGTTCACTAAAAATGAGTGTATGATGTACTATCTCTACAGCCATAGACCATAGGTCGTAGGCAATGCAGGTTTTCGTAAAAAAAATTTCAAAGTTTGCTTTTATTCCGAAAACTATGTTCGACAGCCTTCAAAGGTTGACCAGAACCTTTGTGGGGTTCCTTTCCTGCCGCGTTCGTAGCTCCTTCCCGAAACAGGGAGTAACATGTCACAATTCTTACACTCTACAGAGTGATACATTGCAAATGTATCTATATTTTTCATGCTCCATGCTTTGTTTTATCCACTTTCTTGTGTTTTGTCCACACTTTGGAGTACTTTTCATATGATTTCTTGGACTAACCTATTAACAAGAGCCACAGTGCCAGCTGCATGTTTTCTGCTGTTTTTGGTTCCAGGAAAGTCAGAAAATGAATATTCTCGGAATTGGACGGAACAAAAGCCAAAGTGCCTATTTTTCCAGAAGACTCTAGAAGCCAGAATACGAGACAGAGGAGGGCCAAGGGCTGGCCACACCCCCCAGGCGCGGGCTGGGCCTGGCCGCGCCAGGGCATGGTGTGGTGGCCCCAGGCACCCCCGAGGTCTCTCTCTTCGCCTATAAGAAGCCTTCTGACCTAAAAACTTCAGAGGGTTCGACGTTTTACCATGAAAAGTTCCACTGCGTCGCCGCCACCGAAGGGGAGATTCGGGGGACAAAAAGTCTCTGTTCCGGCACCCTGCCAGGACGGGGAAGTGCCCCCGGAGCCATCTCCATCGATCTTCACCATCATCTCCATCGACCATCCATGTTTCCCCCATCTATGAGTGAGTAATCCCCCGCTATAGGCTATGGGGATGGTAGGGATTGGATGAGATCGTTCATGTAATGGCATCAGATTGTTAGGGCATGGTGCCTAGTATCTTTTATTAGTGCTTTATGACTTTGTTGCGACTTGTTGTGCTTAATGCTTGTCACTAGGGCCCGAGTGCCATGATTTCAGATCTGAACTTATTATTGATTCATTATGATAGTATTGTTACTGGTCTTATCTACAAGTTGTATACACACGTTGTTGTCCGGAACCTATGGCCCCGAAGTGACAAAAATCGGGATAACCGGAAGGGAAAGGCTTTGATGTGAGGATCACATGTGTTCACAGAGTGTTAATGCTTTGCTCCGGTGCTCTATTAAAAGGAGCACCTTAATTGCCAGTAGTTCCCTAGAGGCCCCGCTGCAAACGGGCTGGCAGGACAAAGATGTTGTGCAAGTTCTCATTGCGAGCACGTATGACTATATACGGAACACATGCCTAGGATTGTCTAGTACTTGGGTGCTTTATCTTCTTTATCTGTAATTGCCCTATGTTCTGATTGCTATGTGAATTGTCTTGTCCATGCAACGCCCGTCCATCCATCCCTATGCCTACCGCACTCGAATCCCATTGTTTACTGCGTTTGTTACTACTATCTTTGCTTTACTACTGCTGTTACTTTACTATTCCTACTACAAAACTGTTGCTACTAATTAACTACTGTGAGCAAGATTGTTTCCAGGTGCAGCTGAATTGACAACTCAGTTGTTAAGGCTGATAAATATTCTTTGGCTCCCCTTGTGTCGAATCAATAAATTGGGTTTCACTTCCCTCAAAAATACTGCGATACACCCCCTATACTTGTGGGTCATCACAGAGGTGTGTCACTTTTCCCACAAGAGACCTTAAGTTTTGTTGCATAGCCGGGAGTATGTCCCCATTCAATATTCCATGGTTTGAGGCCCAACCTAAGATCCAAGCCAATAACTGCCCCCTTCGTGACCCCGCATGAAGAAACGATCCTTTGGGGCTGACTACATCTCTGTTAAGCCCCCTTTCGGGCAAGCTACAACCATGATGAGTTCTCGAAGACTCTGTAAGCAGCTCTATCTGGCGGTCACCATCAACTATGGTGAACTCAGACCAAGACAGCTATGCACAGATAATCTAGACACCTAGCTCGCGGGGAACTAAGGGGTCCCACCCATGTGCTAGATTCTCTTGAACTCCACGAGAAATCAACAGCCTCACGATACGACCATCCGTGCATGCAAAAGGAAGCAGATACAACTGACTTCTCCGTCCCATTCCAAATCTCATGGTTGACGCGTAATATACAGTGCTAGAATCACTGGCGACATTGGTTGTTAAGTCCTAGATATTATGTTGCTTTACCACTGGAACTGTATTAATAGATTATTACCACTTGGTAAATAATCCATAATCATATTATTATGAAAATAGTATTTTCTGTCCTTTTTGAAATGCAGGTGATGACAACATTTGAGTTACAATCATTTGATAGAAAATAATCAAAGGACATGAGCAAGTTGTGAACTTGCCTTTTGTGATTGCAAGATTATGCACTCACGGTCTTCAAGACAACAGAAGATCCAAATTCTGTAAACAACATCATTGGTCCGGTAAGGACTAATGTTTAAAGAAGCAAGATGCAATTATGCATAAGTAATGTAATGCAGTTTGATAAATGCGAATCCCCAGACTAATCGTATCTAATCTAGGGTTTGGAGTTTGTGATGATATCTTCAGAATATGTTCCACTTTTATACCGATTTCACACTTGTGCTTCTTATTAAGGCTTGTGAGTGTGTGAAATGATATGTAAATACAACAAGTAGTCTACAATAGTAAATCACTCAAATGGGTCATGGTATCTAAAAGATTTCTTGAGCAAGATTACTAATCAATTAGAGCTTTCAAGAAGTGTTTAAGGATTAATTTTATTGTTTCTTAAAGGAATAACTTTCAAGGAAAAGGTTACTTTTACAAAGTAAAGGTATTTAAATTTTAACATGCAAAGTATAAAAGTGAAGTATAATAATATTCTAAGATTGAGGTGGATTGCTATCTGGTAATTATGATGGAAATTATTATGTTAAACGGTTAAGAGTTAAAGGACTTATTATAAGTTTGCTGTTTGAAGTGGCAAAATGAATAACTTTTGAAGAAAATATTTCTTTGTTAAGGTTTAAACAATGTTTGTGGTTAATTGAATGTGATTGATATCGTTTTCGCTTATCCGATAAGCATGGGTTTGAGATGCATTATGATTTACTTTGGAACAGACAAAAGTTAACTATAAAACTTAAGTAGACTTATGTGTGATGTGGTTGAACTAGTATCAAGTTTTTTTAGGGTTATGATAGGTATGATCAAGAGTGTGAATTCATTCACTTTCAATTTAAGTGAATGATATGTTTGAATGTGATTTACTATTATAAAAATGATTTGTATTATTAAAGAAAGCAAGATGATCTCATTAATGTGTTAGGGTTTTAAAATCATATTAAGCATGGTTAAAAGATAAAGAGTATTCACCATATAGGTGAATGATGTTGATAATTTACTTGAATTGTTGGTTTAACTTGGAGTTATGGTTTTAAAAGGTTCTCCTTTAAGTTATTATCTTACACTTAAAGTTTATCCAAGTTATGACTTTGGAACTAGTACTTGCATATAAGAGAGTTAGGGTTTAGTACCAAATTGTGATTATTTCTTATTTACAAAATGTTTCTAAAGAATTTATAAAATTATATTTTTTATAATAGATCAGGATTTATTACTTTAAAATCTTAAAAACTTATGGAATATTATATTTGGTATTATTCTAGTAACTATATTTATTCTAGATCTTAAAATGATTTTTATTTATTTTTAATTATTATTCTTATTTTTATAAAATTCCACAAAGGATTAAATATCTTTAGAATATTTGCTTCAAGTTTTATTTGTAAAAATTTAAGTTAATAATTTTATAAGGTAGTAGATTGATTTTAGTACACAAAAATGATTTTTATTGATTTTTAGGACTTTTACTTACTTTATGAAATTTTATTCAGAAGTTAATAGTGTTAATATTTATTTACATTTTACCTTACTTAAATAAGTAAAGTTGTATTTTTATTAGGTAGGTATTATTTTGTGATCATTCCAATATGTTATATGTATTTTTAGAATTCCTTATATATATTTCAAGAATTAAAATAAGCTCAGGGGTATATTAGTAATTTCCATATTATTCATTTTTTTATCCATTTTCGATTTCCTTTATATACCCAAACCGGGCCCACAAGTCAGTCCAGCCCACTTGGTTGGGCTAGACCACCTGGTTCGGTCCATTCGGTTGGTCGACCCTGACCCGACCTCCTTACCTTGAGTCTCTCACCTCTCTCTCCCTGGCGATGCCATGGCGACGACATCGCTGCTACGATTCTAGCGGTCTTCGGTCTGCCTGGCTGCCACCGTGGTGTATGGCTAGGTTACTGACCCTGCTTCTTCGTCTGGTCCATTTTGATTTGGCTCTGGGGCTCTCCTTCGGCCAGGCTGGCTCCATTCCGAACCCTAGGGTTTGGATTGCTACCGGTGGTGCCTTCGTCGCTGCCCTAGTGGTGCTGTGAGGTACTCATGCATTGCTGTGCTGGTGATGTTCGTCCTCATGCGATGCTGTGGCCACCGCCTCGTCTCGGTGCGGGTTGCAGCGCCCTTCGGGTGCGCCCCGTACCACCGTGCGCTCGTCGGCCCCTCTACTTCCTCTTCTAATCTACAGCGAGGACCACTGGTGAGTTTAATCTTGTTGTGCCTTCTGTCCTCTGCCTCTCTTGAGCTCTGATGTATGCTTCTAGTGGTTATCCCTAATTAGGTTTCATGATTGATTTGGGTTCATCCCTCTGTGTTGGTTATAGTCGATGAATTGACACTAGAAGTGATGGTAATTGAGGATGGTGATTAAGTATATCATGTTATCATTGTCTACAGTTGGTTTTGATGATGCTAGTGGTTTTGTTAGTCTAAGTCCAATTGATTATTGGGCATTGACTAAATGATGGTGCTATTGGGGGATTATTACTTGTGGATTCTTATAATCTGGAAGTTCTCTACTATCATGATCTTGTTATTGACAGTGGTTCTGTCAGTGATTTATTCATTGCATTTTTAAATGTTGGATTGTATAGTCACATACAGATTGAGTGTTAACATGTTATTACAATGATGCTCTGATGATGTATAGATAAACTTGATGATGATTTTGGGTGTTTGATTCCAGGAAAATGGTAGTTAATGGCTTGCCGGTTTATTTATGATAGCTAAGTAATTGTTTTGCTTGGGTTTTAGAACTTGTTCTTGTGACACCATCATTAAAATGGCACACAAGTGTTGGTTCTACTACTAGGCTTTATTTTGTTAGTGCGTAAGATTAGATAAATGCCAAAGATAAGCTGAAAGCTTCTTTTAAGCATCTTTGCCGATGTTGGTCTGAGGCATAGGAACTAGTTTCCTATCTTGCTATCCCTCATAGATATGTTCTGGTATTGATACCAGTTACTTATTCTGGAATTCTTTTGATAAAATGGTTGGTGTGCTTATATGGATCCATAAGATCTATGGATTCTGGGTGCTACTCTTTTACGAGATGTGCCCAGAATTCATAACCTTGGCTATGTTTATATTGGAATATGGAATATAACTTTATATCCAGGATCAATGATGTTGGTCTGAGATCCTGGTTTAGTTTGTATAGTCTACTTATGGCTTTTGTATTCAAAATTCCTCTATGATGGATTCACCCCACTTGGGTGATTTCTGAGAGATTAAGTATAAAACAACACATGACTTCTTATCTAGATGAGATAGTTAGATCATGTGAGGGTTTTATATTACTCACCACAACAGTTGAGTTGTTGGTGTTGTTGCTGGTTGATCTAGTTGCTTGATCTTGCTAGCTTGCTTTGCTGGTTTGATCTTGTCCTTCACCTCCTGGTGTTGCTCCTGCTACTTCTGGATCCTGGAATCTTGTCCTTGATCTTTCTGTCTACCTGCTCCACCCCTTCCTTATGTCACCATCTTGTGAGCATTTGGATGATCATGTGTATGGTTTGGCTGGTGGTTTGCTTGCCTTTGGCAGGATTGATGTGTTCCTGGTTTGGTGTTTGAGAAGAAGTGTAAGCTGCTGGGGCAGTATTGCGGCAGTGTACTTCTCCTTCTTCTTGTGTGCCTCGATGGATTAGGTGAAGTGCTTGAGTCCTTGCTTGGGTGGAGAAATGAATAGTACTCTAGCAACTATGCTACGACAGCTCCCTCCCTTATCTACTTCCTAAACTCTCCTTGCTGTGTTGACACCATAGCAGTTGCATGCAGTGTGTAAGCTGCTAGCATGCTTACATGTGGGGCCTGTGCTGGTTCAAGTTTCATGATCTTGAAATATCTCTTGTGGATATACTTGGGTAAGGATGTGTTTTATTTCCTGTTTTGTCTGTCCCCTTTTTCTTACTCATGGTGAAACTTCCCCTCTATTGCGAGTGATGCAAATTGTCTGAGGCAAAAACCTTGATCAGAACAGATTCTATATTAGCCCCTTTTAATAACACTCCCCATACCCCTTGTTTTCCATTTATTTTGTTTGTTGTTTTTGCTTGTAGGGAACAAGACTAATGAAGATAAGGAGACAACTTAGAAATAAGTTTAGGTTTTTATTTTACTCATTTCTAATTGATCTTCTGTTTGGATAATGTGAAGACAATGTAATATTGTATAACTTATTTAATAAAGTTAAACTTTCTCTCTTATTGTAAATTCAATTTCTCTTGTAATTTATTTGTACTTGTAATTGTAATAAAATAAAGTGTATCTTCTTATTTTGTATTCTAGAATTTTGTAACTATTTGTACATTATTTGTAAATAATCATTCATTTATTTACTTATTATTATCATTCATTTTCACTTATCTTTATATTCAAATATATAATTTGAATACTCAATTATACTATGACTAATATTTGAATTGAATTTACACTCTTCCTCAAAACACATAGGTTCCATAGAGGTCATGTCAAAATCTATCACAGTTTCCCTAACATTTCCATCCGAACAAGAGAGATCTCGATCCCTCTATATCTCTTTTAGTTTTGCGCGAAAATTCTCCGAATTTTCTATGCATGAATGCAATACACACACCTTATCTCAGCTTATTTCTAAGCTCTAATGCTGGGATGTTACAGGCATTGCATGTGTGTTCTTTTCACAATCCACCTATGGATCCACCAGTGTCATTGCATGTGTGTTCTTTTATTAACCACGGCTAGAGTCATTTCATGTGTGTTATTTTCATTAACCACATATGGATCCACTAGTGTCATTGCATGTGTGTTCTTTTTGTTAACAACAGCTAGAGTCATTGCATGTGTGTTATTTACATTAACCACATATGGATCCACCATTGTCATTGAAATGTGTATTATTTTCAACGACAGTCGTTGGCCACAAACAATCGGGACGTAGAGCTAACCAACAACCACTCCGGGCTTCTAGAAGACCCGATCCCCGATTGTTAGGCGCCGTTGGATCAGGGTGCGTGGACGATAAGGATGTCCTTCATGAGGGCGATCCGCGAGAAGTCTGTTCTGTGAGCTGATTGGAAGTTGCAACCACGCTGGGCCTACGTCCATGCCCTTATCCCCTTAACCTCGGGGCCGAAGCTCAAATCGCGTTCCTTCATCGCCATAGAGAGGGAGAGGCCCAAAGTCAGCTTGCACGAGGCTCAGATGTTCGCCCACTACGACACACTAGTGCTGTTGTTCGTGAGGCTTTCGACCAGCTTCGAGCTCAGCTACACCGGGGTTCCTATCGCGCCGCTCTTGCGCGACAACACGTTGGCGAGGCAAATCGAGGAGCGCCGCTGCTAGCTGCCAGAGTGGAAGAGGGCAATGGCATGGTACTCGCGCATGAGCGCGTACTGGGAAAGTTGCTCAAGAAGGAGCGGGTTGCGTTGATTGAGATGTGCGAAACCCACCGGCAGGAGATCCACCCAGATTTGCACAACCCCGAAGGGAGGAAGCGCTTCTGGGCAGTGCATGGGCGTACGACCTCCACCGTTATCGATGCGGCGCGCCGTGAAGAATCCATGAGGAGGAGGAACGCTGTCGAGAACGTCGGCATCGATTCCGACGCGGAGGAGGTTGGCAGCGATGCGGACAACATCGTCGATGATGGAGACTGCAGGAGCATCATAGTCGATTAGGGCCACTTAAGCATAAATTAAATCTATGTACGGTATCTTAATGCCCTCTTTGGATCTGGGTCACTTGAGTCATAGTCGATTATTGTCATAATCTATATATGTTGGCCATGTTTTAGTTGTCTTTGTCTTTGAAACTAGTCGAAACTCGTCCGATCCTGAAAATAAAGTTCGCGCGTTCCTGGCATATCGAATGGGACAATACGCTGACTCTGCTCCCAGCACTTGATGGCACAACCATAATTTGGAGTGCACTGGAGGAGAAGGGGTCGAGCGTGTTGTAATAGCATACTACTCATGTCCAGATATAACTGACTTATCTTTCTTTTAGATATTTAAATGTGTCTATACCCAAAATATGTCTAGATACATGTTTTAGATTTCTCTGTCTTTCAAACTAATCAAAAGATGTCAAATTCTGAACAAACAAAGTCATTGCGTTCACATCTGATGGGACAATACGCTGACTCTGCTACTTGATGGCACAACCATAATTCTGGAGTGCGCCAGGGGAGATGGGAATACAAGGGAGATGGGAACTAGTAGTTGTGTCCATGCGCAGATAAAAATTTAATGTAATAATATTTTAAAAATTGTAATCTGGTCCACATGACCCCATCACAGACACGTAGCACGTGCTAGATATAAAGACGACACAACTAGTTTAGTTTCAATGATATAATTCAACATACGACGTTACTGTGCCCGCATCTTTCTGCTCCCCTTATTAGTCTGCTAGCCCACGCTGCATTAAGCAACAGTTGATGAGGATAAAAAATGATAAAATGGCAAATAAAACAATTTTTAAGCTTACCTTTCATCTGGAGAATTGTACAAAGATGAAATTGACAGGGATTTATTATTTCTCGTGTAGTTAGCCGAAAGATCCTCAGGAACATCCTCAATCACCCCAGCAACTTCTTCATATTCTAATACACCTCCATTATTTGCCCTTTCCTCCCTGTTCCGCTTACCCTTTTGTTTCTTTTCACACCCTTTTGTCGCCGGCACCTTCACTTCTTCATAAATTGGCTGCTTACGTATGTTTTTCCTCCGAGTGCTCATCACCGTTTTCCTCCACCTGCTGCACTTCCTCAAGTTCTTTGTCTTCGCGTTGCTCTTCCTCCAGTTCTGGCTGAGAAGCCTCATTTTCTGCCACCGGGGTGTGAACAGGGACAAGATCATGTGTAACTGGGTTTTTGCACAACCTCTTGATAGAGCCGAATCCGCCACAACGTTTGCATTTCCTTTTCCTAGCTCCCAGTCTTGAACCTTTATCGGTGGAGGCTTCGATCCTTAGCTTTCTAGGCCTCCTAGGTGGCCTCCTAAGAACTGGTGGTTGAAGTTTGAACCCTGGATCGACAATCTCCCAATCATTTTCATCAGCCATAGGTGGTATGTTTTCTGCATAAGTTGCAGCAAACTTATCCACAGAGAAATAGTTGTCGACATAGTTCTCTATTTCAGCTCCGCTACCTCTAAGCTTTAAGATGAAGTAAATTGCATGGTGACATGGCAGACCAGTAATCTGCCACAGCCTACATGAACAAGTCTTATTTCCAATGTCTACAGTGTACCTCTGTTCACTTCCATGCTTGTATTCTGCATAAACCTTAGCCAATGTTCTGGAACTTCTGACCATCCTCATCTTTATCGTTCTCATTGCCCTGGTTCTTGCATTCAGTAACATAACCACCTTTGGAACTATTTTATGGCCTTAAATATTTCTTGCACAAATTCTTTGCCTTAAATCTATCTTCACCATTATGCACTATCTTATTGCATCCAACAAAATAACAATTCCAAGTGTCTTCATGCCTGAAATCTTATCATTGAAACTCTCTGCCAAATTATTGCAAACAAAATCGACCTTGCTTAACTCACTAAACTTGCTTCTGGCCCATAGCTTGGTGTGATGTTCTTCAAGGTATTTTTTCACCTTTGGCACTTGACGAGGGTTTAACTCATCAATGCCCATTGTTATGGACTTGGGTTTTGGAGAAGGAGGGAGCGCTGGAGACATCTATCGGCTAGCAAGCAAGCACACTGGGGACAAAGATTTACCCAGGTTCAGGCCTCGTAGAGGTCCCTAATCCTGCTTGTCTGCTCGTGGAATTAATGAAGGAATCGAAAGTTACAATGGTGCGCAGATGTAATCTGGCGAGGATTGTGGAAACTAGGGTTGCGTGTGTCCTCCTCGCCGCCCCTCCTAACCTTTATATAGATAGGCTAGGTCTCGGGTAGCAGGTCGAGTCGGTTACAAGTTAGGGTTTTTCCCCTTCAAACTTTCTATCTTTAACTTCTTCTTGTTCTTCAAGCAATCGAGAGTCCGTAGGTTACTCGAGTCCCTCGTTTGGGCCTTGGCGACACCGTGGGCCTGTACGTATCTGGACCGTATATACCAAGCTCGAGTACCTATAGGGTATACCCATGTCAGTAGCCCCCGAGTGTCCAGTGGAATCGCAGATTCGACTGGGGACTTTTTGAAGTCTTCGAGTTCCTAAACGAGTGCATTTCGACTGCTTTTATTTGTGTCATAGGGATTGTTGATATACGTGCCTGATATAACCGAAGTATCGGTATCAGTTAACCACCTTAGGGTGAAACAACGCAATCTACTCGAACTCGAGTCCCCGGACTCGAATCCGGAAAAGTGCTGGCGTAATTCGACTCAGGCCACGGAGGTCTTACAGGAGTCGAATTCCAGTTATATGGGTGTGAGCACTCGACGCGTCTATCAAGGCATGTTCATCGTACCTGTAGGCACGGATACATTTCTGGTAGTGCGCAGCTAAATGCGTTGCCATGCCTAATTCAGGTCTTACCTTCACGCTGTAAGCGCGACATTCGAATTTTATCATCACGGAGACGATTCGGGTGATCCAGGAGACACAGTCTCTTTGTAGGGAAAATTATGAGGCAGTGTCGCCATGAGCTTCGAGTGCGGATGTTATCAACACACATCTTTCTGTATAAATAATCATAGGGTGGGCGACCAGCGCTCCCTATGGGAGTAGCCCCCGAGTGCCTGGTTGAGTCGAAGACTCAGGCAGGGACTAAATAACTTGTGCGACTGCTGTCGTCTTTTGGTTGCTTGTTTTAGTCGAATTTTTCCAGCGCTCCCTATGGGAGTAACCCATGTCCATAATCGAATCGTATTTCGAATGGCCTGGGTTTTCTTCGGATTGTCCTTGTTCCTGCAAAAAGAAAAGAAAATCGTAGGGTGCGCGGCCAGTGCTCCCTATGGGAGTAGCCCCCGAGTGCTTGGTGGAGTCGAAGACTCCAGCAAGGACTCAAGTAGTCGAAGTTTTTCGCTGTGTAGCTTTGATGATGTCAGTGCTGACGCTTGTATGACCTCAATTGCCCGCGTGAGCGAGTTTGACGAGACGTGACGAGCAGTGGGTCCCACTTTCTGACTTTGATTTGACTGGGCGTGCACAATCTTTATTTTAACTGCGCCTCCTCGATTTCCGTGCGTAATGGGAGTAGTGGAGGGACGGTTCGCGCTTCCCCTTCTCCACGTGTCCAACACGATGTGTGCCACGCGTCCGGTAGGGTTTTTCAGAGCCGTTGGAATGCATCTTCCAGGGGTTAAGTAGCGGCGCTGCGACGGTAATTTTCTCATCTGTTCTCATTCATCCTTGCTGCCATCGCCATTGCTGTTGCTCTCTGTTTCCTTGCGCTCTTTCTTGTTGCAGCGCTGGACTAGCTCCGTATCTTCCCCAGCTACTTCCTCCGTTCTCACCGCCGTAGCGCAATGGGGAAGAAGGGAGGCGCTGCTGCTGATTCCGCGGCCACCATTGCCGCAGCGAAGAAGGAGGGCGGCTCCACCGCTGCGGGCACCAGCACCGCCACCGGTGGGAACAAGAAGGTCGCAGGCACCCGCGTCATGAATGGTGCCTGACGCCCTTCCATCATCAAGGCGTCCGATCTGCGTCTTATTCGCCAAGAGGAGTGATGTCTGCCGCAGTCACCGACGCGCGCGTCCCCAGCGGTGAGACCATTCCTGCTCCTCCCGCTAGGTTTCGAGTGATGTTTCTTGCATTCATCATTCGCGGTCTCTCCTTGCCTCTTCACCCCTTCTTTAGGGGTCTTCTTTGTTTCTACGGGCTCCAGCTCCATCAGCTGTCCCCAAATTCGATCCTCCACATCTCCTACTTCATCACACTTTGCGAGTGCTGGCTCGGAATCGAGCCACACTTCGGCCTTTTCAAGCGCATCTTCAAATTGAAGCGCCAGTCTGCATCTGGCTCTTTAGTTTACGATGTAGGTGGTTGCGGAATCCACGTCGACCCATCTGCCACCTACTTCGACATCAAGCTCACGAAGTTTGTCCAAGGGTGGAGGGATAAATGGTTTTACATCCGTGATCAGAAGGCCAAAGGCGAGCACTTTGGACTCGCGCCCTTTGATCCCGCGACCCCGTGCAGAAGGATGCGCTCCTGGAAGAACGTAGTTATGCCTAGTGAGCTCGCGGAGACATACATGATGTATCAACGCGTCTATGACCTCGAGAGTCGCATAGGCAAAGAGGAGGGAGGCTGCGCTCTCATACGAACTTGGCTGCGTCGTCACGTCCAGCCCCTGCAAGCCAGAGTCCACCCCATGTTTCAATGGGCTGGCACTAATGATGCCACTCGCGTGTCTGCCGATGGCATGTCCGCGAGTGAGGTGGACAAGAGGGTTCGACTGGTCACGAAGTACACCGGCAAGGATGTGCTTCCTAGTGAGCCAGTTGTTCCTCCCTTTGATGCTTCGAATCCTCCTCCTGAGGTATAGTTGTGCTACGCAGTAGCTTATTTTGTTGATTGCTTTTCTGTTTCTTACTTGTTTTTTGCTGATTTTTGTTGTCTGTATGCAGGATTGGGCGGTGTCCCCTTGTATGCCCCCTCTCCCTGAGGGGATTATTCCTCGTGAAGCCTTGGAAGAGGATGAGTCTGAGTCGACTGTCCCTTCTGATGTGGAGGAGGAAGCCCCCGAGTCCGATAGTCCAGATACTCTCAAGCGTTCGCGCGGTGAGGATTCCGACGCGTCGTCTCCTTTGACTCCGGAAGGTACGGGCGTTGGTGCGGAGTCGCTAATTCCTGCCGTTCCCGTGAGGGCTGTGGCACCATCTTCTCGCAAGAAGATGCGATTGCCCAAGGAGTCTTCGTCGGAGTCGGTGAAGGCCACATTTGATTTTGACAAGTTTGACTGGTAAGTTTTCTAATTCATTTGTTCTTCTCTGTTTTCTTCTTGTTGGCTTGTGCCGGAGTTTTGCCCTTTCTCATTGTGGGTTTTGTTTTGTAGTCAAGAGGCGTCGTCATCTTCTACCGACGTAAATTTTTTGAAGGAATCAGGAGTCGCGACCTCAAAGGCCAAGAAAGAGGTCAAGCGCGCTCCTTCCCCTCCATTGGCGGCCCACTCCGAGCACAACTCTTCCAGCTCTCCTCACGCAGGGGAGCATCGAATGGTTGCCCGGATGACGGCACAACAAACATCTTCAGAGTCATTGGAGGACCATGTAAGTGTAGTTGTTTCCTCCTTTGTAGTGTTGTAGTTGATGTTATCTATTGCCTCTGATGGTTCTTTGTTGTATGATAGCTCCTTGTGAAGGAAGCCGCGCACTTGGCAGAACAAGTGATGGCGATGGGCCGCCTGCATGCAATGCTGGAGACGCGTCACCGTGTGGTTGAAAGTGAGTGTTCTACACTTATTCTTGTTTGTCTTCTCCTTTTAGTATAGTCCACTGATAGTCAACTTTTGTTTGTCGTGTAGCTGAGCATAATGCTCTATTGCGTGACGCCGCCACCTTGGAGAAGACACTGGCCGCAGCTGTGAAGGATCGCGACGAGGCAATCACAGCGCGTGACGAGGCGCGGAAGCGTGAAGAGGATCTGCGTGCCTCCTTTGCGGCCAGGTAAAAGTTGTTTGAAGAACAACTGTTCTCAGTCGCCACGGCTCTCTCAGGTACTTTTGCTTGTGGATATTGTTATCCTTCTCTGCTTCTCGAGACGCTGATATTTTGGTCCATGTGTGGGTTTATGTACAGATGCTGGCGATTTGAGTTTTGACCCGCAGGCCCTTCGTCGTGAAGACGCTCTGGCGGGTGCGCTGGCTGCAATTGAGGACCGTAGCGCCACCATCTAGGATACACTTTCCAAGGCCAAGGGCGCCCTCAGTCGCCTCCGGGAGGAGTTGATGCCTAAGGCGGAGCTGATCGATAATATGGACGAGCTGGTGGAGTCACTCTCCGGGGTGTGCCTTCCAGCTACAAGAACTCACTCCACGCGGCTGGTGCATCCATGTCACTCGCCATGGTGCAGGTCCACAGAGTCGAGATCGATCCTTCTGTGGTGTCGAAGGCGATGCATGTTGGCGCGGACGGTTAGCACGTAGTCTTCGCTCCTTTCACGACTGCATGTGGCAAATATGGGCATCACTTGATAAATACTGTTGCGAAGTACTCTGAGGAGCTCCAATGTGCTAAGAAGGCGGTGAAAGCTTCGGCCTCAGGGGCCGGCGGAAAGTCAGTGGCGTCTGATACTGCCACGGACTTGATGAAGCCCCCGAAACCGTCGAAGTCGAAGAAGCCAGCTGTTCCTTAGTTAGCTTTGTAATAGTTGATTAGTTTATGTCCTTTTGTTTAAGAACATGCCTCCTGGCGACTGTATCTGCTGATACTTATGCTGGTGTTGAATGCATCTGCACCATTTTGTATTTGTTTTGATTTGGTCGTCTTATTTGCTTCTATCTTGACTTGTGGAAGGGTACATCAAGTGATCCTGTGAGGGGGATCCAGGACTCGCCAACTCTTCATGATACCATGGCACCGTCGCGCTCCAGGGTAGATGAGATGTCCTTGCTTTCGCAACTGCGTGATCGCGTGAAGCAGCTGGAACATGAGTTGCACGTGCTCCGCGGTAGCGCGGACGTGTGGAAGTCGAAAGCGAAAAAGGCCGCCGCCCGAGAGCAATATCTGCTTGGCGAGGTGACGTAGCTGGGCGACCAATTCAAGTGTTAGTTTGCTTGTTCTCATCTTTTCCTTGTAGTCACTCGTAGTGGTACGTTGTACTCATGCTGCTGATGCTGCTTCGTGTAGTTGTTAGCGCGCGTCATCCGCATGAGGAGAATGATAGAATTGCTATTCGCCTGCATGATCTCACCCAGGAGCAACTTCAAGAGAGTGGATACTTCTGGGTAGATCATGATCGTGCGACTGCGCTGGCGACCCTGCAAGATCGTGCATCACGGGTGCTGCTCTTTCTGAAGAAATCGCAGTCATGCCTGAAGAGCATTTATCGGGTGATGTTCCTGCTGGATGATATCCCATCAAGCTTGCTGGCCCTCCTAGCCAAGTTTCAAGATCTGTCCGCGGTTCGCGAATGCGTCAGGCAACAGTTGGTGGCTGGTGCCAAGGCTGCTCTGTCAATGGTGCGATTGCACAGGCCTGACGTGGATGTTGCAGCAATTGCGTCTGGGCCGCCTGCACCACCAGCAGGTTCTGCCTGGAATATGGTGCCGCACTACCAGGCGGTGGATCACCCAGCAGAAGAGATCGTCGACTTCTTTGAGGAACAAACCAACGTTCTCCTGCTGCAGTAGTAGCCTAATTTGTATCCTGCACATAAGTGTACTTGTGTTGTATAATTCGTATAGATGTTGTAGATAATTTATTGTCAAATGTGTACAGAGAGCTTTGTTAGCATGAGGTGCGTTGCACTATGCGAGTCCTTTTCGTTAGTCTGGCCATGTATTATCTCAGTCCCTTTGTTAACCTGTCAGGTGCGTTGCAGCTAGGTTGAGGTTGTGTTAAGGGGTTCGATTGATGTACCAGCTACTCAGGATATCGCGTTTTGGTTCGAAGAACAGATGTGTATAGGATGGCACAGCCCTCGAGTACATAAATTGACAAAGTGAAGGAGAACACAGAGTTTTGGGGCACTTAGCTTTTATTTATTCGAAGAACAGTGCGAGGTACAATGTGTGGCTAAGTAGCCTTGGCTGAGTAGTCTTATTTGTGATGTAAAAGTAAAAAAGCGACTAGGTGTAGAAGCGTCGCAGTTGTGCGACGTTCTAGGGGTTGGAGTATGCAACTCCTGTCTCTAAATCTTGAAGGCGATAGACGCCACCTGGGATTACTTCTGTGATCACGTACGGTCCTTCCCAGGGGGAATCGAGCTTGAGATGCCCCTGCTGCTTCAGTCGCAGGACTAGGTCGCCTTCGAAGAAGGATCTGGGGCGAAGCCTCCTACTGTGGTAGTTGCGCAGGTTCTGCTGGTAGATCGTTGATCTTTCCGCGGCGATTTCCCTTGCTTCATCAAGGAGGTCGACAGAGTCTTCGAGTGCGAGGGATGACTCTTGTTCGCTGTAAGCGACCACGCGCGACGCCTTGTACCGTACCTCGGCTGGTAGCACTTCCTCTGCTCCGTGCACCATAAAAAATGGCGTGTAGCCCGTGGCGCTGTTTGGAGTTGTACGTAGGCTCCAAAGTACATATTGCAGTTCGTCCGGCCAGCAACCCGCGGCTTGTTCGAGTGGCCGGAGGAGTCGCTTCTCGATGCCGCTACAGACGAGCCTGTCTGCCTTTTCCACCTGACCGTTGGTCTGTGGGTGCACTACTGAGGCGTAGTTGATGTTGATCCCTAGGTTCTCGCAGAATTCTTGGAACTCCTTGGATGTGAAGTTCGTCCCGTTGTCGGTGATGATGCTATGTGGCACCCCGAAGCGGTAGACGATGGACTCAAAGAATTTGACTGCGATGTGCCCTGATTGGTTGGTTACTGGCATAGCCTCAATCCACTTGGTGAATTTGTCGACTGCGACCAAGAGGTAGACGTAGCCTCCTCGCGAGGATCTTGGAAGTTTGCCGACCATGTCGAGCCCCCATTGCGCGAAAGGCCAGGCCAGTGGGATTGGCCGTAGCTCTGCGCCCGGTGCATGCGGCTTGTCTGCGAATCGCTGGCAATCATTGCATTTTTGGACGATGTCCTTGGCGTCGCGCATGGCCATAGGCCAGTAGAATCCAGCTCCTAGAGCTTTGGCCACGAGGGGGCGACTGCCGGCGTGGTGCCCGCAGGTCCCTTCATGGATGTCAAGGAGAACTGCTTTTCCATCGGCCATGGAAACGCATCGTTGGAGTACTCCTGTGATGCTGCGTTTATACAGTTCACCGTTGATAACAGCGAATGCCTTGGATCGCCGCGCGATGTGCCATGCATCGTCTGGTAGCCTCTTGCTGAGGAGGTATGTGATGTACGGCTGCGTCCATGATTGTTCAATCATCATGATGCTCATTGGTCCTTCGAGTCCAGTGTCCAGCTCCAAGTCATCGGGTGTCATTGGCTCATTGGGTGGCGTAGCCCCCGAGTCCGTTGCTGCACTTGTTTTCTTCTCTGCGGCCTTTGGCTTGATGGAGCGTTCGCGTATGCGCTCGAGAAATACCCCGGGTGGTATGGGGGCGCAGGTAGAGCCTATGTTGGCGAGTGCATCCGCCTCTTCGTTGCTTTCGCGACCTACGTGTCGCAGCTCGCAACCATCAAAGTCTCCTTCGAGTGTATCGTAGAGGTCGCGGTACGCGATCATGTTGTCGTTCAGTGCGTCGCACTCATGCATTGTTTGGTGGACGACCAGCTTGGAGTCGCCATATATGATGAGCCTCTTGGCGCCGCAAGCTTTTGCCATCCTCATCCCGTGCAACAGGGCCTCGTATTCAGCCTCGTTGTTTGAGGCTGTGAACTGCATTCGCAGGATATACTTCAGCTTGTCCCCTTGAGGTGATGTCAGTATGACACCTGCGCCTGCTCCGTCTTTCCGCTTGGACCCATCGAAGTGCATTTTCCAGAGGTAGGACATATCTGGCTTGTTCGGGAGTTGGTTTTCCATCCAGTGCACGAGGAAGTCAGGGAGAACTTGCGACTTGATTGCTTCGCGCTTTTCGTATGTGATGTCTCGTAGAGACAGCTCTATTCCCCAAAGCGCAACTCGCCCCGTGGCGTTGGGGTTATTGAGGATATGTCCCAATGGGGCGTCGTTGACTACCACGATTGGGTGTTCCTGGAAGTAGCGGCGTAGTCGTCGGGCGGTCATAAAGACACTGTACGCCAGCTTCTGGTAGTGCGGGTACCGCTGTTTTGTTGGCGTGAGGACCTCGTTGAGGTATTATACTGGGCGTTGTATGCCGTGACCTTTGTTTTCCTCTGCTCACTCGACGACGAGCACTGTGCTGACCACCTGGTTGGTGGCGGAGATGTGCAGCAATAGTGGTTCCCTTTCTCGTGGGGTCACTAGCACTGGCGAAGTGGATAGCAGGCGCTTGAGATCTTCGAATGCTTCTTGCGCTTCATTGGTCCACTCGAATTTTTCAGCTTTGCGGAGGAGCTGGTAGAAGGGCAGAGCCTTTTCACCCATCTGACTGATAAATCTACTGAGGGCCGCGATTCGTCTGGCCAGTTGCTGGACGCCTCTTATGTTTTTCGGCTTCTCCATGGCCGGTATGGCTTTTATCTTCTTCGGGTTCGCCTCGATTCCCCTCGCGGAGATGAGATACCCGAGTAGCTGCCCAGATGGTATGCCGAAGGCGCATTTGTCGAGATTGAGCTTGATCCGGTAGCGGTCGAGGTTGGCGAAGGTTTTGTGCAAATCGTCGATTAGAGAGGCTTCCTCCTTGGTCTTGATTACTATGTCGTCGACGTAGACTTGGATGTTGCGACCCAGTTGTTCCTTGAGGCAAGCCTGCATGCACCGCTGGTAGGTGGCTCCAACGTTTTTTAGCCCGAAGGGCATTGTGTTGTAGAAGAACACACCAAAGGGCATTGTAAACGCTGTTTTCTCCTGATCTTCCTCCTTCATTCGAATTTGATTATAGCCTGAGTAGGCGTCGAGGAAGCAGAGGCGCTCGCATCCCGCGGTGGAGTCGATGATCTGGTCGATCCATGGCAGCAGGAAGTGATCCTTTGGGCAGTGCTTGTTCAGAGAGGTGAAGTCTACGCACATCCGTAGGATATTCGTGTCCTTTTTTGGTACCAGCACCATGTTGGCGAGCCAAGTGCTTTCCTTGATCTCGCATATGAACTTGGCCTCAAGGAGTCTGTTGATCTCCATTCCAACTTCCTATGCCCGTGGCTCAGACAATCGCCTAATTGTTTTCTTGACTGGCCTTGCGTCGGGGTTGACGTTGAGTGCGTGCTCAGCGAATTCCCTGGGAACTCCTGGCATGTCCGTAGGACACCAGGCAAAAATTTCCCAGTGCTCACGGAGGAATTCGACGAGCGCGAGTTCCTATGCGGGACTCAAGTTGTTGGCGATGAGGGCCGTCTTGGCGGGATCCGATGGATGGACTTGCACTTTCTTTGTGTGCACAGATGAGTCGAAGGAGAGATCAGGTGAGCTTGGTCTGCTCGGGGAGGCAAACTGTTGTCTGTCGTCTCTTTCAATCTCACGAGTTCTTCCTGCATGCTGAAGGACTGGGAGACTCTGTTGAATTCCCTGTCGCAACTGTCAGATCGCTCAAAGCTCCCGTTGATCGTGATGACGCCGTTGGGACCTGGCATTTTCATCTGTAGGTAGGCGTAGTGGGGCACCGCCATGAACCTAGCGAACGCGACGTGCCCGAGGATGCGGTGATATTGTGAGGGCCAGTCGACAACCTCAAAGTCGATGCGCTCGTGCCGGAAGTTCTTCGGCGTGCCGAAGATGACGTTGAGGTTGATTTTTCCCAGGGGGTATACGCCTTTCCCTGGGACGATGCCGTGGAACGTTGTGTCCGATGCCTCCAGGTAGGTTAGAGGGATTCTCATTGCTCGCAAGGTGCTCGTGAATATGAGGTTGATGCCGCTTCCGCCATCCATGAAGACGTGACTCAGTCGAAGCCTCCAATTTGCGCCTCGAGTACGAGGGGGCAGTGACCTGGACGGGGTATCTGAGGAGGCTGGTCGCGCTTGTCGAAGGTGATGCATGACTCGCATCCACTGAGGTACTCAGTGGTGGATGGTGGCGAGTGCGTGGCCTTCTGCACCCTGTTGGAGGGGCATCCCTTTTGGATCATCATGGTTCCCATGGCCCGTGGGTACGGTTCGTCTTCGTGGTGCTGGTCCGGTGCGGCTCCGTTCGAGGATGGCCCAGGTGGTGGTGGCGGTGCGCCATGTGCCACGGCACCTGGAGCGGCTCCGTAGCCTCTTTCGACTGCATTGCGGTTCATCCGAACCAATCCCTCGTGTAGCTTGAGGAACTCGCGGTAGTCCTTGAGGAGGTGGCTGGACTTCCTCTTGCCATCATACTTGTCGATATAGAAGTGTACCGTGCAAGGCCCGGACAGTTTATGCTCGATGGAGGTCGCAGGTGCCTCATCGTGAGTGCGGCGTTGCCATACTTGCGTGGTTTTCCCAGAGTCGCGGTATCCGCCGCTACGGTATCCGTTGTTGCGGTTATCGTCGCGTCTATCGGCGTAGCCGTCCGCGACCATGTTGACGTCATCGCGGTCATCGTAGATGCGCATGCGATGCTTACCTCGGCGATCGCATCTGCGTTCGAGTTCTGCCTCCTCGTCGGAGTGAGCGCGATTCTTTACCGAATCTTCTCCATCGACCCACCGATTCGCGATCTCCATCAGGTGGTTGATGGTTTGGGTCTTTGAGCGGCCCAGCTCCTCCCTGAGTTCTAGGAGGCGGACACCACCATTGAATGCATCAATCGTGCGGTCTTCCGAGATGTTCTCTGCGGAGTTCTTGATGATGGACCACCTTTGGATGTAGGAGCGCAGCGATTCGCCAGATCTTTGCTGGCAGCATCTCAGCTCTCCGATTGATGCGGGCCACTTGTACGTGCCCTTAAAGTTGCACACGAAGCTGTAAACCAGCTCATCCCAGCTGCGAATGGATCCGTGTGGGAAGTTATTGAGCCATGCTCGGGCGGAGCCCTACAGCTGTAGCTGCAAGCATTGCATGGTAGTGCTTCGACTGCCTCCATGGAGTCTGACGGAGGAGATGTGGTCCTCCAGCCAGATCTTGGGGTCCTATAGACCGTCGAATTTTGGGTTCTCCGACAGGAGTTTAAACCCTTTAGGCATTCGCTTCTGCCTAATGGATCTGCTGAAGCATCTGGCGCCGCAGAGCTCCCCATCTTCTTCTTCCGTGTCAGTCGACCGAGCATGTCGTGCCCTTGATTTGTCGATCTTGCGTTGTGTAAGGTCGTCGCGCGCATCGTAGTCACGATCGTGTCGCCATGAGCGGCAGCGCCGAGACAAGTCGTGACTGTCCTCACTGGATGAGGGCGAGGAGTGGCGCTTTGCTAGCGCTTTGCCCTTTTTGGGTCCGGTGTTGGCTCCTTGTCGAGGGCGGCCTCAATTAATCCCAAGCCCGCGATCGTAGATCGGTGCATGGCAGTTCGGGGATCTCCAGCGGGCGGCTGGTTGTTGAGGAGGTACATGGTGGCTGCTGTCACCGCAGCCTGCGGCGTCCTGGGTACCATGTTGCCCCTCGTGTCGACTGTCATAGAGCCAAAGTCGAGGACTTTCGCGGATTCTATGCGTTCTTGCTCAGTAAGATGAGCCATCCGCGATTGCCTCTTCTTGGCGAGGTACTCGTTGCCTCTTGAGGAGGATCCTCCGTAGGAGGAGAGCCCAGCGCGATGAAGACTCGATTCGTCCGCTGCCTTTTTACGCGCCTCAAGTTGCGCGAATGTTTGCAGTTGGCACTTGAATTCTTCTTTCAAGAGCCAGTGATAGCCCATCAGCAGTTCTTGCGGGGACCCGAAGGGTAGAGGAGTGCCTCGTAATGCCTCGCGGCAGTGATTCCACTCTTGCTTGTTGAGCTTGATTACGACGCGTTCGCCGGTTTGCTCATTGATTATGCTGGGAGGTTCGACTGCTCCTCCGTTGTTGAGAGGGGCGCGATTGCCACCGTTATCGCCGTTGCCACCATTGCCACCGTTACCGGCGTTGGGTGGATCGGTGCCGTTGCCAGGGTTGCCACCGTTGTCGCGATTGGCAGAGGTGTCGCCTGCGTTGATGACGGCGCACATGAAGTGATTGGGGAAGCTGTTTCTTCCACAACTCTCAGATCCGGAACCATAGGTTCCATCTTTAGTGGCCAGATCGCTTAGATCGGAATCGCGACTGCTGTCGCTGACCGTGTTTTTGACTGCCGTCGGGGCGTTGAGCTCGCCGAGGGTGCCGATCGATGGAGGAAACCATGATGCTGGGGAAATCCCTGGTGCTGTCGGCTGATCAGGCATGCCAAGCGTGTCCATCTGACCAACTTGGAAGCGGAAGCTCCCAATCGCCAGGCTGATTCCGTCGCCCACGGACTCGAAGGTCGGGCGGGTGGCCGGCGTGTGGACGGTGAAGTCGAATGCGCCGAAGAGCTGGCGAATATCCGCTGTTGCGGAGTTGTAGATCACAGTTGATGGGGACGAAGAAGCCGCAACATCAGCACTCCCAATTCCCACAGACAGCGCCAATTGACGAGGGTTTAACTCATCAATGCCCATTGTTATGGACTTGGGTTTTGGAGAAGGAGGGAGCGCTGGAGACATCTATCGGCTAGCAAACAAGCACATAGGGGACAAAGATTTACCTAGGTTCAGGCTTCGTAGAGGTCCCTACTCCTGCTTGTCTGCTCGTGGAATTATCGAAGGAATTGAAAGTTACAATGGTGCGCAGATGTAATCTGGCGAGGGTTGTGGAAACTAGGGTTGCGTGTGTCCTCCTCGCCGCCCCCTCCTAACCTTTATATAGATAGGCTAGGTCTCGGGTAGCAGGTCGAGTCGGTTACAAGTTAGGGTTTTCCCCTTCAAACTTTCTATCTTTAACTTCTTCTTGTTCTTCAAGCAATCGAGAGTCCGTAGGTTACTCGAGTCCCTCGTTTGGGCCTTGGCGACACCGTTGGCCTGTACGTATCTGGACCGTATATACCAAGCTCGAGTACCTGTAGGGTATACCCATGTCAGCACTACATACATGTTCTGCAAGTAAGTAGCATGCGTGCTTGGGGTGTATGTGCATGATGATCGCCACAAGTTCTCTTCAAAGATCTTTCCTTTAAACTTCTTCGTGAAGTTACTAGCGAGGTGCCGAATGCATTCCCTATGCTCAACCTCAGGAAACACAGCATCAACAGCATTCTCAAGACCCTTGCATGCACCTGTGTGTATCACCAAGCCTTCAGGGTGACCAATTACTGTCCGTAGTCTCTACATGAACCATGTCCATCTTTCATTTGATTCACCCTCAAGAACAGCATAAGCTACGAGTAGAAGCCAATTATGCGCGTCCAAAGCACAAGCAGAAGCAACATGTCCCTGATACATTGCAAATTTATCTATAATTTTTGATGTTCCATGCTTGGTTTTATCTACTTTCTTATGTTTTGTTCCAACTTTCGAGTACTTTTCATACACTTTCTTGTACTAACAAAGAGCCATAGTGCTAGTTGCCTGTTTTCTGCTATTTTTAGTTCTAGAAAGTCAGAAAATGAATATTCTCAAAATTGGACGGGACAAAAGCCAAAGTTGATATTTTACCGGAAGACTCACGGAGCTAGAAGACGAGACGGAGAGGGGCCAGGGGCTGGCCACACCACCTGGTGGCGCAGGCCAGGCCGCGCCACGCCAGGGGGTGGTGTGGGACCCTCCGGCACCCCCTCGGTCTCCCCTCTCGCCTATAAGAGCCTCCCGATGCATAAACCCTAAGTCGTCAATCAGAAATCCACGAAAAGTTCCACAGCGCCGCCGCCACCGAAGGGGAGATTCGGGGGACAGAAAGTCTCTGTTCCGGCACCCTGCTGGGACGGGGAAGTGCCCCCGGAGCCATCTCCATCGATCTCCACCACCATCTCCATCACCATTGTCGATTCCCATGATGAGGAGGGAGTAGTTCTCTCTCGAGGCTAAGGGTTCTACCGGTAGCTATGTGTTCATCTCTCTCTATGCATGATCATATTGTGATCATGAACTTTGTAATCAAGTGGATCTACCTTGCTACTCAAGTGCTTTAATAGATCTCTGCTCTCCCCATCTGTGTGAAGTTGACAGTGTGCACACCATGGTGGCACTTAGGCTAGAGATTACAAATACTTGTTATGAGTTATATTTGGAGTTGGATGTCTTTATGAAATTGTGGTGTTTGTTTGAACCATCTAGTGCTCAAGGTGATAGTGTGGGGTTATCTAGATGCGGAAAGCGAACTTTGAGGTGTGCTGTTATAGCCCTACCATCGATTAGAGTGTCCAACCGGAGAGTAGTTCAGCGTAGTATCATAAAGAAGAATATATTTACATGAGAGTGTTCACTAGTGAAAGTATGATCCCTAGGCCTTGTTTCTAAGCATTGAAACACTGTTTGCAATTAGATCTGTTACATGTTTGCTTGCTTCCATCTTTATTTTAGTTTGCCTTAGTCTTTTCCTAGGTCAACCACACGCCAGCAAGCTATTTTCTGGCACCGTTACCACTTATAATTATCCATACCACTTGTATTTCACTATCTCTTCGCCGAACTAGTGCACCTATACACCTGACAAGTGTATTGGGTGTGTTGGGGACACAAGAGACTTCTTATATCTTGATTGCAGGGTTGCTTGAGAGGGGATACCTTTGACCACTTCCTCCCTGAGTTCGATAAACCTTGGGTGATCCACTTAAGGGAAAACTTGCTGCTGTTCTACAAACCTCTGCACTTGGAGGCCCAACAACTGTCTACAAGAATAGAAGTGCGTAGACATCAGTCCCCTAAACTTCCCTGTTAAATAAGTTGCGCCTATTGCCAAGTATGGCCTTGATGACCCACAAATATAGGGGGCGTATCGCAGTGTTTTCGAGGGAAGTGAAACCCAATTTATTGATTTGACACAAGGGGAGCCAAAGAATATTTATAAGCCTTAACAACTGAGTTGTCAATTCAGCTACACCTCAAAACAATCTTGCTCACAGTAGTTTATCAGCAGCAACAGTTTTGTAGTAGCAATAGCAAAGTAATAGCAATAGTAAAAGTAAAGGCAGTAGTAACAATTGCAGTAAATAGTAGGATTAAAGCGCGGCAGGCATAGGGATGGACGGACGGGCGTTGCATGTACAAGACTATTCATATAGCAATCAAGATATAGGGCATTTGCAGATAAATAAGATAAAGCATCCAAGTACTAGATAATCATAGGCATGTGTTCCATATATAGTCATATGTGCTCGCAATTAGGACTTGCACAACATCTTTTGTCCTGCCAGCCCGTTTGTAGTGGGGCCTCAAGGGAACTACTGGCAATTAAGGTGCTCCTTTTAACATAGCACTGGAGCAAAGCATTAACACTCCATGAACACATGTGATCCTCACATCAAAGCCATTCCCTCCGGTTATCCTGATTACTGTCCCTTCAAGGCCTTTGCTTCCGGACAACAATATGTGTATACAACTTGCAGGTAAGACCAAAAACAATACTATCATAATGAATCAATAACATGTTCAGATCTGAAATCATGGCACTCAGGCCCTAGTGACAAGCATTAAGTATAACAAGTTGCAACAAAGTCAAAAAGCAATAATAATAGATACTAGGCACCATGCCCTAACAATCTGATGCCATTACATGAACGATCTCATCCAATCCCTACCATCCCATAGCCTACAGCGGGGGATTACTCACTCATGGATGGGGGAAACATGGATGGTTGATGGAGAAGCGATGGTGATGATGATGGTGATGATCTCCTCCAATTCCCCGTCTCGGCAGGGTGCCAGAACAAAGTTTCTGGTTCCGATTCGCGGAATCTAGTGGTGGCGGCACAGTGGAACTCTCTCTAGAAAAATGTTGAACCCCCTTAGTTTTTAGGTCAAGAGGCAACTTATAGGTGAAGAGGGAGGCCGAGGGGGTGAACGAGGCGGCCACACCACCCCTAGGCGCGGCCTGGGCTAGCCCGCGCGGCCAGGTGGTGTGGGCCCCTCGTGGCCCTCCTCCGTCTCGTCTTCTGGCTCCATGAGTCTTCTGCTAAAATAGGATTTTTGGCATATTTTCCGGGATTTTTCCTGATAGTTGATTTTCTGCACAAAAACTAGACACCAAGGTAATTCTGCTGAAAACATCGTCAGTCCGTGTTAGCTGTATCCAAATCACACAAGTTTAGAGGAAAAACAATAGCAAAAGTGTTCAGGAAAATATATACGTTTTGGACGTATCAGGCCTGCACCGTCTAGGAACCCCTTCCAGGATGCCTTCAGGCAGACAAAACATCTCCTAAAGCATTTCTTATCTTCCTGCTTATACCTGACCCCCCCCCTCGAGACCTTTTTTCTTCCTTTCACAACCTCATAATCGATGTGAACAACACTACCAGGTGATGTTTTCTCTACCTGAGCCTTAAAACTATACAACATGTGAAAACTGTCATTCCACTTGCCTTGAATGAAGTCTAGAGCCATCTCCTTCCCATCAAAGGCTCTGTGGTAAGGAATCAGAACGTTAAACTTTTTGCTAATCTTTGCTCTGAGTTCAGCAGGTCCAACGTTATGGTCCTGCCTCACCTAGTCAAGTACAGTAGCAGCAATCCACTTGGTAGTCGCTGGTATAATTTTATCACTTAAAGAAGTATTAGGGCAGTTGTGTTTCTTCGTGTTTACTTTGATCTGCATTCGATAAGAATCGAAATAATTCAGAGCTAATTATCAGCAGAATAAATATGAGAAAGACTGAAACTAAATGTAGCTATTGCAACCTGAAAGGGTGTCCACCCCGCATTGGAGATGCATGTAATCTCCATTTACACACATTAATTTCCCTACAATGCACCCTAAATCTCTTTTGGTCGCTCTTTTCAATGATAAATTCGAACCCAACTCTGATTGCATAGGTTGCAACTGCATATCTGCAGTCCTCCACATTCTCAAAGACAGCCCCTCATCAATTGTAGGATTGTCCCTGTCAAAGTGTATCACTGGCCTGTCCTCGTCTTCGTCGTTGTATCTACATACCATTTCCACATCTTCAAATTCCTCTTCCTCATCAATCCCATAGTCAGGCTCAAAGTTTGAATCAACCAAATATTACCTACCTCCATCCTATCAGGGTCAGCAGCCACATCTGGATATGCTTTCTCATCATCATCTGCACCGCCACACATTTCAGTGTCTTCATGATCGCTTGACAAAGCATCATGCTCAAGGACAAGCTATACAGACGTCATGCGGTTACCAACACATATCTTGCCATCAGCACGGGACTAGAAACGCTAATTGGGGTATGTAGAAAAGGAATCACAGTTCTTACCCTTCAATGTGGATGCACGACACCTTCTCCGGGCTCCATACCTCTAAAGCTCTACACCCTGCTTCCTCTTCCCTTGTTTCGTTCTCCTCTGTGCTCTCCAGACTTGAAGGAGATTCCATGCTCTCCAGCCACGCAGGACCCATCTCCATGTTCTCAAGCCTCGCAGGATCCATCTCCGAGCGGGATCCGGATCCCCAGCGTCATTGGGCGCCTAACCCAACGGCCGACTCTCGGTTTTCGTTTCCAGACGCGCTTGGTCGGTGGATGGTGGCAAGGAGACAGGGTAGGGAGGGGACGTGAGGGGATGGCAAGGAGGGGAGGGCGAGAGGACAACGGCCCAAGGGGACGACGAGAGCGGTGTACGACTGAACGGAGTGGCGGTGGCAGGAGCGGAGCTGGTTGCGACAAAACATGGAAAATTGCACAATAATGTGTTGGTGGGCGGCACCAGCCCTCGAACCTGGGATGTGCACCGTCGAAGGTGGAGGAGGCAGGCCCGCCAGTCAGAAAACATGCCACCTGTCAGCGCACTATGCATGGTAGCACTTCACGGAATTTTTTAGCCGGTCCCACATGTCAGTCTGTTTGATCAAAACTTTCATGCAGTGCATGGCTAGTTCACGCACTAGTTCCAAAAAAAAGCCCGTTGATCCAAACTTGAAGTGGTAGTTCCGCTTCTTCTTCCTTGTCTCCTTGTCTCCTCGCCGTGGCAGTTCCGCTTCATCTCCCTCGTCTGTTCTCCTCTTCTACTTCTCCTTGAAGTGGTAGTTCTTCTTTCTTCCTCGATCAAAACATTCCCGCACGTAAGCCATGGCCAGTAGTCGGATGAAGAGGAACTAGTCCAATCTCCCGACCGACCCACTTCGCAAGATCGCCGACTACTTGCTGGAGAAAGAGGAGTACATCGACATCTATGATGCTTGTCGGGAAGTCTGCACCGATTGGCGTCGTAGTTTAAAGGTGCCCAAATTCCATCTCAACAACGGGATCATGATAGATCACACAATTCCAGACGTTGGCGACTTCACCTTCCTCAACCTCGCCACTAGTCGTTGCTTTAGGAAGAATCTAATGGACGTCCATCGCAGGTTCACATTCACATCCAATATATATATATATAACATTCATTTATTTGTATTTTCCATTGTAAACATCTTAGTGCTAACTGGTGCCCTCTTCTTCCAAAAGATTCTACTTCGTCGGTGTTTCTCGTGGCGTCATCGTGCTTGCTCAGAGGGTGGAGCCATACCAGATTCGTCTTCTGAACCCAATCACTCATAAGTCTAACACTGAGTTTCAAGCACACATACCATCTGATCTTCTGCAATCTGTCATCGTGACGAAGTCCCCGATGATGCTGTTCGTTTGCACAGATTATCCAGATCATATTGCATGGGCCGATGAGAGCACCCCAACAAGGCAAATCAATGAATCATTTGGAGAAGGATTGTATTCGCCACCTCTGATACGCGTCTGGTCTGCATGACGGCATTCTGAGGGGAAGTATATGTATTACTTAAGAATAGAGACATCATGTCGACCAACATCCAGTTAGAGCAGCGCGCGAGCACTATCACGATGGCCAAAATAACTTCAGCCCCAGTCTTTGAACAGGTACGCGGAGGCTACATATTTTACCTAGTTGAGTCAGATGGTGATCTGCTTCTTGTATTGAACGGAGATTTTGCCAAAGGGCAATCGGTGTTGTACCGGGTGGACACGGAGAACCGCTCTCTCGAGGTTGTCGGTGACATTGGAAGTCGTGCCCTCTTCATTTATTACCATCGGTCTATCTCCATTGACACCAGGTTATACCCCACGGTCAAACCTGGTTGCATATACTACAGGAATTATATCAGACTGTATGATCATGAGGTTCAAGCTTGGGAAGAGGAACAAACAATGACATATGGCTTAAGTCTGGAACATACACCGAGGCCTTACCCTCTGGACGAGATACTGGCAGCACATTGCAGACAGAGAGTGTTCTCTGAACATGTGTTGCAGCACGCGGGAGCCGCCGACGACAAAAAATATAGGGGAGAATGAATCCTATATTCATCCTAGGTTATTTGCTAGCATTTTCAGGTCTATTTTTCGAAGTAGAAATTTGTACTATATTTATATTATTTCGATCAGCAGTATGCGTATTACCTATCAGACAAAATTGTAATGTATTTAATTTTACTACTTTCAGAATTCAAAGTATTTATTTTTAGTAGCTTCTTTCAGAATTCCCTGTGTTCGACAGTCGGAGCCAGCGGCGGGCATCAGCTCAACGCCGAAATTAAGGTTCCACATGGAAAATTGCACAATAATGTGCTGGTGGGTGGCACCAACCCTCGAACCTAGGATGCGCGCCGTCGAAGGTGGCGGAGGCGGGCTTGCCAGTCAGAAAACATGCCATGTCGTCATCTCCTGTTTCTGATGCCCTTTAAAAAAAGAAAACTCGCCACATCGTCATCCCCTGTTTTTGATGATGTTGCTAGAATTCGATCGTACATAGTTGCATAGAAATAATATCGTATAAACATAAGGGCACAGTCATCAATATTTCTAAAATGAAACCTAGTCTCCTACCTGTCCTGGTACATTGCCCGATAAGGTGGATAGCCACGACCGATCTTTTTAATACCTTCGCACTCTTATGCTGAGAAGGGAAATACAGATTGAGCGGTTAATGCAACGAGTGTCGAATTATTACCTTCTAAGGAAATGGGAGATGATTATTTTCACGTGTGCCCATAGTCCAAACCTACTGTCAGTCTATCACTCCCCTTGTCCGACAAACCACAGTTCACCTTGCGTAGCTCCTTCGCGCCGCACCACCTAGGGTAACATGGCCCCGCCTAAGCAGCCACCGCCGTGACAGTCGCTGAAACTGGGGTATTTAGCCCCTCTAAGGTAGGCCATGAAGCTCTACTTCAAGGCCGGTCTCCCATTGCCCTGCCAGGTGGATGATTTCGCCGAATGCGCCGAATCAGCCACGATGCCGGTTGCGGCAAGCAGGGCCAAGAGAGCGATGTGGAGAAATCGCGCGGCAGCATTATGGCATGCTCTAGGTAGTGGGAACAAGGTACGTATCAAATCGTTCATGAGAGCACGCCGCCGAGGGTACACCCTCAAACAGGGCAGCGCCAAGGTCTAGGAACTCTCGCATCCACGCTTCGGCGCGGGCTACCTTACTGCAGTGAGGGAGGCTGGGAACACGCCGTCTGCGGCAAAGACGCTCCATCCAATGCATCGCCGGAGGCCATACTGTGGCAGCGACCAAGCGTCTACACTCAGCATGCTAGATTGTTCGACAGCGGGAGCCGGTGGCGGGCATCCGCTCAGCGCCAGAATTCAGGTTCCAGTTCACATGGACCTATGATCCCAAGAAGAAGATGCCGAATTTCAGTTTCAAAGAAATCGTTGCGGCGGCGCGGATGGTCCAACTAAACCGGGACTGGCGCACGCAAAACGGTCATGCATGAACGATGCAAATTTCTTGTAGTTTGGCGGGAAGGCAATAGATCAGTTTGGGTTAAATGATCAAAGAAATTATGTCCTCTCAAGGCAATTGGCCAGCCAACTTTTCTGGTGGAGATCTGTAGTTTCTTCGGTGTAGAATAGTTAAGTTCAGACTGAAGAATGTCTTTTGTAGATGAAATGCTAACGAATTGTTCTATAAACTAGTAGGAAGTTTAGCCCACTTTTGTGTAGGTATAAGACCCTTTTGTATGGAAGTACTATTGTTGTAAGCAAATACTATCAAGTATCTATTTCCTTCAATTACTAGTCGTGGTTAAATCCAGTTAACTGGCATTTTTTATCCCAGACTACAAATTTTGCGTCTGTTGTCTGTGCTGTAAACTGTTTTTCCTTTGTCTTGTGTTGTTTGCAAAATGGTCCTGCAGTTCAACATGTTACAAATATAGCTACCTTGTACTTGAAGAAGAGATGGACTATATTTTCCTGGCATCCACAGAATTGACATTGCTCATTACCAGACCACCCTCTTTTCATGAGGTTGTCCTTGGTTATTCACAGAAATTATAAAGCACGGTGTTCAACTATATCGATTCAAACTATTACACATAGACACTACATCAAATTCATTACCCACACATACTACATCGATTAAAACTATTACACACACATACTACTTCAAATTCATTACCTACACGTACTACATCGATTCAAACTATTACACATTTTTAGTCGATGTCAGCTTCTTCCTACGCTGTCCATACTAAAAATTCATTAGCCACACATACCACGGCAATTCACTAGAGCTCTGTCTTCACTCGAGGGAAATCAGAACCACCAGCTTGTCCAAGCCCACTTCCCCCACCGAAACTGTGTGCGCTGTCGCGAAACGGTGGTGGTCCTGTGCCATCGATCCTTATAGGCCAACACTGCAGGCGACGAGGATGCTTTCTGGCAGCCTCTTCGGGGCCCTGAATGCCATGTACCGATTCCAGAACCTCCTCCAGGTGGATGATGACCGGGTGCTTCCAGCAAAGCTGTCGCCCTGCCCTACTTGGAATATGCACCATGTACATCTTAGGAATGGCATCAGGATCTTTCAGCCACGCCTTTACCTCGATGACCCATCTATCGCTCGGTGACACGATTTCCACCAGCTCGCCGCCAAGGCTACTGATGACCTACTTGAGGGCCTCCGGCTCCCAAGCATCCAATGGGAGGCCGTCAAAGCCGAGTTTGGAGAAGAAATGAAGCTGCCCCAAGCGATCGTCCCACCCACAGGCGCGATGCCAACGCATGAGGCTCAATTTCTCCCCACAACACTCGAAAGGACAGGAAGAATGCAGAACACGCTCGATGTCTAAGCTGTGCTCGAACCGGACGAAAAAATCGAATGGCGGCGCGCATACCTCAATCTTGACCTCATTTCGTCTGATCCCAACGAGACTTGAAAGCCGACAGCAACTCTGCCAGTGACACGGCGGGACGGACGCCCAGCACGGTGGCCATGAGAGCGTGGTTGTTAAGCTGTGCCAGGGCTACCATGCCTGGGGTGCGCAGCAGCATGCAACTGCCCGAGCCCAGTCGCCGGCTAGGATCGCCTGACAGGACGCGCTCCACCTTGCGAGAGGGACTAGCCAGAGGCGAGATATTAGTCTAGGGATGCGAAGCTCTGATACGACGGACAATGCAACAACGACGGCTGCGAGCTTCGATTAGGGGTGTGGGAGGTTGATCGAACATGGTGGGGACGCAAATTAGAGCAAGTGTGAGCTCCGATCTGAGACGAGCTGCCGGAGCTGAGCAAATGTTATGGGGAGGGGAGCAGGTGAGAAGAGCAGAGCAGAGCAAATAAATAGATCTGGTCCACTCAGGGATCTCATCCAAGCAGGGGTAAACTAGTCTACGACCGCAAAAGATAACAGGGAATACTGACAGGGCAGGCCAAGAAGAGTTGACCTAACAGCGGTATTTGAGTTTAACCATTTTTTGTCTAGTACAAACGACCGTTTGGCCGTTAGATTTGCATTCACCCCCATTGGGCCCTTCTGGACAATTGGCAATTCTACTACGGCCCCTCCGCGAGATTGATGACAACTCGGCTACTAGGATGCGCTCGCCCGAGAACTTTGGTACCACAAACGAACATTGTGTGTGTTGCTATTTGTGCACCCATGTAGGGTAAATCTTTCTGAAAGTCGTGTGCGTGGTTATGGACGACTTGGAGCACAGTTTCTCGATCATAGACAACTATAACTAAAGTACCATGTTTAATTTTACTAAAACATGACTAGTAAATAGTGCAACACTCATGGAATGGTTAATAAAATTGCCAATGGATGGGATGTTCTTCCGCCTTCTCGTTTGGTAAGAGAGAAGGAGGACGAGAGATGTTTACTTATGTTTCTTATATAACTGTTGGTTCTAATTAACGAGCATCTGTCCATATATGGTTAGGCAGATGTTGTAGCATGTCTATATAGAATTGTTTCGCTATTTATCTTCGCTGCAATTGCGTCACCCCCAGGTTGTTCCCTTTAGATGCATAAAGACTTGCTGAGTGCCCTAGGGTCTCACACCATAAATATTGATTAGGTTGTCAGGTACATCCATATGGAGGCTACTATGTCGATGATGCCGATGATGGAGGCAATGACCCTCTTACATAGAGATTCCTGGGATGGAGATCTCTGAGATCTATGGGAGGGAATGTGCTTATTTCTATGGCATCTTATGCCGATTTGACTCTTAATCCATACTCGGATCCGTGTTTCCGCTTTCGCTTGTTGAGTGATGTGTGAGGATATAATCCTAAATATTATTACTACTATATATATAATTTGGTTCTTGCGTAATGGCGTTGCAGTATATTTGTATTTCTTTTGGATGGAATAGCTCTGATGTACTCTTGTATGTCGCTGGCATACATACTCACTTGTGTACGCTAGACTCGTAGCCATCCGGTCACTTTTCTCACACTCGAAGCTATAACCATGAATTTTGGGGTGGATGGTTGGCTGGTACTGTGCCATATCATTGCGGCCTGCTTGTGGGTAGCCTCGTGGCCTCCATGGTAGTACGTCCTCCCCAGATTCGGGTTATAACGGCTTGTGACTTAGAAACGCGAGGTTCGGGGATTACCGTTTGTTTCTTGACAATTGTAGCACTATCTCAACTTGGGTCTTGAGCTAGTTGTGATGTTTCTTGAGGGATTACCCTTTCCTTGGTTCTTCCAAAAGGTCCTTGAGGCTAGAGCCAAGTGCTCATGCAAGCCACACTTTATGTCTTCGACATCACCTCCTATGGCTTCCTAGTTCCAAGTTTTCATCTTCTTCTTCAAAGACACGAGTCTTGGCCCTTAATGCAAGATTTAGAGAATCCATTCTCCAAGCACAAGCAAGAGCATCATGAGCGGTCTTGTTCATGATTCCAAGGGCCACAAACTCACTCAACACTTCATTTGAGTACATGACATAGAAGTCTGCCCTTGAGCGAACATTATTTCCCATTTCTCTTTGGAGGGGCAAGATGGCTTGAATGAACTTGCGCTTGATCCACTTATCATCCACATACCTACTTTCATGGTCAATCATCCTAATCAAAAGGGGTGTGACCCTTGATAGAACTCTTCGGAAGTCTCATCTTCCTTTCCAACAAAGGCATCGTATTCATAGTGCATTTCTTCAAACTTGGAGATTTGAATGCTTTTGTTGCCAACATAGACTCTTTGAAAAGCACTCCAAGCTTCCTTGGTGGTCTCGTAAGATCGAATGTGGTTCATTTTCTCATGAGTTAAAGCATCTTGGATGGACATGGTGGTGGCATTGCATTGATTGTTTATCTCCTCGGTAGGCGTCATGTTGAGGGGGTTGAAAGGATTGAAGCCATACTCCCCAACCTTCCAAATATGAACGCTTGAGATTTAGAAGTGATAATGCATTAGATATTTCCAATTGGAGAAATTAGATTCATCAAGCTTAGGAGGTGGACCATGACGATTTATATGAGGTGTTAGGAGGGGAATAGTTTGATAGCTAGGTGGTTGTGGCATTTTTCCCATAGTATTTCCTTTTTCCTTGTTGCCTTCCACGTCGTTGTTAGACTTCTTTGGGGGATCCTCCAACGGTTTGGTACTTGATGATTGATTATAAACGGTGTTGACAACAACAACCTCCTTTTTTCCAAGGTATTATTCAAACATGGCTTTCATCTCTTGCCAGACCAAATCCATAGATTAATCAAATTATTTCCTAAAGATGGGAGTTTCATCGAGAGAATTATCACCTTGCTTACTCTTGTCATCCATACTCTCTTAGGCGGTTGAGCCAAAGTAAGAGCCGAGGCTTTGATACCAATTGAAAAATCGATATAAGTGACTAGATGGGGGTTGAATAGGCACTACTCAATTTTTATCTTATTTTTGAATTAAGGCTTGACATAAAGTAAGTTCTGTAGATATGCAACTATTTGAGCGAACCTATATGACAAGCAATCATGCAATAACAATAATAGGGAGCAAAGGATAGAAATAACCACAAGAGATGTTTTCCCCAAGTTCCTTCCTTTTGAGGATAAGTACGTCTCCGTTAGAGGGGTGGGTGATACTAAGACTACCAGTGCCACAAGAGGCCTCACCCTATTCTCCCGCGCACCTGCCTCAAGGCAAGCACACGATCCACTATCCGGTGGACTTGAAGGCGGCGACCGAAACCTTTACAAACTTGTTGAGTAGACCTCCACAACACTTGGAGACTCCCAACACAATCCTGAAGCTTTACAAGCAATGTACCAAGCTCCAAGACCGACCTCTTCCGTCTAGGGTTCCAAAGAACCCAAGAGTAACAATATCCTCAAAGGAAAACAAGGAGGAATCAACTGTGCTTTGGTAAAACCCTAGATCTAGACCTCCTCCACCAAATCCCAAAGAATCAAGGAGATTGGAGCACTATGGGGGAGATCTAGGGAAAATTCATATGAAGAACAATGGAGGAGAGAGATAAAAGAGGCAACTTTCCCATTGGGGAAGAAGGGCCCTTCTATACTCAAAGAAGGGAATATTCCTGTTAGCTACTGCGATGGCCGGTACTACCAGACCTAGCAGCGGTAGTACCAGAAAACATCGGTACTACCGGACATGTATCGATGAGAGGTACCAAACGCAATAGAGCATGGAATAACCACCTCTATGACCTTTGGTAGTATCGCAACTCGACGTCGTACTAGCGCACAACGGTAGTGCCGAAACAGGGGGTTATACTACTTCAAGGCTACAATAGTACTGGGTGGGGGTACCGGATGCTCCAGAGGAGGAGCCTTAGCTCGCTGCTGAGTGCAGTGGTGTCTGGTACTGCCAAGAGGTACTAGTAGTTCCAAGCGGTAGTATCAGGCAAAAAATCCGGTACTAACGGTCGGTTCAGACGGCATTGGCAGCTACCAACAGGGCAAAGATTCCACTCTTTCTTCTCTACCATTGAGGGAAAGATGGATGGTCTGAAGAAATGTAAAGTTGATTCCACCCAAACTTTCCGAAGCGGACCCTCTCTTGATAGTATGGTTTTCCTATGATGCAATCGTAAAAAGCCTAGAAAAACGTTGTCTTGCTATTGTCCTTTTTTGAGGGGCATCAAATGACTTGCAACATAGAGATCCTATAAATCACTTAGCAAATGCTTAGTTCGACATGTGTGCCATCATCAAAGATCAAAACCACTTAGGGAGGTAAATGCCCTTACAAACCTCCTGCAAAATAATTTTTGTTTTAAATTTGATGAAACTTTCTTCACTGCTTTCAACATTCTAAAATAAGCACTCTTAAATGCTCCTGTTATTAAATCACCGGATTGGAGAAATCCTTTTGATCTATTATGTGAAGCTAGTGATGAGGTTGTTGGAGCTGTACTTTGCCAGCATGATAGTGATAAATTTAATATCATTCATCATGCCATTCGCACTCTTAATGAAGAACAAAAGAACTACCCTATGGTTGAAAAAGGACTCTTTGCTATTTTATTCTCTTGTGATAAATTTAGATCTTGCATTGTTGACTCAAAAGTTAGATTGCATACTGATTGTGATAACTTGAAATAAATCCTTAAAAGCACCGATGTTAAGCCCAAAATGATTCATTGGGCTTTACTTTTACAAGAATTTGAGTTACAGATTCTACAGCGGAAAGAAGAACCTCTTGAATCACATTAGCCATTTGAAGAAATGAAAACTCAAGAAGGGGTAGCATCCATCCATGTGCCCCAGGTACACTTCGCTCTGAAAAGAAATTTTCTCCAACTCTATGTAATGGTCTTAGCAATCTTCAACCAATCAGATACGAAGGGAAAAGAAAATTGATAGAGGAACTTGAAGTATGTAAGACTCCTAAATAGTCCTTAAAACTCTCGGTAAGTGAGGTAAGTATAATTTTACTTACTTTCAATCTTTAGTTGAGTTTTTCGTTGTCTTCAATTTTTTTTGAAATCCTTCATTTTTCTGAGAGAGCTGCTAGTTTTTGACAGTGGTATGGGCAGGCGGTACGTCCGCGTGGGCCCGTACTAGCGGTCGTTACGCGCTTAGTAAACTCCTCGTTTATTTTCTTCATTGCCACAGTTGGTATGACTGGCCCATACAGGGGCATACCCTGTACGGATGGTCGTTAGCCCCTCAGGTATTTTCGTGTCTTTGATTTCACTTTTATGTTGTCCAAAAGAAACACTTATAGTCGGTAACTCTTAGTACAGGTGGACCGTATGGGGTAAACCCACCCATACCACGAGTTCGGAAGGATCTTTACCGACTTTGGTACACGCGTGTTTTTGGAAGAGTATTGGGTACATGCAACCGGTACGAGCCGTGTCCGTACCACTGGTTGTTGTGACCGCATAATTTTTCTTTATTGATGTTTTCTTGCCTAATTTGTTGGGATTCTTTTCTTGAGCGACTCCAAGTTATTTATTGTGTATTTTTTCTAAGCTAACCTCTCATAAAACTCTCCCAAGGCTTCTTATTACTCTTATATCTCCAGACCCAATCTAGAAAATGCTCTACCAAGTTCTAGGAAAAGGCAAACCTCTCGGCCTCATGGCTCCTTTGTGGGACAGCTTCCAGACACCATCCCTTGAATCTTACAACCGTGTAGCTGAAGGCCTCAGTCCTAGGAACTAGGATCCCTCTTATGACTCATAACACTCAGATGAGGATGAAGCTTTCGAGATCTTCATGCATCAAGTTGTTGATGGATGGAAGCAACCGGAGCCTCTCGCCATGGTGAGGGATGAAGATAAGGAAGAGTTAAAGAAACCACATGGGAAAGGACGCATGGAGTCCCTCAAGCTCATCGCCGCCAACTACTCTACACCACAGTGTAAGAGATCTTCACTAGCTAATACAGGAACTTATGAGGAGACTACTGTGCACACCTCGACAACCAAGAAGGTTATCATGAATGCTCGCATCAAGGTGAATCCGCAAGAGGATTAGGGATTCAACTTTCATGATGAGCAACTATCCCAAGGAAGATGCTCTTGGGGACCAATAAGAACACCAGTACCCTGGAGGCCTACCAGAAGGAAGGGCTCGTCCATCGATAAATTGTGCGCAGACGCCTTTTGAACCTGTAAAGCAAGAAAAAGCTCAACACCATGATGGAAAGGTTTGCTGATGCAATAAACACTATGCATGCTAACTTGCATAAATCTCTCCATTGCATCTCTGCCTTGGAAGAGACCAACAAGAAGCTCTGCATCACCGTCGTCCACGCCATCCCACTGCCATAAAGAAGCACCACAGTATCAAATAATTACAAGGGATTATTTAATCCCACCTGGCTTGATTCCAAGCTTGGGGAGATCTATAACACCTTATAATTTTAGCATGTTTACTTTTCCTGTTTGCATATTATTTAAACTCAAAGGCTTTGCGTTAGTTGCATGATCAACTCCCTTGGAGAAGGAAAGATTTCTTATCCAATGAATTTTCGAGTTTTTTATGATATTTGGAGTATTCTTGGCTTTATGATTATTGTATTAGATGTATGAATTAGGATGAGTAATATTATACTTATACTTTGTGATGATTTTAGGGTCTTCCACACTAATTGTACTAATAGAACATGCGAAGAATTCTTGATAGCATATTATAGTCATTTTTTTGATTTCAAAACAAATATTCAAAACATGAGAACTATGAAATAGATGAGTTTGAGTAAATGATGCTATCAAGAAAATAATTAGAATGAGTACAAGTCGAGGTAGATACTCAAGCACAACTTTGAATCACTTCATGCTTGGCTTGTGAGACAATATCCTGCATTGATCTATTTTGAGTCTTTTCACGGGAACATGAATATGTCTAGCTCCTTTTGCACAAGCTTTGTAAGAAAAAGAAAGAGAAAACAAATAAGAAGCTAGCTTTGTGCAAAGAGTAATAGACATGTGTATGACCATGAGAGGAATTGAAATAGACCATTCATGGTTTTGAATCCCAAGTGGATATGCAAAGACCTAAACACGTTTGAGGTCAGCTCACAAACTCGTTCAGTCAAACTTAATGGTTGTATGATATGCTAGTGATTAATCTTCATATGATATATTAGCACAAAAGGTGTGGAAGCCTCCAAGTCATTTTATTTATGGGAGTGTGATGGAGCCCATGTTGTGATTTTATATCAGATAGTATAATTATTGCTTCAAATGCCTCATGGATTTAAATGACTCATACTTCATGAACATAATGACATTGTCCATTAAGATAATATCTTGCTCGGAGATGAGCAAGAGTCTAAAGTTGTGGAAGTTGATGAATATATATTTGAAGCATTTTTACCTACTATTTTTGCATGTGCAGTAGTAGGATTTTGGTATTTTACCATGCTCGCATGCACCTTTTATGCTTGTTTCCGCAAGATTCCACAATTATCCCACAATATTAAGTCAATGATGAACAATAAGAACTATCATATTATGTTTTAATATGATATTTTGACGTGATAAAAGTCATCTAAGTAATTTTCCACGCAACTGGGTAAAAGGAGGACACGAGGAAAAGCATCCATACCATAACGAGCATCGGTACGTGCGAAGCCCGCCCATACCATGCCCCCGTATGGACCTCCATCGACATCACCTCATCAAATATTTCCACCAGGTGCAGACGGATCTGAGATCGAACATTCATAGACACCAGAAACACCAAAACTTCACCTCTGGAAGGGATCTAGAGGAGGAACTCATAGGAAGGCATCATCCACTCTGCTACACAGATCGTTGGAGGACAAGACATCATCCCCTTCATCATCAACCACTGCATCTCCATCACCTACATCATTCCTCCATCTTGTCTATCTCTGTTAGTTGCAATTGCAATTGATATTCTAGATTTGTATCAGAATTCATCCATATACTTTCATTCCATCTGCATGATTATGATGATGTTGTTGATTGTTTCCATGTGGGAGTAGTCTACCTTGTTCTTAGGGAGATGGTGAAACCCTAGAAGTATTATAAATATGAAATGAAGATGATCTATAACTTAGGTTTATGAATATGTGTTAGTTCTCTTTTTTACCATGTTGTGTTAGTTCTCTCTTTGGATATTACATGAATTTGACCATGTAATATTTGCCTATGGGACTAGAGAGGGAATTACCCTTGGAAGTATGGGATTGCGTATGGCGTGAACTGACATAACCGTGTTCGGTGCTCTACCATATGAACAAGGCGGATAAGGAGGGATTCACTAAGCTCATATCGATATCCATGGGGTAACCCTTAATTGCAATGGATCCATAGGTGGTTGTCGAATATCGTTCTGGTGGTTATTTAGAGATTGATGACCGATGGTTTTCTGGGCACATCTTATTATGGAGATCTCCCCGCACATATCATGACAAAAGATATAGATTATCTTACTTATAGTTAATACCTATGTTAGTGGTGGATCCTAAATCCCCGAGAACATTTTGCCTTACTAATGTTCCTTTACAGTTCTCACCACACTAGTTTACTTTACTACATTCCTTACTCTTTTGCAATCGAACCAAACTCTCTCAAAGCACTCTTCCTTGGGATCAAGGGCATCTCTAAGTATCCCTTGATAGATAGTGACGACGGGCATAAAGACCTTAACCAAATAGCTCTCGGTGGTTCGATACACTTACTTTTAAATCTTGCTACAATTGATCTATACACTTGTAGTCATTAGGCAGCAAGGGTGGTGTACTTTCCATTGAGGCCATTGAGGATGTACTCCTTGAGATCCTTGTAATCAATCACATGTCCTATTGTAGTAAACTCCGAGGAAAAGCCTCACATCTTGGAGCTGTACTTGGTAGCGGTAAGATCAAGTTTCTTCGTGTTTGCAAGAGCACCATGAAGAATCAACCCCCTGGCCTTAGAGTGCAGGGAGTAAAAATACCTCCACCGTGGCCTAGACATCAACAACATGCTCGAGTGAAAAACACATGCTCGAGTGAAATCATTGGACATCAATTTTAAGAAGCCAGCCAAGAACTTGCTGATCGCGAGAGACCCATCTAGCATAGGCTAGATTGGGCACCGTGTGCCTTATATTTTCCGCTTCAACTCTAGAGTCTTGGGTGGACACGCGCCAGACCCATTAGGCAGATCCATGACCATCGCGTTGTGGAGAGCAGGGAGGATCTACTTCCATAAGAGGCAATTCTCTCGACTGAGCTTCTCCTTGGGTGGGGCGCCATGGGCGGCCTGTCAACAAGGATGATGGGATCGCCTCGGGAGAGCAACGCGGGAAGGCTGGGTTTGTGTATCTGGTATTTGATGATCAGGATTTTTCTATGTATTGAATCTGGCGGCACTAGTAAAGGAGGAGACTAACTCGATACCATGTTGATAGGAGGGAAGCCGATGCTCGGTTCAGGGATCAGGATGGATGTTATATAATCGTAGGAGAGCCCTTACTCTGGCTAGTACAAGAGAATATGAGACAGTTGGTTTACTACAGCATAGCGATCATATTTAAGTCTAACACAACCCACTTGTAATTAAAAAACTCATATGAAAATTCACTTGAAACTGAAAAAATCTAAAGAAAACTAATTGCAGTCCTACGATAAAAATTTGATAGTTCCGAAGCTGTATGAGCTCTAACTTAATCATCGGTTGACTCGGAATTACCAAAATTGTTAAAAAAGGTTAAATCTGACTAAGACAACAAATTCAGTAAAAAAAGTTAAATATTGTAGACTCCGAAAATCCAGAGTAAGAAAAAAATATATATGCGTGAACTTTTTTCTTGAGCTGTAACCGTACTTGCAACTTAAAAATTCGGTTGCATCTCACTGCAACTCAAAAATTCTCATTTGTAACCCTACTTGCATCTGAAAATCTCGGCTGCTATCTAGTTGTAACTAAAAGGATGCAACTCACTTGCAACTGAAAGAAAAACCTAGTTAGGCCATTTGAACATTAGAAAACTTAGTTGCAACTTCACTTACAACCCTCACAGATGCATGAATCGTGATGAAATTAGACTGTTATGGAGTTAAATGAGTTCTTTCTTAATTCTCGGTTAGCAAAACCATGAAAGAAAAGTTAGACCAGATGAAGATGTGGGATGCAGTAGAAGAAAAATAAAAAACAAAGGAAGTTGAACAAGACACGTCTCCTTCTAAATTTAAGAAAATTCTAGAGTAGTGCAAAATTGTAGTTGTCAACATGAATTTGACCCAATTAATTTGTCTTGTGGGGCACCCACACACACACACACAGAGCAAGTTGAATGGGAAATAAAATCGCTAGACTAGTGCAGACTAGAGCTGTCCTTCCAACATGCATGTTTGACCTACGTAACTAAATTGTCTTTCACGGGACACACCGTCTCTCCAAGGCCAGATCGTCTGGGTTCATCGAGCACAGCCCATAAGTAGTAATGGTTTTCGCTGGCCACCTTTTTCCTTTTCTTCCCCGCGTTCCACTTAACCATGGGCGCGCGCTAGGCTTTAGCTTCCACATTAGCCGCCTATATATACGCACTGCCACTGCACTCCGGATCCACACACACCCTTCCCGACAGAAACATACAGCTAGCTAACCTGCTAGGTTGACAGGAGATCAGAAAGATCAACATGGAGCTGCTGTTCGTGCTCACTCTACTCCTCCTTGCGCACGCGCTGGCCTACCTGGCTTGGACCTCCTTGGCCCGTCTCCGGCAGTCGCGGTGCTACCTCCTGGACTACGTCTGCCACAAGCCGTCGGACGACCGCAAGGTGAACACGGAGATCGCCGGCGAGGTGGTCCAGCGTAACTCGCGGCTGGGCCTGTCCGAGTACCGCTTCCTCCTCCGCGTCATCACCCGCTCTGGCATCGGCGAGGAGACCTACTGCCCGCTTAATATCCTCGAGCACCGGGAGGACACGCCCACCCACCAGGACGCGGTCGACGAGATGGACGCCTTCATCGACGCCACTATCGCCGGCCTCTTCGCCAAGAGCGGCTTCGAAGCCCGCGACGTCGACGTGCTCGTCGTGAACGTATCCATGTTCGCCCCGGCACCCTCGATCGCCTCTCGGATCGTGCACCGCTACGGCATGCGCGAGGACGTGGCCGCGTACAACCTGTCAGGGATGGGGTGCAGCGCCGGCCTGGTCTCGCTGGACCTCGCGCGCAACGCGCTGCGGACGCGGCGAAACGCGACGGCGCTGGTGGTCTCGACGGAGTCCATCGCGCCCAACTGGTACTCCGGCACGGACAAGTCCATGATGCTGGCAAACTGCCTGTTCCGCTGCGGTGGGTCGGCCGTGCTGCTGACCAACGACCCGGCGCTCCGGAGCCGCGCCAAGATGGAGCTCAGCTGCCTGGTCCGCTCCAACATCGCCGCCAACGACGACGCGCACCTTTGCGCGCTGCAGAGGGAGGACGACGAAGGGCGCGTTGGGATCACCCTGAGCAAGAACCTGCCCAAGGCCGCCGTCCGGGCCTTCTCCGTGAACCTCCGGACCCTCGCGCCGGTCATCCTCCCCGTGGCCGAGCTCGCGCGGTTCTCCGTCCAACTCTTGTGGAAGAAGCTCCTGCGACGCGGCAAGCAGAGCAAGAGTAGTAGCGAGGGCCCCAAGATCAACTTCAAGACGGGCGTGGACCACTTCTGTCTCCACCCAGGCGGAACGGCGGTGATCGAGGCGGTGAAGCGGAGCCTGGGCCTGGACGACAGCGACGTGGAGGCGGCGCGGATGACGCTGCACAGGTGGGGAAACACATCGGCGAGCAGCCTGTGGTACGTGCTCTCGTACATGGAGGCGAAGCAGAGTCTAAGAAAAGGTGACAGGGTGCTCATGGTAACCTTCGGGTCTGGGTTCAAGTGCAACAGCTGCATGTGGGAGGTGAAGGGTGACATGACCGACAAGGGCGCGTGGGCGGACTGCATCGACGACTACCCGCCGGAGACCACCGCCAACCCCTACATGGACAAATACGGATGGCTCAACGACGTCGAAGGCGACACCATCGTATTTTAATTACCCTACCCGCGTCTTCGCCTCTCATTCGTTCGTAACTAGGCATGCATTGTTTCCATCAGTTATGCATACATAGGCAAGTTTTAGCTACTCACCTACTCCCTCCGTTTTAAAATATAAAATGTTTTAGGTTTGCGAAAAAAGTGTATCTAGTTCTCTTTTTAATGTGTAGGTTTATTTTAAAGTTAGATGAACCTACACAATAAAAATGGTCTAGATACACTTTGTTTATAAAGGTAAAACATCTTATATTTTGAAATGGAGAGAGTATCTGTCTAGCTAGATCGTACCAAATTTATGTTCCATCCATGTTAATTATTCATCCGGTACATATGTATAGTGAAGATTCAAGATACAGACATCTAGCTTAGACTCGTCCCAACAATGATGTTGTTGGTTTTCCTTTTTTAAGCAACACTTTTTTTTTGGCTTTTCCGTGGTGAACTAAATGTACTTTGTTGTATCTTGTCTCTGGTAGTAGTATGCTTTGAGCACACGTATATACTCCATGGATATAGTACTACTAATATATATCGCAAATGTGTGAAATGAGCATATAACCTCAAAATTTTGGGCCATATTGGAACTAATTTCAAGCAAAACATAAATAAATAAAATACATAAAATGCCGGTAACTTTTCAAAGGTCGAACTCTGAAAAAAACCCAAAGATTTCCACAGAAAACACCATATTTTGGCGAGGTCCAAAACTTATCTATTACCGAAACTTTAAACCTTGATCACTTCTATATATTCTCCTAGTGAAAAATCGGCGAACTTGCGGATTGCTTGAAAGAGAAATTAAGCAATGCTTAAGACTTTTTCTTCCTGAAATGAATCCGGAAGTTGAGAAGGGAGCAGGTGTGTACCATGCGTACACACAAGTCAACGTACGTATCTCGTGTACCTACATAGCCGGCCGGGCCTGAGGTGAGACAAAAACATGGCTATCCTGACGCAAGACCTAGTCAATGCATGTGTGTACTGGCGACCAAAATTTATCACGCAAGCTGCACGTATATAAAACTTGCACTGGCCAGTTAGCTGGAGTAGTACAGTTGCGGAACTGGCCCCCGCGTGCATTTATGTGGCGACGGGAAACAAGTGATGTTAGTTGGACTTGGCTGGATCCACCATACCAAATATTCAAGATACATATATATTCGTCACAAGAATACTGTTGTTGATTTTGTTTTTTCAAGGAACAGTGTCGTTGCTTTTCGTTGATGAACCAAATGTTTTTTGTCGTATCTGGCCTCTCGTAGTATACTTTGTGTACATACTCAATATATATAGTAGCACTAATATATCACAAACATCTGGAAGGAACGTCCGAACATTAGAATGGATTGCAAATTTTAAGAACCAAGGCACAACTGAACTTGAATTGGCGGCTAATAGGGAGGAGGAGGGCCCGCCAGGAAAATAAAAAATAAAAATAGGGCCTGCCAGTAGTATTTTTATGGCGCCAGAAGATATATTTCTAAGTTTTAAAAAATCATATACGTAGATACTGGATGCAGGTATCGTACTCTCTCTATTCACAATTACCTCGCATCCTAGGTTTAGTCAAAGTCAAACTTTGTAAACTTTGACTATATAGTTAAGAAAAAATATCAATATTAACAGCATAGAAAGTATTGTATTAGCATTATTATAAACTATATTTTTATATTATATGCGTTAGAAATCATGGATGTTGATATTTTTCCTTATATTGTTGGTCAAATTTTGCAAAACTTGACTTTGACTAAACCCAGAACACGAGTTAATTGTGAACGGAGGGAGTACGTGTGTGTGTGAGGTATAAAACTTAAATATGCCCATTTATGATCATAAATAACAAATATACTACCCCCGTTTCAAACAATAAGGGTTATATTGTTTTTGAAAAAGTCAAACTATGTGAACTTTTTTTTATGGGGGAAACTATGTGAACTTTGATCAAGTTTTTAGAATTAACCATTAAGGTATACAACATAAATCAATATAGTTAGATATATCATGATGTAGAGCACTTTTACGGTGGTTGGAAGGAACTTTCCAATACTTCTGCTTGAATTAATTATGTTCTATTTTAGGGCATGGGTTTTAAGGGGTCGTGGGCGATTCCCCGAAAGGTGTGGAATGACAAACCTCTCATAAATGACAACCCTTTCTTTATTATGGGAAATGTCAAAAATTTAAAAATAATTAAACAAATAAAAAAGTTCCACTTACAAAAGAAGTCCTGGATTGAATCCTTCGCGAAAAAAACTTGAGATCCATATGTTCTAGGGGGAGATGAGGTGTAGATTTTCTACTTTTCCATTTTCCTTCTTGTTTATCAATCACTAGGGCAGAGACTCTCGAACGAGGAAAATCCTTCCCTTCGAAAGAATTGACCGAGGAGCCGTATGAGGTGAAAATCTCATGTACGGTTCTGTAAAGGGACAGTAAGGGTGACTTATCTGTCACACCATAGGGAGAATCCGCTGCGGAATGCAAAAGAATAATATTTTGCCTAAGGCCACCATGAGACTTTACATTTTATTGAGTTTGAAAATGCTGATTTCCAAGAGGGATGTTAGGGTCCGAGAACCGGGATCATTCTCATGGTCATCATCGGGTTCCTCTTATTCAATTCCATGTGTGGCCACTTAACCCTACTTTGTACAAAAACCCCTGTTAAAATTTGCTCGGTCTCTAGCTATCTATCATGTCTAGTTCCAACTTCCATCCGAGGACAACATTGTCTCGACGGGCGATGGCAACCTGGGAAGGAAGAGGACGACGAATCTCACTCGAAGCTACGGAGATTCTGAGGTGGCACCCAACGCGACGGAGATTTGACTATCGCGACGATGACTCTGTGACGCATACTGCCCTCTCGCGGCAGCGGCTTGGGGGCCAACACGCTGCCCCCACGCGACCGTGTTGCTAAAAGTCTAATCTCCAAAGTAATCATCGTCTGTGGAGTTGCAATTTTTCAGTTGAACAGAAGTTAATATTTTGTTGTTGTACAAAATTTCGTGCATGCAGTTTCTGTTATAATCTATGTAAAAGATGATATGAAGTGCGGTACCTCGACAGGGCCACGTGGTACTGTTTATATAGAGACATACATGTTACATTAGTCGTGTATAACACGGTCTCGTGTACAACACGGACACAGCTAGCTACGTCACAATACAATTCGTTTACCAGTCCCCCTCAATCATATAAGTTAAGATTGCGCCTAAAATCCCCTAGTTGACTAGTAGAGAGAGCCTTTGTAAAACCATCCGCTAGCTGATCTCCTGAAGGTATAAACCGCATGTCCAAAAGCTTTTGAGCTACTCTCTCACAAACAAAGTGATAGTCCACCTCGATGTATTTTGTCATTGCATGAAATATAGGATTAGCAGAGAAATATGTAGCTCCAATATTATCACACCACAAGCATGCAGCTCCTGGCTACGGCACACCCAATTCCTTCAACAAGGTTTGCACCCAAATCACTTCAGCAATGGCATTTGCTAAAGCCTTGTACTCAGCCTCTATACTTGAGCGAGAAACCGTAGCCTGTTTTCTGGCACTCCATGAGATAAAATTAGATCCAAAAAATACAGCAAAGCCACCTGTATACCTCCTGTCATCTAGTCATCCTGCCCAATCAACATCAGAAAATACAGTGACAAGAATAGATTCAGATTTGCTCAACCGCAAGCCAATCGAGATAATTCATCTCAAACACCGCAAGATCCTCTTGAAAACTGTCCAATGAACTATAGTATGAGCATGTAAAAACTGACAAACCTTATTGACAGAATAAGCAATATTTGGTCTAGTTAAAGTAATATACTGAAGTACACCTACAATGCTTCTGTATTGAGTAGAATCTTCACTACTCAGAACATCTCCATCAATTAGGGACAAATTCTTAGAAGTTGACAGAGGAGTATCAACAGATTCACGCTCCTTCATGTTTACCCATGAAAGCAAGTCATTAGCATACTTTTTCTGGGATAAAACAATACCATCATGAACTCTCTCCACTTCTATTCCTAAGAAGTAATGTAACTCTCCCAAGTCCTTTAACAAAAAAGCCATGCCAAGATCATGAACAAGTGCATCAACAACCTGATCAGAGGAGCTGACTACAACAATTTCATCAACATAAATAAGCATATAGCTGGATACTCCCCCTTTCTTGTAGAAAAATAACGATGTATCACCCTTGGATGCAGAAAAATCGAGATCCTTAAGTTTAGAGCTAAGACGAGCATACCAGGTGCGAGGATCTTACTTCAACCCATAGAGAGTTTTGTCAAGCTTACAAACATGTCCCAAACAAGAACAATCCTCGTAACCAGGAGGTTACCGCATATAGATCTCTTCTTCCAGAACACCATGTAAAAACACGTTCTTCACATCAAGTTTCCTGAGGTTCCAATTCCTTGATACCGCCAAAGACAACACAAGGTGAATAGTGGCAGCCTTAACCACAGGACTAAAAGTATCCTCATAGTTAATGCCATAGCATTGCTTAAACCCCTTAGTGACAAGGCGAGCTTTTTTCTTGTCCATAGTACAATCAGCTTTCCTCTTAACTTTGTATACCCACTTAAAATCAATAACTCGTTCCGACCATGTGCAACAAGAACAAGATGCCACGTTTTATTACGCATAAGAGCAAAAAACTCCTCATCCATAGCCGCTTTCCACTTAGTATCATACAATGCCTCATGTACACTATTAGGTTCTCTGGTAGCACAGAAATTAGCAAAATGAATTTTGTCATACCGAACTCGGACATCAGTAATTATTTTGGGCTGAATTATGCCATGCTGAAGTATTGTACGTGGCCGATCACCATCAACCACAGCTGCAGCGGCAGGGAAGAAAGAGCCAGAGTCATGCGGCCCGCCATGTGTCCCATCGCTGTCATGTACCAAAGCAGTAGACTCAACCACATTCGATCTAGGTGTGTGCGAGGAAGCATCACTTTCCGCAGAAAATCCGAAGCTAGGAGAGAAAGTGATAGTGGACGTCGTTGTCACAGACCCGCGCACACGTATGGGCAAGGAGACACCGCGCTGCTCGACGTGGCAAGCGAAAGAATTTCCTAGCGATAATGACACTGATTCCGAGGAAGATTCTCCTGGATTGTCACTTGAATTCCCGCCTGATCCTCCTGAGTACATAAAATCATCCGAAGCCTATACAAACGAATCAGCAACAATATTATTAGTAGGATTAGCACCATCATCAGCCACTATATTAGTACCCCAAACATAGGACATAGATTTTAAGGTAGAAGATTAGTTTCAGTCCGTAATTGAGCTCCGGCATTAGGATGAAGGTTGATAAAGGGAAAAACAGTCTCATCAAAGACGACATCTCGTGAAATATAAACATGTCTATTAGAGATGTCAAGGCACCTATAGCCTTTATGCTGGGCACTATAGCCAAGAAAAACACATTGCTTAGAACGGAATTGTAATTTGCGAGAGTTATAGGGACGAAGATGGGGCCAACACGCACAACCAAAAATTCGTAAACTAAATAATCACCCTTAGTTTTAAACAATCACTCAGTGGGAGTTTGATTAGCAATGACTTGGCTAGGAAGACAATTAATCAAAAAACTACTGTTTGAAAGGCCTCTTCCCAGAATTTGAGAGGCATGGATGCATGAGCTAAGAGAGATAGGACAACCTCAACAATATGTCTATGATTGCGCTCAGCGGAACCGTTTTGCTGATGTGCATGAGGACAAGAGGACAAGAAACATGATGCAAGATACCTACTCGCTGAAAAAAGGAGCTGAGTTTATGATACTCACCACCCCAATCAGTTTGGAGAGCTAAAATTTTCTTATCAAAGAGTCTTTCTACATGATGCTGAAAATCATGAAATTTCTGAAACACAACAAATTTATGCTTTAGCATGTATATCCAAGTGAACTTGCTGTAATCATCAATAAAACTAACATAATATTTATTTCTTCCAACTGAAGTCGGGGTAGGACCCCATACATCCTAAAAAACAAGTTCTAAAGGAGTAGAAGACACACTAGAAGACTTAGGGTACAATAACTAATGACTCTTTCCTTTTTGACACACATCACAAACCGACTCTTTATTGGACTTTCTAAAAGGAATTTCATTATCTCGAAGAATTTGATGAACCACATCGGATGAAGGATGTCCTAGACGCCTATACCAATGCGAAGAGGACTGGACACCACAACTTCCTTTATTGACGACGAGGAAGATGAAGGCATAGGGTAGAGGCCACCCACGCATCTACCTTGAAGAAGTGTTTCCCTCGTGTCCTGGTCCTTAATAAAGATAGGCCAAAATTCTAAGAAAGCATGATTATCTTTTGCAAGATGATGATCAGAAAGAAGGCTTTTGGTGGCATCAGGAACATGCAAGATATTATTGAGACGAATATTATGCTTAGGGGTATAATATAATGAATAACCAATGTGGTGAATGTCCATATCTTTACCATTGGTCCCGTGGATTTGGTCTTGACTGTTGAAACAATCACTCATAGTCAACTTATCCAGCTCTCCAGTTATGTGATTGGTGGCACCCGTATAAGGATACCAATTTGAATCCACACCATAAGATCCCATTGTTGCATTAGTAGAGCATTCGGGGCCTTGAAAATTCTTGTTGAACTGTTTCCAACAACGAAACGCGGGATGACCCTTCTTGCGAAAAATCTGGCAAGTAACATTAGACCCCTGACGATCATTGGAGGCTCGACCTCCACTGTGCCGCTACTGCGGATAGCCACCGCCAGACTGGTAGCCACCATTGTTTCTACCTCCTTGGCTATTATTGCCACCATAGTAGTGGTTTCCACAGTTCTGTCCACGGCCACCACCACCATTGTAGTTGCCTCGCCTACCACCATTGTAGTTCCCTCGACCCCCTTGTTATCGCAGTTCCAAGAGTTTTCTCGTGTCACATCATTGGCAGACAGATCCTCTTCATTATCGCTGCTAGGGTTTTGGCCTTCCAAGCGAGAGTCATATGACAGAAATTGTGAGTAAAGATCACCAAGACTCACTGATTGCTGATCCTTAATCAGGGTCATGATAGTAGCCACGGACCCATTGTACTAATCATCTAAGCCAGCAAGAATATAAGAGGCGATGTCATCATCATCTTGAGGCTTGCCGACAGTACCCATTGAAAGATTGCGGAAGTATAAATAGTATTGATATTGCAAGAGGTGATTACATTGAGAGACCTTAGGCTATTTATATAGCACTAGAAGACTTGTGGGGCAATAAGACTACTAAAGATAGAATTGGATTGCAAACTTAAACTACCAAATATATCTAGCCGTAGCATACTCCAACGCCCCCGTAGTCGGATCGGTAGTGACGCAAACAGCAGGAGTGTCACGGACGGTCCGACTGGAGCATAATCCGAAGTCGCGGACTAGAGAGGATGCCGGTGGCGATGTAGCCGGGAGTGAGGGAGCTGTAGTTGTGGTTGATGGTGCCTTTCGTGATGTTGTTGTTGTTGTTGATGAAGTTGATGATGTCGTTGTGTTGTGGTCGATGTCGTCGTTGAGCCTGGAGAATTCGCCGTAGTAGTTGAAGTAGACATAGTTGGATTCGGAGTAGTCGAGGTAGGCGACACGCCTTGCCGAGCTTGCCAAACTCGGGAGCGCGCAGGGGATGAAGGCACGCATCGGTGTTGTCAATACCGGACGTACGAAAACAGGGACCATCACGAGCCATGCGTGCAAGAGCCGGAGGGAGCAGCAGAGAAATTCTCCGTGAACGGTCGGTGCGTAGAAGTTGTCCGCCGATTTGTCAGAGTAGGTGAAGTAGTTACAAGAAGAAAATTGATTAAGTAGAAAAAAATTAGACTGCGACTCTGGCGGCAATGTCGTGGTGGATGAAGACGAAGAGGTAGTTGTTGATGGAGATTTATTGTAGCGGTAGTTGATTTCAAGGATTTAGACCCTTTTTTGCTTGTATGAGCGCGGCGTCGCTCATGGAGAAGAAGAACTTGTTGGCGTTGACGATGACCATGATTGGTGGTGGCGGCGACGATGCGGCGTTGTTGTTGGTGTAGATGGTTATCGGCGATGATGACCACATGTGAAGAAGGTGTAGCCCTTTGTTGATGGCGAGACGCATACTCGGGGATGTGCGTCCCGGTCGATGTTGGCGAGGACGGGCCGGCGTGATGACGACGTGAGGACGGAGCAGCCGAAGGTGTCCCTTGGGGCGCCGCGCAGAGACTCCTTGGCACGATCATTGACGATGATTTGCCGGAGATGAGTCGACGCCGAGGTTGAAGTAGAGGCGCGTGATGTCGACATGCGGCTGTGGACGATGCTTTTGGTGGCTAAAAGAAAAATAGTTAATAGGAAAAAGAAATTTGCTAACTACTAAATCGATCTAGGGAATTGAAAGAAAAACTAGCTACGAGATTTGGTGCCCCGGCAGAGATCATGGAGCTCGATCTCGCCGGGGACGGCGCGGCGGAAGCAGTGGCTAAACCCTAGGCGGAGTGAACCACTCTGATACCATTAAAGATTGTGAAAGTGTAGATTATATTAATATTGCAAGAGGTGATTACATTGAGAGTCCTTAGGCTGTTTATATAATACTAGAAGACTTGAGGAGGGGAACAAGAAGACTACTGGAGATAGAATTGAATTATAAATTTAAACTACCAAATATATCTAGCCGTAAAATACTCCAACACCCATCTCATCAGTTAACGATTTTACTCGGTAGGCAGCACCTGTTGAGAAATTCTCCCTACGTGTTTGATTCAGCTGTGTATGAAGGTGCACAACACAGGCCTTTGACTGTGACGAGAACATCTCTGTTACTTTTGTCCACGTAGAAACCGAACTAGTCAATCCAACTAGCTGCGTGAGAACTTCCCTAGACATATTGCAAAGAAGATAGGCGAGCACAGTCTAATCTTGGGCAATCCACCGTGCATAATCGGGATTCGGCACCTTGACCTCTTTCCCATCCTTGTCGGCCGTCGTGATCTCCTTTGCTGGTTCCGTAGCAGACCCATCGAGGTATCCCATGAGCTGGGCACCCCAGATCTCCGGCAAGACTTGAGACTACCAAATCATGTAGTTCTCCCTCGTCAATTTCTCGGATACGATCCCTCCGATTGATCCTCCAGACGAGCCCATGGACGACGATGAAGAGGAAGCGAAGCTCATGGCGTTTTTCAAATGAGATCAGGAGAAGTCACTCTGATATCATAAAAGACGATATGAAGTGCGGTACCTCGACAGGGCCACACGGTGTTGTTTATATATGACAGAGACATACATGTTACATCAGTCGTGTATAACACGGACTCGTGTACACCACGGACACAGCTAGCTACGTCACAGTACAATTCGTTTAACACTGGATTTATGATGCCGTGAAGAAGCTAAATACAATTCGACGTTCCATCTTGCAAGACATTTTTCAAGGCAATCTGTAGTTCTTCCACAGTTTCTGTTTGACCAAAGAAAAAATTAAAGGTTTTGAGAAGAACTAACAATAATCAGAGATGCAGTAGTAATACAACTCTCGAAAGAATTTCAATATTCATTTGAAAAACTGCAACACATGAACGCACTGCTTGTACTGCATCAAAACAAACATAGCCACGCACAGGCTCCATCTGTATTTCTGTATCACGAGGTTGGCATGATCGATTGTATCGATTGGATCATGCGAGAAGAAAATTAATCAACTCAAGTAATTTCTGTGCTTAGAAACACAAGGCTGCGAGGAAGCAAACAGATGGGATGGGATTGAGCAGCTTGGCCACTTGGGGTCTTGGGCATCGCTGTACGAACACCGGTGTGATGACGCGTGGTCTGAAGAGAGAGAGAGAGACTCCGTCGCGGTCGGTGAGGGTTCACCGGCCACGACCGATGGTGTCAGACTGCGAGGAAAACAAGAGATGGGAGGGGACGGACAGGCTTGGGCATCGAGTATGAGTGGCAGTGGCAATGCCAATGCATGTTCTGAAGGTACTCCGGCCGGCGGTGCCATGGTCACAACCATGAATGTCGAACCATCAAGGACTTCCCTAATCCCATCGGTAATAAAAAAGGAGGGGGTTATGAGTAAAATGGTGTTTACTGGCCGGTTCCAATTTCACTATAATCTGGTACTTTCTAGTACTTGGTACTTTTCTCTTAGTATATATACTTCCTATTTTTCCGCCGCTCGATCGGTATTGACGGATAGTTTCTATTTTTTTGATCATAGTAAAACTTGTATATATATTTCATATTATATCTATAAATTATTAAAATTGTTAATACTTTTTAATAAAAAGTCAAACTTTTTTAAAGGATACGTCTTGAGGCCGACGTATCTTTTTCATAGAAGGACCAAGAGGCCAAGTTTTACAACGCGTTGCGACACAAACGTCACAAACGCAACTCCACGTCGCCTCACGGATGGCACCCAAATCCTACACCTATTACTCGCGGCACCTCCACTTGTCCACCTGCCCTAGATAATCTCGAAAGAGCCCAGCGGTCCTCCACAGGCCTGCCTCAACGGCGATTTTCGAGATGACCTCTCCAGGGATGGGGTGGTCCCTTCAAAGACTATGTCGTTCTTGTGCCGTCAGAGCGTTCAGCAGACTAATGCTATCCCCATCCAAAGGTCGTGATCCCGACCCTTACCACCCTTCTATTTTAAAGCCATGCTACGAGTTTTGAGTCGTGGTAGTGAGTCTTGTTCCACCATCTCAGACAAGTTGCCCAAACTTCGCGGGCAAGGACGCACCCCATCAGCAGATGGTCAATGGTCTCTCCACGCTGATCGCAGAAAGGGCATGTTGCAGGGTGTCGTAGGCCTCGCCGGCTTACCCTGTCCGCGGTCCAACATCTGTTCCTAACAGCTAGCCAAAGGGCTACCTTGCAGTTGGCAAGGGCGCGGGAGCGTCAGATTTGAAGGCCCCCCGCCATCGAGGTTCGCCCAGCGAACAGAGCCTGGTAATAGGAGTGGGCGGTGTAGCAGCCACTTGGGCCCCAATTCCACTTGAAAATATCCTGGGCCCCCTCCGTCAAAGTGATCTCCTCGAGCCGGTCTAACACTTCCAGAAGTTCTCTGATAGCTGCGGCCCCTAGATCAGGGGGGATGTCATACCCCTAGCCCCCTGCCAGGCCCTCGCACACTCGACGCGTGGATATTGCCCTCGATGGGACTACTGCGTAGAGGTTCGACGCGATATCTTGGAGTCATCCACACGGCAACCACTTGTCTGTGTCCAGGAGAAAGTTGAGGCTCCGTCTCCTAGCACCGAGCCAGTTGTTGCATCGAAGAGTTGCCTTGTCAGTTCCGGAACTCGGATGTCAAGCTCATGCCATTGATTTTCCACTTTTGTTCTCTTTAGCCATAGCCACCTGGCCCTCAAAGCAATGTTCATGCGGCACAGGTTGGGGATGCCGACCCCATCTCCTTGGGCATGCATACTCTATCCCACGCCACTAGGCAATGTCCACCATGCACGTATTTTCTCCCCTTCCATAGGAAAACACGAATAATCATCTTGATGGCAATGATGGTCTCTATGGGGATGTCAAGGAACATCATGGAAAAGACCGGTATGGCCGACAACATAGTCTTTACGAGCTCCAGTCGCCCTCCTCTATTGAGCATAGATGCTTTCCACGATGGTAGTTTGGCGACCACCTGATTGACTAGATATTGGAGTTATGCTGTCGATGGCTTCCACAGAGAGAGCGAAGGTCCCATGTAGGGAAGTGGAAATGGCGTGATGGGTGATACATTGCAAATGTATCTATAATTTTTGATGTTCCATTCTTGGTTTTATCCACTTTCTTGTGTTTTGTCAACACTTTGGAGTACTTTTCATATGATTTCTTGGACTAACCTATTAACAAGAGCCACAGTGCCAGCTGCCTGTTTTCTTCTGTTTTTAGTTCTAGGAAAGTCAGAAAATGAATATTCTCAGAATTTGACAGGACAAAAGCCAAAGTGCCTATTTTTCCGAAAGTCATCAGATGCCAGACTATGAGACGGAGAAGGGCTGGGGGCCGGCCACACCACCTGGCCGCGCGGCTAGGCTTGGCCCGTGCCAGGGGGTGGTCTGGCCGACCCTAGCACCCCCTCGTCCTCTCCTTCTGCCTATAAGATGCCCTCGGGACGAAAACCCTAAGTACCCGATCAAAAATCCACGAAAGAGTCTGTAGCCACTGCCATCTCCATCCCTAGATCGGGAGGGATCTGAAGCTCTTCCTGGCACCCTGCCGGAGAGGGAAATTCACCCTAGAGGCCTTCTTCATCACCATGCAAGCCTCCGGTGTGATGTGTGAGTAGTTCATCCTTGGACTATGGATCCATGTAGTAGCTAGATGGCTGGTTCTTCCCCTTTGTGCTTTCATGTCTAGATCTTGTGAGCTCCTTTCATGATCAAGATCATCTATTTGTAATTCTGCATGTTGTGTTTGCGGGGATCCGATGGATATTGAGATGCTATTTCAGATTGATTATTGATTCTATCATGTCTTTGTTATTTGTGATCTTGCATACTTTTCGTTGTTAGTAGCTATCTTGGCCAAGTAGATGCTAGCAACTCCAAGAGTTAGTATTTATGCTCGATAGTGGGTTCATTCCTCTGGTAATCTGGGGAAGTGACAGAAATCTCTAAGGTACTAGATGTGAGATTGCTACTAGGGAGAAAACAACAATCCTTTGTTCATAGAACAATCGTATTGTTTACTTTACACGCAATTCGTAAAGCAATAATCTATTGCTTGCAACTTAATACTGGAGGGGGTTCGGATGATAACCTGAAGGTGGATTATTAGTCATAGATGCAGTTGGATGGTGGTCTATGTATAATGTTGTAATGCCCAATCAAGTCTCAAAGGAGTCAAGATGATTAGTATATGCTTGTATGCTTTCTCGGTGTTTGTCAATTGCCCCGCTGTAATTTGTTCACCCAGCATGCTATCTATCTTAAGGAGAGCCACCTCTAGTGAACTATGGATCCCGGTCCTTTTCTTTTACATACAATCTATAAACTGTTTACTGTTTTGTGTTACTTTATGCAAACTATTACTTCCTTCCATTCAATACGTTTAATCCTTTGTTTTCAACAAAACATGGTGAGATTAACAACCTCATCGCAAGTTGGGGACAAATTTCTGTGATTGTGTTGTGCAGGTCTCCATGTTGCTACTAGCACCGGTAGTGCGCCCTGCCAAGGCTCAGCTAGCAACACCTTTGGGGTGTTTCCTTGCTCCTACTGGTTCGATTAAACCTTGGTTTCATAACTGAGGGAAACTTGTTGCTGTGCTCATCATACCTTCCTCTTGGGGTTCCCAACGAGCTCTACATCAACACTGAGCCATCAAGCATTTTTCTGGCACCGTTGCCGAGGAGTCAAGGACATCTTCACAAGGGGAGTCCCTCATAACCAATCTCTTTACTTTGTTATTTTTGTTTTGTTTAGATCCCTTTTGCTTTGTTTGCTTGTTTCTTTATCAAAAACACAAAAAATTAGTTCTACTAGTTTGCTTTCTTGATCAAAAACACACAAAAAAATTAAGTCTCCTTTAGTTGTTGCCTCTTACTTAGCTCACCATGTTGATCCCTAAATTCACCCTGAAATACCTTTCAATTGGTAGTGGTTATATAATTGGGGAAGATAATATTGCAGAATTCTTTAATCATGTTAGTAAGCATGAAGATACTGAGGATAGGTCCCTTGCAGAACTTGCTCCAAACTATGAGATTGCTGCAGCTTCTTTAATTCACATGTTAGAAGCTAGGTTTGTTAACCTCAACCCCTTAATGCAAGTAATGTTTCTTAAGCTTAAAGAAATTGAGGACCCTGAAAAGAGGGATTTTATTCTAGAAACTTTGTTTAAGGAGTTCTATGATGTTGCCAAGGAAGCTAGGAAAGTCTTTGAACATTTCAATATGCTAGGCTCATGTGCAGATGTTGTTGGTACACGAGAAAATATGAACAAAACCAAACCTAATGGGGAGGAACTTAAGATACCAATACCCTTTAAACTGGTAGCAATACATGAAGCCGTAGAAAAGAATCTTGATTGGATTGTTCCTGAAAACCCTTTTGATGAAAATAGTGAACCTAAGAGCATTGAGAGAGGATCCTCTAGAACTTATTTGGATGATATACCTTGCCTTGTTGAAGATATTTCAGGTATTAATCTTAATGCTTCTTCATTTGAGAACACTTTCTTTTTCTTGCTTCTTATGCCTAACTTAAAGGCGTTAAAGAAAAGTACTTATTGGGAGATAACCCAAAAGTTTTAGATGAGTCTTGGAAGTTATTACTTCAGTAATAACCACTCCTTATCCTTTTTATTTGCTTTTTGTGCCAAGAGTAACCTCTAATGAGAGAGAAGTAATGATTGGGAAAGTTGCTGTCCCGAAACAGATTTCTGTGCTTCACCGTAAAAATTCGTGTAAAATCTCTGAACGTCTTTTTGAGGCGTGAAGTTTTGTGCTTCTGCCCCAGGTTTTTATCTAACTTTCGTTAGTTCAACACTTTTTGATTTGAGCAACAGATGGTCTTCAAAAAAATCGTCTTTACCTGCTGGTCTGTTTTGACAGATTTCTGCCATTTTCTGCATTTGCTTCTTGTTGGTTCCTTTTTAGTTCTTTTGGGGAATTGAGATTTTTGAGGGAAGTGCTACAATAGCTAGTGTTCTAATGGAAGTTTATTTGGTGTTATAACTGAACCTTAAGACTTATTTATCTTGAGTGCACTAATATTGCTAATAAAGATTATGTGAAGTTTTGTATGAAGGAAAAATTTCAGGTGTATGGAAGGAATGAGTAATGAGATGAAGGATGGACTAAAGCTCAAGCTTGGGGATGCCACGCATGTCACCCCAAGAAATATCCAAGAATTACAAGTGTCAAAGCTTGGGGATGCCCAAGGCATCCCCCTCTTCATCAATAAAAATCCCAGGTTTCTTCCAGACGCTTCATTTTATTGTTTCATGCACAAATGTGTTGTCCTTGGAGCGTCTTCTTTTTTGTTTTCGTTTTGGTTTTTCGTTTGCTTGGTTTGCTTAGTTTTCTGAATAAATTGTTTGGACCCCCTCTTTCATACATTGGTTTGCAAATAGTTTGGTTTGGTTTGGTTTGGAAAAGAGTAGGAAAGTTCATGCTTATGTGGTAAAAAGAGCTCGTTTTTGACTGTGGCCTATGCTCTGTCATGCCATGCTTGATATTGTTTTCGCTTTATGCTTAGTATTCCTTTCTGTAGCATGACTTGTTATAAACAATTGAGATTGCTTAATGTGCCTTGGATGAATCATGCGTTGTTTTAGCATATTAAAGCATAGTATAGTGGTATTCTCCTTTGATGCTTTTTTGGGTTGACTTGGCGCATGCTCACACCATGTTATGACTATGTCAAGTCACCATAGCCTTTCTTATCCTTTAGTTTTCAACTTGTAGTATCACTTTATGCTTTGATCAATGATGTTTTGTTGCTCTGCATGATTATGGCCATTATTGCTCTCTTAGTTTGTCGCTCCCAATCTTTTGCTAGCCTCCACAACCAAGTATGAGTTCCACTCATGCATCCAACTCCCTAAACCAAGTTATTCCAAAGAGTCCACCATACCTACCTACTAGCTTATGCTATTCCAAGTATATTCATGCTTTTGTTTACCTTCCAAATTAAACTTGTTATGAGAAAACTAGTGATTAAAGCTCTCACGAACTTGATGGCACACTTTACTTTTCTTGCCCTTAGTAAACTTGAACCATTGTGTCGTTTATGTTGTATATGCTTGCACTTATTTGTTGGGAATTAGCAGAGCCATGCTTTCATGGGGAACGCTTTCAACATTGCACTTGGTACTTGTACCTAGTTGATATGATGCTCTTTTTTATATGGATGTCGTCGGTGTGAAATGAAAGGGGATCTTGTAAGTCGATGGAGTTATGTATATGTGTTAGAGAAACGCCTGGGCCGCTGGTCTAATCCTTGCTGACATGGTGGAAACCTGCAGCGTAACCATAATGAGCTGTCTATGAAGCATTCTTCTTATAAAAAAAGAGTCCTATATTGAGAAAAAAGAGAAAAAGAAAAAAAGAGATATTATGAAAAGAGGAAAGAGAGAAAAAAAGCACCATATTCCCATGGTAAATAAGAAGATTGCTGAGATGCTCATTGTCTGCTTGCCTTGTCATTTTGATATGGGGATTCTTCCGTATCATCGGGAAAGGGGTACCCCGTTGGCGGTTCTCTATGATACACATGTACTTACGATGACAAGAACTTACCGGTGACTAAACTTGAGTAGCATGAGGAGCGGCCCTCGTATACAAGGGACATGAGATTCCTAACTTATACTTCGTCAAGCATGTACACCATAGTTTGTTCACTTTAACCTTAATCACTTCAAGATGCTTATGATAGGGGCAATGAGAGCTGAAAGCTATAAGTACCATAATTTTTGGAAGCTCTTTATGAGACTTGAATCCCTACTTCCTTCTATGAAGGCTTCTTCCACCATTATATTGAGTCTCCACCTTCTACCATTATGCACCTACTTTGAGAGCATAGTGGCCATTCTTAGTTCTATGTGCATTGTCCCAAGACTAGTTGATTGATGCATAACTTGATATTGCTTGCTTTAAACTATTTATATCTAGTCACTCTTATGAACTTTGAAGGTGTCCTATGCATTTATATTTGCTACTATATGAGGGACAAGCTCAATACTATTATGCTATGTTTTCTTTATGTGAAACAAACAAACGTCTTGCAAAGCATTGTTACTCATGAATCTTTTGTTTGTGCATTTTCATGTTGCATCATAGTTTCTTTGTCTTATTGCTAGAACTTTGTCTTTCATGTTATGATTGAAGTACTATGATCCCAGCTTTGAATGTTTTACAAATACTTTGATCAAGCCTTTGATGGTGCATGTCACCTCAAAAATTATTCTTTCTTTTTATCACTTACCTACTCGAGGACGAGCAGAAGTTAAACTTGGGGATGTTGATACATTGCAAATGTATCTATAATTTTTTATGTTCCATGCTTGGTTTTATCCACTTTCTTGTGTTTTGTCCACACTGTGGAGTACTTTTCATATGATTTCTTGGACTAACCTATTAACAAGAGCCATAGTGCCAGCTGCCTGTTTTCTGCTGGTTTTGGTTCCAGGAAAGTCATAAAATAAATATTTTCGGAATTGGATGGGACAAAGGCCAAAGTGCCTATTTTTGCGGAAGTCATCAGATGCCAGAATACGAGACAGAGAAGGGCTGGGGGCCGTCCACACCACCTGGCCGCGCGGCCAGGCCTAGCCCGCGCCAGGGGGTGGTCTGGTCGACCCCAGCACCCCCTCGGCCTCTCCTTCCGCCTATAAGATGCCATCGGGACGAAAACCCTAACTACCCGATCAAAAATCCACGAAAGAGTCTGTAGCCACCGTCATCTCCATCCCTAGATCGAGAGGAATCTGAAGCTCTTCCCGGCACCCTGCCGGAGAGGGGAATTCACCCTGGAGGCCTTCTTCATCACCATGCAAGCCTCCGGTGTGATGCGTGAGTAGTCCATCCTTGGACTACGGATCCATGTAGTAGCTAGATGGCTGGTTCTCCTCCTTTGTGATTTCATGTCTAGATCTTGTGAGCTCCGTTCATGATCAAGATCATCTGTTTGTAATTCTGCATGTTGTGTTTGTGGGGATCCGATGGATATTGAGATGCTTTTTCAGATTGATTATTGATTCTATCATGTCTTTGTTATTTGTGATCTTGCATGCTTTCCGTTGTTAGTAGCTATCTTGGCCAAGTAGATGCTAGCAACTCCAAGAGTTAGTATTTATGCTCGATAGTGGGTTCATGCCTCTGGTAATCTAGGGAAGTGACATAAATCTCTAAGGTACTAGATGCGCTATTGCTACTAGGGAGAAAACAACAATCCTTTGTTCATAGAACAATCCTATTGTTTACTTTACACGCAATTCGTAAAGCAATAATCTGTTGCTTGCAACTTAATACTGGAGGGGGTTCGGATGATAACCTGAAGGTGGATTATTAGTCATAGATGCAGTTGGATGGCGGTCTATGTATAATGTTGTAATTTCCAATCAAGTCTCAAAGGAGTCAAGATGATTAGTATATGCTTGTATGCTTTCTCGATGTTTGTCAATTTCCCCGCTATAATTTGTTCACCCAACATGTTATCTATCTTAAGGAGAGCCACCTCTAGTGAACTATAGATCCCAGTCCTTTTCTTTTACATACAATCTATAAACTGTTTACTGTTTTGTGTTTACTTTCTGCAAACTATTACTTCCTTCCATTCGATACGTTTAATCCTTTGTTTTCAGCAAAACACGGTGAGATTGACAACCTCATCGCAAGTTGGGGACAAAGTTCTGTGGTTGTGTTGTGCAGGTCTCCATGTTGCTACTAGCACCGGTAGTGCGCCCTGCCAAGGCTCAGCTAGCAACACCTTTGGGGTGTTTCCTTGCTCCTACTGGTTCGATTAAACCTTGGTTTCATAACTGAGGGAAATTTGCTGCTGTGCTCATCATACCTTCCTCTTGGGGTTCCTAATGAGCTCTACATCAACACTGAGCCATCAATGGGGCAGCGGAGCTCCTGGGCCACCATGTTCCTGTCCTCCTCCGAGCACCTGATTAGGTTGGCCGAGCATTTGTCAAAATTTGTTCTGAGGCTAGAGGCTACTCCAAAATCCTCGATGATTCTGGATATCACATGGAAGTCCACCACTGAAGGTCTCAGGAAGGTGACCACATCATCAGCATTGATCGAGGTGTGGTGCTAGAGACATGTTTCAGCAAGTCTAGTGAGCAGCCCATGATTTTCCGCTTGAACTATCATCAAGTGGAAAACCTCCATGGTCAGGATGAAAAGCTACGGGGAGAGCGGGTCTCCTTGGCTAAGTCCACACTTGTTGGCCATCTTCGCCCCTAGGCAACCGTTCAACAAGATGCGCGTGGAGGCGGTGGAGAGTAATGCACAAATGCATGCAAGGAGGCGTTCCCCGAAGCCCAGCTTCTTGAGGACCTCCAGCAGGAAAGCCCAGTCCATAGTGTCGAAAGCTTTGGTGATGTCTAGCTTGAGGAGCACTGCTGGGGTTTTCCTAGCGTGCAGCTTGTGGGTTATTCCTTGTACCATCATGAAGTTTTCATGCAGACACTATCCAAGCACGAATGCACTCCGATGTACCCCTACCATCTGTGGCAGGATTGGGGCCACGCGGTTTGCGATCACCTTGGCTATCCACTTAGCAATTCCATGGGTTAGGCTGATTGGTCTGATCGCACCTCCTCTGCACCTGGCTTCTTGGGTAGAAGTGTGATCAGCGCACTGTTCACCGCTCCAAGTCCACGATAGTCTAGTCAGGAAAGCGGCCCAGTACCCCTCCATGATGTCGTCTTTGATGATGCCCCAACAGGAGACAAAAAAGCGGCCCGAAAAAACATCTGATCCGAGGCACTTGTCCAGCGGTATGCCTTTGATGGCAGCCAACACTTCCTCCTCAGTAAACACTCCGTCAATGTGTTGCGGGTCTATTGGTTGTAGTCCTAGGAAGTCTAGGTCCAAAGAGAAAGGTCGGTCTTCGGCCACACCTAACAGGCACTATGAAAGTCAAACTTTTCATAGCCCATCTTTTTTTAAATAACCCTTATTTATTGGAATGAAGGAGGGAGTACCTAGACTAGCACAAAGTTTCAGACTTTATAATCTAACCCAAAAATCAGATCTCAAACCCGAAATGGAAAGGCTAGCTGTGGGAGTTGGTAGTGGGCGACCAGATGATGGTTCTCGGGAGAAGAGAGCCATGGATTTTGTCCTAGCCATATCCTTGTGTGCCTTTCCCACATGAGTATGTAGTTGGTGTGTGCTTTTTTTGGCATTTTTCACTCTTAAAGAGCAATAATATTGCTTTTCGGTGATTAACTAAATATACTTTATTTTTGTTGTATCTGGTTTCCCGTCATATACTCTAAGTGTACACTCGGTGTTACTATGTACTGCCGCCATTCTAAAATGTACTCCCTCCGACTGCAAATAAGAGTACTTCTAGGTTTTGCCTAGGTCAAACTTTATTAAATTTGACTAACCGTATAGATAAATATACCAACATATATTACATGAAATTGTTATATTATGAAACTAAATCTGATATCAATTTAGTGTTATAAATATTGCTACATTTTTCTATAAAGTTAGCCAAAGTTTATTAAATTTAACTTAGAACGAGACTAGAAGTACACTTATTTGCAGACTGAGGGAGTAAGTGCTTTATATTTTCTGTAGCACATGTGACTAGATCTTTTAATATGTAAGTTTACTCATTTTACTCTGAACCTATAAACTAGAAAAACGCTTATATACATGCATTTAAAAAAACTAAAACAATATAATCATACATGCACGTGTGGAAGGAGCATAATACTACACGAATCTGTATATGGTATATGTGGATGTAGTAGCCATGGTTTCTTGGCCTAGCTTCCTAGGGGGTGAACCTTTAAACATGAGCTTTTTCGTTGCGAAGGCCATATGTAATTATTATTCACTCTGTACATAAATAATTGACTTGGGTTTGTCTACATATAAATATATCTATTCACTAAACATATTTAGGTATATTTAAATTTAGACAAACCTAAATCAGTTATTTCTGGATGGAGGGAGTACTTGTATTCTCCCTAATAAAAAGATAGTGGTTGCCCGAAACAAATAAATACACAAATGAACGGCTATGGCTGGATCGGTTCTGAGGGGCCGTACAATAGCTGTCAAATTAAATTTGAAGTAGACAGAGAATGAAGCGAATGAATTCATTGATGTTACTGTTCAGCCTTATATAGCATCCGAACAGGCGTGAATACATAGTCGGTTATAATATTGGTGCTTCTTCTAATAGGCACGATGCCTCTTCAGCAATGGACAAAAGTTAACTGTAGGCAATTAGCTTAAAGAAATACTAACTACTATGTTAGCCTAAAACTGACTCTAACATATAACTGCTATTATTTCCTAACACTCCACTTTGGACATTGTTATCTTTAAAATCTTCAATACCTTGAAATATTCCATAGTGTCCTAAATGCTAAAAAGTCTTGATAGTCCTTAATCTTGAAAACTTGATCTTGTACAATCTATGTCCTCCAAAATCCTATGGAAAAAATACAAGGAGAATATAGGAATCCGATATACCGTTGCTATAAAAATTCTACCATTAAAACCTATATGAGAAATCCGTTGAAGAACTCATAAGAAAAGAGTACAATATATTGTTATCGGATGGTAAATACTAAGTTTAGTTCTAGGAGATTTCTCCCTCTAAACTTTGCAAATTTCGAAGCCGTCTCATACCAATGCCATGAATGTATTTTTGAAATGGGGCTATTGGTAAAGACTGAAGGGGATCCGCAGCAGAAAACAAAAAATTTCCTACGTTAGAAACCCTAAAACTGCGTATGATCTATCTATGTAGTAATACGGTAACAGTCAATGCGTAGAGAATACATACCCTTGTAGACCGTACGTGGTTAACATTCTGAGAGGAACGTGGTTGATGTAGTCGTACTCGTAGCCGACCTCAAGGTCGCGAAGCTCCTCGCAAGTCACCCCTTGCTCCTTCTTCATCGCGCAGCAGCTCCGGCTCATGATATTTAAGCGCCCCAAGTTCATACACATCCGGTGCATGATGAGATCCCCGTCTCCCCAATCCTGCTGAGAGTGCGAAAGTTGATATCCGGCTAGGAATCCTGCAGTGCAACGGTGTACTGCAGGTGTGCCTCGTTCGCACAGCCCAAACTTGGGGCCATGATCACAAGGGCTAGAGAGAGGGAAGGAGGAAGTCAACCAAAGGACTTCTCCACCCATATGCACCCCTTTATATAGGCTAAGGGGGTGTGCCTTTCTCAAAGGCTAAGCCATGTGGGACTAATTACAAAAGGAAAAACAAGAAAAACAACCAAAACAGTCGGATGGGCCAAACACCTTTTAGCCCAGTCGCAGCAGTCCTTGGCCGGGTAGGCAAAAGCCTCAACCCGCGGCACATAGCAGCTTGCGAGCAGCAGAAGTAGGCGCTGGCGCCAGGTGGGACGGCGCGCCCCCCGGCAGCCTAGCTCGCCAGGCTGTGGCGATGGCTGGTGCCTGGACCACCCCGAGGCCCACTGCTCCTCCTCGTGCGTGCGGCCCGTAAGCCGCTGCCCTAGGTGGGCCGCCAAGCAGCCCAGCAGCTCGCGGCGCCAGGCGCTGCGCCTGCCCATCAGCGCTCACCTGCGCGGCGTGCAGTTAACTGTCGCCCGCCTTTGTGGGCTGCTAAGCCCAACAACGGCAGCAGTAGTTTTTTCTGCCTTTTCCTTTTTCTAGGGTGATTTCCTCTAGGTCAATTCCCTCCGGGGTTTTGACCTCATATAAAATTTGCTTTTATAAATCTTAATTTAAATAATATTTAGAATATATTAATTCATAATTAACATATAATAAATTTATAGTTAAATTCCCATTTATCTGAAAACACTTTTTCAGTCTTTTCCTTTATTCTTTATCTGAACAACTTCGGATCTCTCTACGGAACATTTCTGGATTTCTCTTTCTCTACTGTGATTCCGTCTTACGAATGATCGCTCTCATCATTCCCTTAAGTGTATCCCCTCTCGGCTCGGGAATGCTCTAGACATGACCTGTATCAATGATCAATAGAGGACCAGGGATATCCATGTGACCCCTATGCATTCCTGATGATAATGTCGTTTGAACCGGTAAATATAGCATCCATATTCCTTTTGTTTCTTGATAAAACTTGTCCGAGATCGGATCATTGGTATCACATACCTTGTTCAATCTCGTTCACAACAAGTTCTGTTTTCTTGTTACCGTGATATTACATCCCCGTGACCAAGTCAGATGTTGCAATATTTATGGATGTAATCTCACCAAGCCGGCAGTTTGTATCTTTACCCGTCATGTGGGCGAACAAATCCTGCTCTTGACATATATTGCCTCTACGGTTCCTCCGAGTACCTGAACACACCTTTATAACCACTTTATTACCAAGTGGCACTTGATGCTATCTAAGCACTCTCGGGAGACAGTGATTGATATAGCCTCACGGTCTAAGGAATTAGGAGTCTAGATTTAGCTGTTGCAACAATGTACTTATATGACTTGATCGTGTTGCAATCCTTCTAGGAATGTCCATCACATCATTCTCCAATGATATGACCCCGTTGTCAATTGGCATAAATTCCCATGATCTTGAAACCCAGATCATCCTCATGACCAATGAACTAGTATGAATAGAGGCTACTAGGGACTTGGTTGTTTCATACCACACCTGTACCAATGTTTCTACTTGGCACAGTTATAACACAATATGAAACTATTATAAACTAATTGAGATATGACAATAAAAACCTATTTATTATTTGCCTCTAAGGCATATCTCCTTCAGTATCCCACTTACACTAGAGTACAAATAATCTAGCTCGCATTTTACTCATATAAACCATATAACATTTGCGTTTATAGATCATGCATGATCATGGGAAACGTCATGTCCATGTTCTGTTTTACCAGATCATTATGTCTTTTGCAAATCGTTAATGTCTTCCTAATATTGACATTCACACCATTATCGTATAATGGGTCGAAGCATTTGTTTGACGACAAAGTGAGATTTTGTTTCTAGTGTTTATAATGACAGTCATTTTCACTGTTGTCATCTAAACTTCGAAACACACTTTGCTATCGTTTATGTATATACTATAGTCATGGTAGCAGAACGAGGCCAGATTCCAGGAGCCTACAGTGACTTTAGATCAACCTCGAGGGCTTTCTCATGGGCACTGAGCCCTGGGACACATCATTCTATGTTAAAAGCGAACTAGCACCGCCATAACATTATACATCACATCAGATGGATCCTTTATACTTCTATATCTATGTAGATCCTAGTGCATGAAATGCAACCATGCCACTTTCTTTGCTTCTTGGCATTTAAGTACAAACTTAATTTTGGTTCAGTGATTAACTCAAGAATCACTTAAAGACATGCACTTATAGTTAAGACTTTGTCCTTCCAACCAGAACCTTGGGTCACATTACGTCGAGTATACAATATGGTTATGTGGAAGAACCTATGACTGAGGCATAGGAGATGCATCACATATCTTTCTTTCTTTCAACCATAGTTGCAATACTAACTCAATGCTTCATATAGTAAGAACTTACTTTTCACCTTGCTCCATTCTGAAGTTCTTCAGAATCTTGTCTAAGGATATTCTGAACATCTTTCAGAATTAAGTCCAGGAAGCATTCGATATTTAGTGTTTATTAAACTCACTAATCTATCTCGATAGTTTTTCTTGTTTAATAACTTCAACTTCATCCTTATTTATCTTTTTAAATATTATTAACACCAATCACATCATTCACATATGTCATCCACATATCCTAGAATGATTTCACGCTCCCACTCAAATATGACATTCAAATTTGAGATCCAGGGATTTCACTTAGCTCCCACTCAAAATATGTCAGCTACATATTATGATTTAGCCAAGCTGATTTGATCTCACTCAAATCTAGGTCCTCTTGACAATCTTGGACATTCAAAATATTCTTTGATCACCATCCAATCGAGAATTCCACTAACAAGATTTCAATGACCATTCATTTCTCGTTCTTAGGTGCATCACGCTTCTTTGTATTTTGTAGGTATGTCTTTTTCAAAACATGACAAGTGAATCAATTATATAATTCCACAAACTTGTAGAATATATAGTTGAATCCTACTTTCTTTTAGTAAAAGTATTTACTTGAAACTTTATGATCATTATCAATAGTGTCTCCTCTATTTGTAGAGTTTGGTTTCACGAAACAAATTCTGCTGCGCCACTCAAAAAATCCATAGGTAAGGTCAAATACCTTGTTTGATCTTTTACTTTCTTCCACTTGTATCTTCATCAAGACACGTCAACTTTGGACAACAATAGGTATACCCTTTTTGTGGAAGATGCACTCATAGCTTCCTAAAGATGCTCTACAAAAACTTGTTTATTCGCCACGACTTCGACTTATTGAAATCTCTAGAAACTCGAACTTGCCATAACACTTATGGTGTTGTTTCCATGAATCTTTTAGATGTTACTTTGTATTTGAAACGAGTGTTTGCTTATTTTGATCTCTTAACTCTAAACGACAACTATAACCCCAATAAGAGATAATATTATATCATATGTATCAAATACAAAAATGATTATGATGTTTTAGACATTTCAACAAAGTTTGAATTCGTCCAATTATCATAATTTGTGAAACCTCTTTCACAAGTCCCTTTTATGCTAAACTTAACTTGAATTCTTTAGTCGTGTCGATCAAATCGAAGAGACTTGTTAATTCAATATCCTCTTTGTTGCGAACTCATTTGAACAATTCAAATCATTTCAAACTCATGTTTCATTAAGTAAATACACTTATTCACTTAAGTCCACAATTAAAAAATGATTCCACTACTCGTTGAAAATACGATACATCACTATGTATAAGATTCAACATTTCTTCGCATATTACCTTTTTACGAGAATGCGGAGTTTTAGTCATTCTGCCCAAGAGGCATGGTTTTGCAAAGTCTCTAGATTAAGCATCTAGGACCCCGGTCTTCATTAAGAACATGCAATAACCAAAATGACTTAAACTATAGTGTCATTTCATTATTAAACTTTGGATATCTTTTAGCATTCTAATCCTTTATAAATGTTTAAACTGTTATCATTAACATAGTGATGCGAATAACTTATTTATAATCGTAATGTGACCATAACGGTATTGTTCATAAGAATAGTACAAACTGGCTTGTAACCTGTTCATATGAATAATCGTCTCACCAAAAGCAAGACACACAAACAAGGACTACAAATTATATTGAAGTCCACTACTCCAAATGATAAACTTCGAGGAAAGAGGTGATGTTGGACATCAACTATTTTGCTTGCCATCATCAAGTCACGTTGCCTCAAAAACAGCAATTCTCAAGAAGATCCTCCTGTTTTCACAAAACGGGACAAGTATCAAATACTTTGCAAACTGCAATGAGTTTTGCAAGAACCACATTTATAATTTGTATATCTTACATATACCTTTTCATCCATGACTTCCATTGCAATCAAGCCCTTCCAAGAGTTTTCAACTCTAATGCAAGATCGCTAAGTATTTTTCCAAACATTCTCTTTTCATCCATGATGGAGGAAAACCTATCCAATGGCTCATACTCTATGTGGCTTATTCTGTAGAATACAAAATGTTGCCCAACTCTCCATCGAATGGAGAATGGCTTATTGGATGACTATGGAGAAAACACAAACATTCGGGAGTCATTGAATTATCTCCTAATGGTTATTGTATTAATAAGAGAAGATCATCTTTTACGAGGATATCCCTCAGGCGTGGGTATTAATCTATGAAGTTGGATCCTTTTGCTAAGTCCCATCTTAAGCAATATATTCCCATGGTCACAAAGGACCTCAATGGGATAGGCCAAAATCTACTAAGATATTTGCAAGTAGACATCTAGACTAAGTTCATAATAAGAGATCAATTTATAATTGGTCTCCACTTAAATTGTCATCCCCTGGACGATTTTAGTGATCACATGATCCCTATCCTCTACACCTCCCCTGATCATCACAGCCATCAGTGCAGCCTCAAAGGTAGGCATTCAATAATGCTAATCACATCATCCATGTGACTCATGCTCGATCTTTCAATCTCTTGTGTTCCGATGCCACGTCTCTATATCATGCTAGGCTCGCTAAATCTAACTTGTGTGTATTCGCTATGCAACATGGCTTACACCCACTGTATGCAAACGTAGATATGTCTGACACTTGCTCCCCGCAGGTCGCCTCATAACGAAGAACTTTCTTGGTGGTGCACACACAAGGGGAACACGGAACATTGGAATTCAATAGGGATTATCTTATTTGCTACCATTGAGTATCTAAATACTAGCACATAATAAGATGTAAAACAGGTATCAACATCATATGTATATTGTGATATGATATGGTGCTTCTTGTGCCTTGATCTCCATCGAGCGCTCTGGAATGATCTCCATCTTGCCCTTGGTTTGACGCCAAGTCCACGACGCCGCCACCAGGTCGTCCATCGGAACGATGACTATTACTATACTGCTTAGTAATAGAAAAGTAAACTATGTTTACCTTCGCAATGACCAATACCATATCATAATCACATGCCCCCTGCAAAATAAAGTTAGACGCCTCTAATTTATCTATTGCAAGTTTTACATGGTTGTTAGGGCTTTCGCAATAAAACCGTTTCTAATCTACGAACTTTCCAACCACAACATGAATCTAAAAGTTGTCTATACTACACCCCTTTCGGCGCCCTCCGTTGTAAATGGTATATCAACTATTAAATGAGAGACATACACCTGCTAGCCAGTTATATGGTACAAGCCATATGTTGAGCGTGGAACCAGTCTCGCGTACGAATACGCGTAAGGTCGGTCCGGGCCGCTTCATCAAACAATACCACGATATAAACAAATACATGTTAGAGGGTAACAACTAAGGGATCAATGCCCGCAAAATACTTATGCGTACTGGCCGTACAACACTCCTACGCATAGATCGACTCTGATACCATTGAAGGGGATTCACAGCATAAAAAAAATTCCTACGTTGGAACCCAATAAACTGCCTAGGATCTATTTATGTAATAATGCGATAATGGACAATGCGTAGAGAATATATACCCTTGTAGACCGTACGTGGTTAACGTTCCGAGAGGAACGTGGTTGATATAGTCGTACTCGTAGCCGATCTCAAGATCGCGAATCTCCTCGCAAGTCACCCCTTGCTCCTTCTTCATCATCATGCAACTTTGGCTCACGACATTTAAGCGCCCCAAGTGTTGTGCCTCGTATCTTCGTACACATCTGGTGCATGATGAGACCTCCGTCTCCCCGATCCCACCGGGAGTGCGGAAGTTGATATCCGGCTAGGAATCCTTGCAGCGCAACATCGTACTGCAGGTGTGCCTCGTTCGCACAATTCAAACTTGGGGCCATGATCACAAGGGCTAGAGAGAGAGAGGGAAGGAGGAAGTCAACCAAAGGACTTCTCCAAATATTGGTGTGTTTAATCCCCACCCATGGGCATCCCTTTATATAGGCTAAGGGGGTGTGCCTTTCTCAAATGCTAAGCCATGTGGGACTAATTACTAAATGAAAAACAGGAAAAACAGCCAAAACAATAAGATGGGATAAACACCTTTTAGCTCATCCGCAGCAGTCCTTGGCCGGGTGGGCCAAAGCCTCAACCCGTGGCCCATAGCAGCTTGCAAGAAGCAGTAGTAGGCGCTGGCGCCGGGTGGGCCGGCATGCCCCCAACGGCCCAGCTCGCCAGGCTGTGGCGGTGGCTGGTGCCCGGGTGGGCCGGCCGCCCACCCCGAGGCCCACTGCTCCTCCCCGTGCGTGTGACCTGTAAGCCGCTGCCCCGGGTGGGGCGCCAAGCAGCCCAGCAGCTCGCGGCGCCAGGCGCTGCGCCTGCCCGTCAGCGCTCACCTACGCGGCGTGCAGTTAACTGCTCCCGCCTTTGTGGGCTACTAAGCCCAACAACGGCAGCAACAGTTTTTTCTGCTTTTTCCTTTTTCTAGGGTGATTTCTCTAGGTCAATTCCCTCTGGGGTTTTGACCTAATATAAAATTTGTTTTTATAAATCTTAATTTAAATATTATTTAGAATATATTAATTCATAATTAACATATAATAAATGTATATTTAAATTTCCATTTATCCGAAAACACTTTTTCGGTCTTTTCCTTTATTCTTTCTCCGAACAACTTTGGATCTCTTTGTGGAACATATCCAGCTTTCACTTTCTCTACTGTGATTCCGTCTTACGAATGATCGCTCTCATTGTACCCTTAAGTGTATCCCCTCACGACTCGGTAATGCTCTAGACATGATCTGTATCAATGATTAACAGAGGGACCAGGGATATCCATGTGACCCCTATGCATTCGTGATGACAATGTCGTTTGAACCGGTAAATGTAGCATCCATATTCCTTTTGTTTCTTGATACGACTTGTCCAAGATCCGATCATTGGTATCACATACCTTATTCAATCTCGTTCACAACAAGTTCTGTTTTCTTGTTACCGTGATATTACATCCCTGTGACTGAGTCACATGTTGCAACATTTATGGATGTAATCTCACCAAGCCGGCCGTATGTATATTTACCTGTCATGTGGGTGAACAAATCCCGCTCTTGACATATATTGCCTCTACGGTTCCTCCGAGTACCCAAACACACTTTTATAACCATTGTATTACCAAGTGACACTTGATGCTATCTAAGCACTCTCGGGAGATAGTGATTGATATAGCCTCACGGTCTAAGGAATTAGGAGTCTAGATTTAGCTGTTGCAACAATGGACTTATATGACTTAATCGTGTTGCAATCCTTCGAGGAATGTCCATCACATCATTCTCCAATGATATGACCCCGTTGTCAATTGGCATAAATGCTCATGATCTTGAAACCCAGATCATCCTCATGACCAACGAACTAATATGAATAGAGGCTACTAGGGACTTGGTTGTTTCATACCACACCTGTACCAGTGTTTCTACTTGGCACAGTTATAACACAATATGAAACTAGTATAAAATAATTGAGATATGATAATAAAAACCTATTTATTATTTGCCTATAAGGCATATCTCCTTCAAAGACTTAGTAAACAAATATGCAAGATTGTCACGAGATTTTGTTTGCAAAATATCAATTTCTCCATTTTTCTGTAATTCATGAGAAAAAACAGTTTTGTAGCAATATGTTTTGTGGTATTAATTTTAATATATCCCATATGCATTTGAGTAACACATGCAACATTATCCTTGTAGATAATAATTGGTAATTCTAATGAACCGATACTGCATGAAATTTGTATATGATTGGTCACTCTAGGAATCCATACACACTCTCGTGAGGCTTCATGTAATGCAATTATTTTAGAGTGGTTAGTGAAAGTTGCTACTAGAGTCTATTTTGTCGACTTCCATGAAATAGCGGTTCCACCATATAAAAATATAAACCCTGTTTGTGATCTAGCATTATGGGGATCAGAAAGATAGCCAGCATCAGTATAGCTAGTCAAAGTCAACTCTTGATTTTTCTGATAGAATAAACCAAGATCTTTAGTACCTTTTAAATATTTGAAGATATTCTTTACTCTAGCCCAATGGCATTTTATTGGAGCTACGCTATGTCTAGCTAGTAAATTTACTGTGAAGGCAATATCTGGTCTAGTACAATTAACAAGATACATTAGTGCTCCTATGACACTAAGGTATGGGAACTCGGGTACAAATACATTTTTTTTAATCATCCCTAGGTCTAAAAGGATCTTTTTCCATATCAAGGGATAACGACCATGGGTGTTTTAGATAGATATGACTTATCCATATTGAATTTTTCCAAAACTTTTTGAATATATGCGGGCTGATAAACGAGTATTCTTGAGGGAAGGTGCTCAAGTTGTAAACCTAAGCAGAATTTGGTTTTTCCCAAATCCTTCATCTCAAACTCCATCGTTAAATGATTGTGTGCTATAGTTATATCTGCTGCGTTACCAATAAGGTTGAGATCATTAACATATACTGAGATGATGAAAAATAATTTTAAGGATTTCTTTATGAAAACACATGGGCAATCATCATTATTCGAGTATCCTTTCGGAATAAGGAACTCATTAAGCTGGTGACTTTTGTAATTTTACACAATACTTGTTGCGATATATGTCTGGATTCGGAATTTTAAGTCCATGAGGGACTTTCATATAAATATCCAAATCGAGTGACCCATATAGATAAGCAGTTACTACATCCATTAGCTGCATTGATAAGTTCATTTGTATTGCCAATAATATTAAGTATCGAAACGTAATTCCACTCATTACATAAGAATATGTATCATTGTACCCGATACCTGGTCTCTGCATAAACCCTTGTGCTACTAGCCTCACTTTATATCTCACCACCTCATTGTTTTCATTTCTTTTTTGAACAAAAACTCATTTAGATCCCATAGGGAAGACTTTATGAGGAGTAAGTATTACTTTAGAGAATACCTCTCTTTTGTTAAGCGAGCGCAGTTCTGCCTCAATTGTCTCCTTCCATTTAGGCCAATCTGAGTGTTTCAGGTACTCTTTCATAGATTTTGGTTCTGGATCCAATTGAAGGGTTTTAGCAAATTTAGAGGAGAAATATGTGTCGACAAGTGTAGTCCTTCTATTATATGATTCTCCCAAATTGATATAGCTTGTGGAAATTTCATTAACTTCTTCCGGCACCATGTGATTTCCCATAACAACAGTCCGGTTGTTTCGATGTCCCAACATTAGAATTTGTGTACACATCCATCCTAGGTTCTTGATGTTGAACATCATATTGGTGTCTATCAACTTCAGGTTGATTTGCATTTACCATCACAGATTTTCTTTGTTTCCGCGGTGGCTTTGGAGAAGCCTTTTCCCTTGAGGCTAGATTTCTCCCCTTTTTATTTGCAATTGGGAGTTGAGTAGTTTTATTTGGTACCTCTACTCGTTTTGGTGCATTAACTGAAGGGATATATGATTTAGTGACACCTTTGTGATCAGTAAATGCGTCTGGCAAGTTATTTAAAAAAGTGTTGCAAATCTATTATTCTTTGAATTTCAGATTTAGATTCTTTAGTATGTGGATCTAAGAATTGGATGCCTGTTACATTCCAATCTATTTTTTGGCATTTTTTTTGGTTTGTTTCTCCCCTAATGCTAGGAAATGATCCTCATCAAAAATTGAATCCGCATATCAGGCTATAAATAGGTCCCTTGTTAGGGTTCTAAATATTTTATAATTGATGGAGAGTTATATACCACATAGATTCCTAATTTTCTATGGGCGCCCATGGAGGTATGCTGCGGTGGTGATATCGGTACGTATATAATGCAACCGAATTTTTGCAGGTGGGAAATACTTGGCCGATTGCCTCGTACTATTTGAAACGGGGAACTTTCTTGATATATAGTTGGTCTGACTTGTATAAGATCTGCAGCGTGTAAAACCTCATGTCCCCGACAAGAGGTTGGTAAATTGCAATTCTGCAATAATGGTCTAGCAATTAATTTTACTCTTTTGATCAAAGATTCAGCCAATCCATTTTGAGTATGAACATAAGATATATAATGTTCTAGATGAATGCCTAAAGCCATACAATGATCATTAAATGCACGTAAAATAAATTCAGTTGCATTATCTATTCTTATTATTTCAATCCTGTGTTCAGCATGATTTTCTCTTAATTTGATAATTTGAGCAATTAATTTGGTAAAGGCATGATTACTTGTTGATAATAAACATACATGTGACCATCTAGTAGATACATCAATTAGCACCATAAAGTACCTAAATGGTCCAGATAGAGATTGTATTGCACCACATATATCTCCTTTAATTGTTTCAAGGAAATTAAATGACTCATTTTTAACTTTGAGGTAGGATGGCTTAACAATTAATTTCCTAGTAGCAGCATACAAAGTCTGATGACTTAGGAAATCTTTTCATTGGTAAATTATGACCAACATAATTGACTATAATTTTTCTCATTATGCCTATTCTAGGATGACCTAGGCGATCATGCCAAGTCTTGAATTTATCAAGATTTTGTAAAATTATTTTATACGCAACATAAGGAACGGGTTTTATGTATGAAAATTATAATCCGGAAGAAAATGAAGGGATTTTGTCAAGAGTTTGTTCCTCATATCTCTATGTTGGTCGTATCTCTCCTTGAGGGAGTTCCATAAAGCTAGTGGATTCTCCTCCATCATATATATTTATTTTTTAAATCAGGATGGAGGTGGTGCCTTATGAAATGTAATGACACATACTTTATCATTAGTGGTGTATTTCTGGAGCATTTTCAGGGGGTGTGATAATTATGGGACCAAGGTTACGACTAGTTAAGTTTATTTTCATATTCATGGCCCATGATAGATAGTTACTTCCATCAACTTGCGGTTCTTTGAAATCTTTTTATTAACGTCACCCATTTTTCCTGCATGTATGAACATGCATTCTATTAACTTTACTTGATAGTAACATTTATTTTGGTAAACAAAAAATATGTTCTAGAGGAACAATCTGTAAGCGGATGCTCTAAGCCATATATGTGTAAATCTTTGAATTTAAAATTAACACGTTGTAGACAATCTCTATATTTATGGAGTACATCTCTCGGTAGTAGGAAGCATAGTCTGACATGTGTCAGTAGACGCCTTATCCTATTACCTTGTGTTATACTTGAATTGAATTATTTGGAAGAGCACTTTGTAGGTAATCTTGCTGTCGTAACGATGAATAAGTACACCTCACCGTAATGAATAGTCTGCATTTTGTGCAGTAGATGCCATTACCTTGTGATTCACAAATAATATTAGGGATAGTCACATATTTTGTTTTTGGCCTTTTATCTCATATTTTATGAATGAGAAATTTTGGCAAGAAAATTAAATTTTGAGCGCGGGATAATTTTTTTTGTACCAAATAACATGTTATAAAATGCTAGAGGAAAATATTGTGATAACACGTTATATTGCTAATAGACATAAGGCCTAAATATATTTACATCACAATAGACTGTTACACTGAATAATAGACAAATATAATGTCCTAAAAATAAGTTTATAGACTGTCTATACTACAATAGTGTGCTATTACTAGTGTATATCTACGAATAGGTAGAACAACAAATTAGCTTTTATTTTCACAGATGAGGGTACAAGGATCGGTGGCCTATTAGGCTTTTTGGTCCAGGATCCACTGAAAGAGTATGTGGGCCACCATGTGTGGTCTTGGTAATTAATGATAATCTCTATGGACTAATGTTTGCATTGAGTTGTACTTGTAGGATTTGTCCATTGACTTCGCTTGGACCATGTGTTGGATTCAAGGTGGAATAAATGAAGAAGAAGAAACAATGTCCAAGGGCCTTGGGACTTTTGGATTCATATGAAGCTAGAAGAAATGGTGTGCAAGATCAAGATGCACCATCTCCAGAAGATCTCATGCTTAAAGGTTGCGATTATTGGTGACCATGGTTCAATTAAGACAAGGTCCAAGAAGAGGTTTCCCCATGGTGTATGGGGGAGCTAGTTGCAAGTATTCATCAAGAAAGTGTGTGCAAGAGCAATAAAAGAAAGGTGTCCATGTTGATAAGGACAAGATCATCTACATCGTGCTCAAGTGGTTTGCTCAAGGCAAAGTTATAATCCTGATAGGTTTTCCCTTTTGACGGTCTCATGTTGGTAGCTGGGAGACCGGGTTTAGGACAAATAATCATACTATCAAGAGGGGCTCTCAAGTGAGTAGTTCGATCATATCTTTCGGAGAGAGCTCAAACCATTGCATTCTTAGCATCATATTTATTGGTTGTTTGTTGGATCTTATCCATGTTTGTTTCTAGAGCTTGTGTCATTACAAGCTCTAGTTCTTCAAAATCGGATATCCCTATTATATCTTATTGCGGTTTTGATCTTGGAGGTTTTCCAGATCCTCACCAAGGGAGGTATCTCACATTATAATACTTGATACATTCTCACTTGGTGGTATCCAATATTTTGTTGGGTAGCTCTTGTTGTCCTCTTTCCAACAAAATTGGTTTTGGGTCAATCGGAGTTACCAAAATCTAGTTATTGCATTTTGAAGTTAGCCCTATATTTGATTTAAAAAGGAAAAAATAAAAATGGTTTTCGCTAGGCCAATCGGTACTACTGCGTGCAGCTTCCGGGCGGTACTAAGCATTTGGGTACCCTCTATGCGGCCCGGCTGCCGAGCTGGTCTAGGAACGGTTGTACCGGCCTAGGTGGTAGTGCCGCCCTCCTAGCCGGTACTATCGGGCCGGACCATCTAGCTTGGCATGCTTCTGCCGCGCCGTTCGCTCGCCTCGATCCCCTGCGTGCGCTTTCTCTCTCTCGCACGTCGCTCGCCAGGTCTCCAGTGCTGTCGCCCATGCGTATTCTGCTCGCTAGCACTCGCCCTCCTTCTCTCGTTGCTAGGTCAGGGCCCGGTAGTACGGGCCCACTATGGTACTACCGGCCCAGGTCGAAATTTGGCCTCAATGGGCATAAAACATGGGCCTCTATTTAAGCCTTCTCCCTCTCTCCTTTTGGACTGCTTATTCCCCCTCTTTCCTCTCAAGCTTTGCCCCATTATTTGACCTCTCTTGAGCTTGATTTGTTTCTCCCCATCCAATGATTCTTTCATCTATTTGAGAGAAAGATTGAGGAGATCTAGATCTACACTTGACCAAACCAAATCATCTCTCTGTGAGTGAATCTTTGGGATCTAGGTCTTGGAGGATTTTGTGTTCTCCATTTGTTCTTCATCTCTTGTTCCCCCAATAGCTTTAGTAGATTTGTTGGAACTTCAGAGTGAAGGATTGGAGCATCTTTGTGGTGTTCTTGCCATTTGCATTAGGTACATCGGTTTGAGTTCTCCTCGGAGGATTTGGTTGGTGAAAACAAGAAGCTTGTCCCTCTTGGGTTCTTGGAACCCTGGACGGTTGTGTGGCCTTTGTGGTGAGTTCTTGGTGGCTTAAATTAAGTTGTGAAGCTCTCCCCAAGTTTGTGGCCTTGGTGGTGATTATTGGGAGCCTCTAATTAAGTTGTGGAGATTGCCCCAATCTTGTACAAGTTATGTGATCGCCCTCAAATTTCCCATAGTGGATCAGGTGCTTGTCATGCGGCGGGTGATCGGGAGAATAGGGTGAGGCCTCTTGTGGAGTTGGTGGTCTTAGTACCTCCCACCCCTCCACAAGGGGATTGTTGGTTTGAAGCCCAAAAGTTCTTGGGTGAGTGCATGGTGGTACCCAAGTTCCCTGTAATTTCCGCGTTTTGTAAAGTTGGGCTGCCAACTACTGAGAGGGGCCATTTCGAGGCAAATTCATCTCACCCCTGCCAAATTCAAACATTCTGTTAAACTGCCCCGTGAATTAGACGGCCGGGATCCACATGTCGGTCATCTGTCCGTGACACGAGCGCCAACACGGCAACCTCTTAGGAAAATCGAGGAACTAAGTGGATTGGATGCGTTGACCAATTTCACAAATCCATTTCCTCCTTTCCCCTAGCACCGGCGGTGTCGAAATCCACCCTCTAGGCAGAACGATCCCTTTTTACATTTGACTTCCCACGCCAAGTTGCTGTGCCCAGTTGCTGCGCCCAGTCGCTGATCCTGAACTCCAATGGCGCAAGTTATAGCCGCCGTTGCGAGGCTCTAGCCTGCCTCCACTGCCAACGAGCCGAGCAGCTTGGAGGATGGCAGATCCTACTACCAAGGAAGAAGTTCTAGCTACATGTGGGTTAGCTACCCTTCTCTTTGCTATTCGCACTAATTATAACTGCTTGCTGGATACTGAAACTAAAATTGTTTGTTAGCCCAACATTGACAAACATATTTTTTCCACAGTTTTCTGTCAAGTAGGATCTCCACGGACCACCCTTACCTGGTTACAATAGTCCTCTTCAGGTACGACTCTAAATCAGCAAGGGTGAAGGGCAAGTGGTATGGACACCATTGTATCACGATGGAAGAAGCGCCTGCATAGATCTGCACTGTATCTGGTATGGTTGTTGCTCTGCGTAATCATGATGAAAAATGGCCGAAGTAGACTACAAAATTCAGCTTCACGGATGAACGTGGCATCATGGTTCCTCTAATGTGTGACAGTCAGCTAATTGGGTTGATGAAAAGGTATGCTTCATCTTGCATGTTTGAGCTAAACTGTGATGTAATGGATGTGGAAGCTGCTGCAACTGGGAGTCGCCCTTCTATTCTTAGACAGGGTGGTCGCTCGAACCCAATTAGCTCCTGGTAAGCAAAAGTCTCTTGGGGTTCACATGTTTGTGCTCAATTGTAATTTTTATTTCATGTACTCTGTAGATATTGGGAAGTTATGCAATAGTCCTATTTCTTTGAAACGAAGTGCCGCAAGGTTAGAAACATGACTGCCGGGTCAGTCATTTTGCTGCCGAAGAAGGTAAAAACGAGTGGAAAGATGATGCTGGACACGATTCTGGTGCTGATTGTCCTGACGCTGCAGAGTACGTGAAGCTAGGAAAATTGGCAACGAGGAAGAGGAAGAAGGCAGGAAATGAAGAAGCTAGTGGACGTGAAGGCTTGGCACCCAGGCGGCGAAAGAAGGCTACTGGCAGCTCTGTGTGTGGAACTTTGCTGGGCGAAACAATCTACCCACGTTCTCTGAGTAAAATGTACCACGACTTAGGGTTTTGAAACGCTCGAGTCAGTAGTTGAATCCAAAATTGTGATTGTGCCACTACTATCTGAAAACACACAACACCCATTCCACGATTGCTGAGGGGCAGGATGTCTCCAAATTCGATGGAATGTAAGTGGAACAAAAATAAATTATTTAAGCTGCTACACTCCTCGAAGCATCAACTTATTTTAGTTGTTGCAAATGACATGGCAACATAAACAACAATGGCAACCGATAATGCCCAGATGAGAAGGAAATCAGTACCACTTTCTGGCCTAATCTTGAGCCCATCTATCTCACCGCCTCCCTGCTCCTGCATCCCCTGCATCTGGCGAAGCTCCCGGATCTCCAGTAACCGGGTGTACGTGCTTCCACTTTATAAATTGTGGTTGTGCCATTTTCATGCGGCACAATCCACGCAGATTACATTTAAACAAACCACCAATGACAGAATACCACCATGATCAGACAAAAGGAAGTAATGTAGGGTTAAGACAGATTAACGGGCGACCAATTTTTTTCCTCCCAGAACTCCAGGACCACTGATACGTCCAAAACGTATCTAGTTTCCCGAACACTTTTGCTTATTGTTTCTTCTCTAAACTTGTGTGATTTTGATGCAACTAACACAGACTGACGCTGTTTTCAACAGAATTGCCTTGGTGTCTAGTTTTTGTGTAGAAATCAACTATCAGGAAAAATCCCGGAAAATATGCCAAAAATCCTATTTCACCAGAAGACTCCAGGAGCCAGAATACGAGACAGAGGGGGGCTGGGCCCAGGCCACACCACCTAGCCGCACGGGCTACCCAGGTCGCGCCAGGGGGTGGTCTGGCCGCCCCAGACTCCCCCTCGGTCTCCCTCTTCGCCTATAAGATGCCTTCTAACCTAAAAACTCAGGGGGGTTCGATTTTTTTCCAGAAGAAGTTCCGCTCCGCCGCCACCACCAGATTCAATGAAACAACACTAGAAACTCCGTTCTGGCACCCTGCCGGGATGGGGAATTGGAGGAGATCATCACCATCATCATCACCATCGCTTCTCCATCGACCATCCATGTTTCCGCCATCTATGAGTGAGTAATCCCCCGCTATAGGTTATGGGGATGGTAGGGATTGGATGAGATCGTTCATGTAATGGCATCAGATTGTTAGGGCATGGTGCCTAGTATCTTTTATTAGTGCTTTATGACTTTGTTGCGACTTGTTATGCTTAATGCTTGTCACTAGGGCCCGAGTGCCATGATTTCAGATCTGAACATGTTATTGATTCATTATGATAGTATTGTTTTTGGTCTTATCTGCAAGTTGTATACACACGTTGTTGTCCGGAACCAATGGCCCCGAAGTGATAGAAATCGGGATAACCGGAGGGAATGGCTTTGATGTGAGGATCACATGTGTTCATGGAGTGTTAATGCTTTGCTCCGGTGCTCTATTAAAAGGAGCACCTTAATTGCCAGTAGTTCCCTTGAGGCCCCCCTGCAAACGGGCTGGCAGGACAAAAGATGTTGTGCAAGTTCTCATTGCGAGCACGTATGTCTATATATGGAACACATGCCTAGGATTATCTAGTACTTGGATGCTTTATCTTATTTATCTGCAATTGCCCTATGTTCTGATTGCTATTGAATTGACTTGTCCATGCAACTCCCGTCCATCCATCCCTATGCCTACCGCACTCGAATCCTACTGTTTACTGCTATTGTTACTACTGTCTTTACTTTACTACTGCTGCTACATTACTATTGCTACTACAAAACTGTTGCTACTGATAAACTGCAGTGAGCAAGATTGTTTCCAAGTGCAGCTGAATTGACAACTCAGTTGTTAAGGCTTATAAATATTCTTTGGCTCCCCTTGTGTCGAATCAATAAATTGGGTTTCACTTCCCTTGAAAATACTGTGATACACCCCCTATACTTGTGGGTCATCAAGACTATTTTCTGGCGCCGTTGCCGGGGAGCATAGCTTTATTTATCAAGTTAACTTGGATTATCTATTGTTCGCTGCTATCCATCCATCATGGGTAAGTCTCGTGATGGCAAGTTTCCTATTTTACCATCGATTACAAGAAGAGGTACGGTTCTGAACACCTCTACTACTCTTGATTCACCATCTGTTATAAGTGAGCTCGTTACACCACCACATATACATGCTACACACACTGCTACTACTGCTGAATCTGAAACTTCTGATGCTTATGATGCTGCTTCTACTGTGCTTGATAAGAGTGGTTCATTAGGTCCTTTCCTAGATGCTACGATTGCTAGAACTATAGCTTGAAATACTGAAACTCCTAATGAAGACACTACTACACCTATTAGTTCACCTGAGTCTAGTGAGAGTTATGACATTGAAGATGGTTATGTTGAGATGACCGATGAATTTATTAAAGAATGTAAAAACACCCATGATAGGAGCGCTGCTAAGAGTCTCCTTGAGATGCATACTATTAGACCCAAATTTTCTCCTATTGCTAAGTTTGCTGCTTCTCCCATAAACATTATAGATAAAGATTATGATTTCTCTCTTGATCTACCTTACATAGCTATTGTTGAGAAAGAACCTTTTTGTGGGACTAAGAATGAAAGTGCGGTAGCACATATGAATGAACTTTCTACCATGAGTGGCTTGTTTTCTGATGATATTAAGATGCGTACTTACTTTGTTGCTAATATTTTCCCCTTTTCGCTGAAAGGAGAAGCTAAAACTTGGTTTAGTAATTTACCGCCTGGATCTATTTGATAGCCCTGATTGCTTGATTAGTACTTTCCTGTAGAAATATTTTCCTCCTAGTGATAGACATGCTATTTTGCAGGAACTTTTTGATTTTAAACAGGGAGAAAAAGAGGTATTGCCTGAATCATGGGCAAGGTTTTGTGCTTTGATTCATGCACAGGCTGGAAGTCCATTACCTAAGAATGAGCTTCTTGATATATTTTATAATGGACTAACCGAGGAATCTAGGACATACCTAGATAGTTGTGCTGATTGTGTTTTCAAGAATAGGACTCCAAAGGAAGCTGAGGAATTAAGGGCTAAAATAAGCAAGAACTATGAAGATTGGACTCCTCCTGAACCAGCTATACCTGGAGTAATTGTACCTGAACCTACTATACCAGTGCCTATTCAAACATCAAATAAGAGGGGAGTTATTGAATTAAATGATGAAGTGATGAAGGAAGCTAAGAAATGTCTTAAGGAGAAGGGAATTAAAGCTGCAGATGTCAAGAATTTACCTCCTATAGAAGAATTATGTAAGCATATTCCCTACTCACCCACTATTGAGGTACACTCTCTCCAACACTTTGATGAAGGTGATATCCCTTACTCTAAACCTCCTGATCAATTCTTAGAAGAATTTGATATCTTTATTGTTAAGCAAGATAATTTTAATAAAAAGGGTGCAAAATCATCTAATGGAGAACACTAGAGCTATTGTTGAGTTGAAAGATATTGTGGAAAGAACCTCTAATGATGTTAAAATGATTGTTAAACACTTTCAAATGGTTCAAACTCAAATAGATCAACTCATTAAAGTGCAAAAAGACTTGTTAGTTAATTCTGATAAAGAAAAACATGCTTATGAAATTAGAACTAGAAGTGGTGCTGCTACCCAGGATCCTCTTTATCCTGAGGGGCATCCCAAAAGAATTGAGCAGGATTCCCAACAAGATGAAAATTGTGGCTTTACTCATAAGAAAAGGAAAAATAAACATAAAACTGTTGTAGAACCCTCTGAACCTGCTATAGATCCTAATAGTATATCTATCTCTGATGCTGAAACTGAAAGTGGTAATGAAGAAAATGAAGTTCCTAATGAAGAAAAAGTTGAAGAAGAACCTGGAAACCACACTAAGAATACTAAATACACTAAAGAAGATTTTATTGCTAAGAAACATGGTAGTGAAAGAGAACCTTGGGTCCAAAAACTTATGCCTTTCCCTGATAAGAAACACAAGTCAAAGGAAGATGAACACTATAATAAGTTTTGTGAGTGGATGAAACCTTTATTCTTGCAAATTCCTTTCACTGATGCTATTAAATTGCCTCCTTACTCAAAGTATATGAAGGGCATTGTCTCGAATAAAAGGAAGATCCCTAATGAAGAAATCTCTACTTTGCTTGCTAATTATTCCTTTAATGGTAAGGTTCGAAAGAAACTTGGAGACACAGGGATTCCAACTATCCCTTGCTCTAAAAAATAGTTATGTTAGAACTGCTTTGTGTGATTTGGGAGAAGGAGTTAGTGTTATGCCTTTTTCCCTCTATAAGAGACTTCAATTAGAAAAACTAATACCAACTGATATATCTTTGCAAATGGCTGATAAATCTACTACTATTCCTGTTGGTATATGTGAGGATGTACCTGTTCAAGTGGCTCATAATTGCTTGATATTAACTGATTTTGTTGTGCTTGAAATGCCTGAAGATGATAATATGTCCATTATTCTTGGGAGACCTTTTCTTAATACTGCAGAAGCTGTTATTAATTGTAATCAAGGAAAGGTGACTTTCAATGTTAATGACAAGGAACATACTGTCTATTTCCCCAAGAAGATTGAAAGGACTTATGGTTTTAATTCAATTGAACATGTTGAGGGCATTCAAGTTGGAGAAATATATTGTCCCATACCAAGAGAAAAATTTGAAACTATTATGATTGGGACCATTGCTATCAAGGTTGAGGTAACATAATCATTAGTGGAATACAAAGTTTTGTCTCATATGAAATTGTTTTGGTAACGAAACCTGATCAACCTTGTTAACAAAAGGATTTCATTGAACAAAACAATGTTTTCATTATGATTATCTCCGTGTACTTCTATTCTATCCATTTTAGTTTTTGTTTAGTTTTCTTTTTGTTGTTAGTTGCTTGCATGTTAGAGTGTCTCAGAACTTCTTTAGTTCTAGTTTTATTTTGTCCTTGCATCATATTCCAAAAAAATATGTCTGTCAGAAAATCATTCTTCTATTCCTGAAAAATGCCCAAAAATAAAGTGTCTCGAAAAATTCCAGAAAATTCATATTAATTTTTTACGTAAAAAAAGGGGGCAGAGGAGTGCCTGAGAGGTACCAGGGGGACCCACCAGGAAGGCACACCACCTGGTGGCACGGCCTGCCCTGGGTGGCGCCATGCCCTGGTGTGGGCCACCCCTGGCCCCCCACTAACTCTCTCACCTGCCACTTTCTTCTCTCTCCCGAGCAAGCTCCAGTTCATTGCTCAAAATCGCGTTCTTGCTGTGCTTGCTCTCATTTTTTCGATCTCCTTGCTCAGCCCATCTTTCTTGCTGAAATTTGGAGCATTTGTTCCCTGGTATGTGACTCCTCCCCTTGTCCAAGTAGATTTGTGTTTAGTGGATTATATCTTGAGTATTTTGCTGCTGTAGGTGACAGGTTATGAGAGCTTGTAAGCTTGTTTGATGCTTAGAGATATAGTTATGATGCATGTTTAGGCCTCTTACAAGTCCCTATGAGTAGAATCCTTCATTATATTTACTTTGCAATCACTTGTTTAATAGGTGTTTAAATTTCAGAATACCAAGCATGAACAACCATACCTTTGGAGAGATATTTGAGAGTGATGCACCTAGGAGGTTGAGGCCCTCAAGATCAACCTCTCAGTTTAGGCCATCATACAACAAAGATCTCATTGCAACTCGTATTGGTAATGAAAGGGATGATGGGGATGCTCACCCATCCACTTTTCCTTGTTTTACTTTCTTACACAGGTATTCTTGATGATTTCTTGCTACTGATTGAGAGGGTTGGTTTGACCTCATATATGCAAGATGAGAGTGAGCAATACGCTATGCTCACAAAAACCTTTGTTGAGAGCTTCACGTTTACTAACATCCTATCAGTCGACTGTCTCTTTCAAAATTTATAATCTTCCCTTCACCATGCCTTTGGAGAGATTTTGCAGTATTGTAGGTGTAAGCATGACAGGGACCGTGAAGAAAATTCAAGGGCGACCCGCTGATTTGTTGGAGCTTGACCGAGGGGTGACCAATGATGATGACCGCGTGGCGCAGCGCAGAAAGATAAGAAATATCCAACTGCCCGCTCTCAGATACTTTTCATATTATCTTGCTACTAGCATACTTGGTAGGGAGAACACAAGTAATATCTCCAACTATCATTTAGCATTCCTTGCTGCTGCGCTTAACAATGATACTCGGTACAGCCTTGGCTCGCTTATTGCTCGTCGCCTAGCTGCTAGGGGGCCTATCTATGGGGGCATCATTGCCTCGCGTATGGTCAATGCATTAGGCCTTTTAGTGGACCCCAATGATACTGTACTAGCACCATAGAGGCTTGAACTTGTTGCTATGAAAACTCATCACTTTGTCACTGCTACTTCTGATTTGAACAGTCTAGTATATAGGATGCTTTTCACTGACGGGGATGAAAGGGAGATCCCTTTGCCACAGCCTTCTTTGTTTAGTGTTCACAGGAGACCATGGTCGCGCTCCAAGGAGGAGGTGGACGAGCAGCTTCACTTGCTAGGCTTTCACGAGCAGCGCCAGGAGGATGTACCCTCCTACGATCACTAAGGTCACTACGGAGGGACGTACTCGAGCTCGCACCAGGACGAGGGGACATCCTCGTCATACTACGGTAATACATCATCCTGGCCGGCTTGGGATTGATACCCACTTAGGCCAAAAGCCTAAGCTTGGGGGGAGGTACGCCGACACCGCACTCATCTCCATATCATGTTGCGTCGGTACTTTGTATATTCATGTTTCGTTATCTTTTTAGTTTTCGTTCTTTCTTTGCTTTTGCTTTCTAAAACACAAAAGACCAAAAATATTTTTGTTGTTTCTCTTTGGTTTGCTTGTTTTTTTTGCCTTGGTTTGTTTTTCCCTTTTTGCTTTGTTTGAACTATTCGAAAAACCCAAAAATATTTTGCTTTGCTTGTTTTTCCCCTTTGGTTCTTATTTAAAAAATCGAAAACACCAAAAATATTTGTCGTTCTTCTTTGGTTTTATGGTTTGCTACAGGGTTCAGCAATTCTCAAGTGGTATTTGGTTTCATATTATTATTCAAGCCACACAAGTGAAGAGCAATAATGAGGATTAATGATAACTTGAGGCGTGGTAAGAGGCTGGTAACGAACTCTATTTGTTTTCATTTTTGTACATATACTCATCATTGTGGGCATGTTTAGTCCGTTCGTGTAAGGTGTATGTTATCTTTGGATGCTTAGTAGTTCTTGCTTTCGTATGATTAGCTCCAGCTTGCTAATAGTTTGTAGCATGTCTTATGAATGTTTGCTTGCATTATTCTATTCATAACTTGGTATGACACTATGGTATCCTCCTCTGAATGTTTCATTTGAATTGACTTGGCACATGCTCACGCATGCACATGACTAAAATAATCAGTTAAGACTCGATGAATTATTTTGCCTTGAGGATCTCGAATCACTTTCATGCCATGATTAGTCTTGTTTTGTTGCAAGCAGCTATTGCTCTCTCGTTTGTCGCTCCCTTACTATTTCTAGCCTTCACTTTCACTCAGTATTTTACTCATGTTTCCAACTCCCTTAAACCAAATATTGCCAAAGTGTCCACCATACCTACCTATTAGCATCACTTGCTACTCCTGTGCATATTCATTATGCCTTGTTTTCTTCCGAATAAAATGTTTGCTTGTTGTGAGAAAGTTAGTTAGTAAATCTCTCACGAACTTGATGGCACACTTTATTTTCTGCGCTTAATAAACCTGAACCATTGTGACTGTCCATGAAAGTTATATGCTTGCAAATTATAGGATGGGGATTAGCAGAACCGTGCTGTCACGGGGAATGCTTTCAACACTTGTAAATATATACCCAGTTGATACCATGCTCTTTTGTTTGCGGATGTCGTTGATGTTAAATAAAAGGGGAGCTTGTAAGTCCATGGAGTTATGTATGTGTGTTAGAGAAACGCCTGGGCCGCTGGTCTAATCCATGCTGACATGGTGGAAACCTACAGCGTAACCATAATGATATCTATGAAACATTCTTCTTATAAAAAAAGAGAGATAGCTATTGAGAAAAGAAAAAAAGAGATTTATGAAAAGAGGAAAGAGAGAAAAAAGCACCATTTTCCCATGGTAAATAAGAAGATTGCTGAGATACTCATTGTCTGCTTGCCTTGTCATTTTGATATGGGGATTCTTCCGTATCATCGGGCAAGGGGTACCCCGTTGGCGGTTCTCTATGATACGCACATATTTACGATGACCAGAACTTACAGGTAACTAAAGTTGAGTAGCATGAGGAGCGGCCCTCGTACTTGTTGGGAATATGCCCTAGAGGCAATCATGAATGATGATATTCCTGTGTATTCATAAGGTTATGGTCCATGTATGAACTACTGATATGTATCATCAAATATGTGATTTGATTGTGGAACTACATATTCATGTTGTTCATACTAATTGTCCTTGGTCATTGAGGTTGTGCCGGACACACAACTTAGACCAATGTGAAAGTCGGCAGATGACTAGGTTCCACTTGTCATGGGCATGGAGATGCTATTCCGACTTACACGGATTCGGCTAAAGAGTTTAGCGAGTCGGACTGACCCATATTGAGATGCAACGAACAAGTCGTCATTTGCATGTCTCAATCAATGTAATCCTTAGACCTAAGGTTATTGCACAATCCGAGTTGAGGATCTCCGACTTAGGTTCTGTCAAACGCTGTTCCGTCATTGGGCAGTTATAAAGGCGGAGTTCAGGTCGTCTGAGAATCAAGCTGCGTGATGTGAATAGCCAAGACGAGATTTTGCCCCTCCATCTGGAGAGATATTCTCTGGGCCCTCTCGGAAGATATGATTCGGAAAGCATGGCCATGCGCGTCTCAGATAAGTGTTAACCGAGGCAGCCGACTAAGAGTTAGTCGGATGAATCACTTATCTCGGATCGAGAAAGAGAGTCGGACTATTTAAGGGATGACGCTCATTCGCCTATAGTCCCACAAGGTATATCGTGAGGCAAAAGGGACTCAGACGAAAGTCGCATTGGAAGGTATGTCGTCATGACTTATTGGTACTTGGGAGTTGGCACGTTCTGCTAGGAGCCGCTACCAACTGATCGATCACGAGTGAGACTCGGAATCGTGTCCGGGTTACCATGAGCCTGTCGGGTCACACACTTAAGAGCGGGAGCAAGTTTGGGTTAGACCCAAACTGGAAACCTATTTGGGTTGGACCCAAATAGAGACATGGACTTAGTCAGCAAGTGAGACTTGCAGTGGCTAATATAGGCCTTTTTAGTGAATGGGCCACAAGTGAGTGGAGCCCACTTTCACTCCCTATATAAGCTGGGGCGCAGGTGCTTAGAGCACAAGGTTAGGTCACTCCATGTGTTGGAAACCCTAGCCCCAGTCCGTCCTGTCGCCGCTGTACCAGACCTAGCAGTCCATCGCCGGCGCTCCTCCTCGTACGTGTGGATACCGGCGGAGGTGCTGTACGTTCAGCACTTCGACGATTGTGAAGAAGGAACGGATCGTGGATCGTGGAACCGGAACGGATCGCGAGGACTGCACTGCATCAAGCGACGTGCTTCATCAATTCCGCAACTGCGCGTCTAGTGGTAATCCTCGTGGCCTTCTACCTGAGCTAGATCTTGGGATCACCACGTAGAGAATTTTTTTGTTTATCTCTACGTGACCCAACAGTGGTATCAGAGCGTTACCTTCTGATTTTAGGCTCGAGATCATGCATATGTGATATGCGGTTGGCGTTAGATTGGATCTAATTGCAGTTTTGGTGGTCGATCTATGAGATAGATCGGTTTTGTACAAAGTTGATTGGATCAACTGTACTCGGGGAATGGATGATCTGGTTTCCGTGATCTAACTGCTAAGGTAGTGGAACGACATACCCCTACCAGTCGGTTTCCGCCATCGGGGTAGACTGTGACACGTAAACCCGGATGCGGTGATCGAAGATCAAAGGGTTTGATCAAATCGGAGTCCGGATCGGATTTGGGTAAAATTGTTTTATCCGATGATGAAATCCATGTCCGGAATGCAGATGAGATCTGCGTTTTTCGGAAAAATTGTCCTGCCGTAGCGGGACCGCCGGCTTCGCCCTGTCGTAGCGCCTTAGATGTCGTTGTGAGTTTCACAACGCCGGTAGATATCGTATCTATGCATAACTTGCTTTTGCAGGATGATGTTGTGAATGGTATGGCTTATGTGCATGTGATGTGTGTAATCCATACGTGATCTGTGTATCACGGTTTTTGTCAGCCGGCTGGAGCCTAGGTGCTGTCATCTTATTGTATAACAACCTACGTGTCGGATTCTCTGTGTAATTTGGATTACTAGCTAGTGTAGTTGTTTGGAGAATCCGGATGGCATGCAAGTCGGTGTACAAGTCAGCTACATGGTGTAAGATGGCACGTGACAAGAGTTGACACGAGTCAGATTACAGGCTTTATGGAGATGGAGATCGCCATGAAAAGAGCCATACCATTTCACATTATAATTGCTTTATTTTGTGTTATTGTCATGTCTCTGTTTTACCTCTATTAGATAGTTGGTAGAATATAATCCCTCAAAGAAGGTCTAGTCGGTTTCCCCGCCAAGTGCTGCACCATCACAAGTCGGACATTTTTGGTAGTGGGCTCATAAAATTGAGGTGCTATCAATTCTTTCCGACTAGGTGGGTTCGAGTCGGACTCTTACAGCAGAAGCACTTAGTAATCTAGATAGGTCTATCACAACGGTTGTGGGACTTGGGGAAAAGTCGGATGGGAGCCGGGGCATGTGATGCCACCCATCCAACAGGAGTCGTATGAGATACGATTGACAAGGAGTTGTCTACCTAGATCACTTGACGGCTAGCGGTGATGCTAAAGCTCACTAGTCCACTTGCTTATTTAGGGTCCTGAATCACTAAGTAACCATCAGAGGGATGTTGGTTCTAGTGGGAGCATAAATATTAAAGTGTTTAATATGCTTGCTCTTTTATGGATACATGTCTTAAGTGTTTTGCATATTTTCTGTTGTAGATCAATGGCACCTAGCAGTCTTCCTCAGATTTCCAGTTTTGCTTTGAGAACCATCTTAGAGAAAGATAAGCTGGATGGAACTAATTTCACCAACTGGTATCGTAATCTGAGAATTGTTCTCAAACAAGAAAAAGGGATCGTGTCCTAGATAACCCACTTCCAGCTGAGCCGGATGAGAATGCGACTGTCGCAGCCACCAATGCCTACCGTCGGATTTGTGATGAATCCATGGAGATTAGCTGTCTTATGCTTGCTCACATGGAACCGGACTTGCAGCAGCAGTTCGAGAATGTTGAGGCCTACGATAGGATCGAAAGCCTCAAAAGTATGTTCCAGGCTCAGGCAAAGACTGAGAGGTATCAAGTCTCTCAGGCTTTGTTGAGCTGCAAGCTTAAGGATGGCGATCCACTGAGTCTGCATGTGATCAAGATGGTTGGTTACGTGCAGTCTCTGGAAAGGCTTGGCTACCCCATTAGCGAAGAGTTTGCTATGGACATAATTCTGAACTCTTTTCCTAGTGCGTATGGCCAGTTCATATCAAACTACCACATGCATGGTATGGATAAGAAGCTCACTGAATTACATGGGATGCTCAAGCAGGCTGAGGCGGATCTCAAGAAAGGTGCCAGTCAAGTGTTGATGGTACAAAACAAGGCTAAGTTCAAGAAGAGTTCTTGGACTAAGAAGAAGAAGGCAAAGTCAGGAGGTAAGGCGGAGGACCCAGTCCCAAGCGCTTCCTTAGGGATTAAGCCATCTCCTGCAGCCGGATCCACTTGCTTCTACTACAAGTCGGATGGCCACTGGTAGAGGAATTGCAGCAAGTATCTGGCTGATAAACCCAAGAGCGGAGGTGTGAGTTCCGGCTCAGGTACACTTTTTTGCAATGTTATAGACATTTATCTTGCTGATGCACCTAGTAGTTCTTGGGTATATGATACCGGATCAGTCATTCACATCTGCAACTCGTTGCAGGGACTGGTAAGAACTAGGAGCGTTGCAAGAGGCGAGGTTGACATTAGAGTCGGAAACAAAGCGAGAGTCGCTGCGTTGGAAGTCGGCACAATGCAACTTCATTTACCTTCTGGATTCATAATGGAGCTAAATAATTGTTATTATGTTCCAGTGCTTAGTCGAAACATCATTTCTGCCTCATGTTTGATGAGACAGGGCTATGAGTCGAATATTAAGAATAATGGTTGTTCTTTATATTTGAATGATATGTTTCATGGCTTTGCACCCGTACGGGACGGGTTATTTATTTTGAATCTTGAGGTGAATCTGTCTATAACATAAATGTGAAAAGGTTGAAACCAAATGATCTGAATATGACTTACTTTTGGCATTGTTGGCTTGGTCATATAAGTTGGAAACGCATGAAGAAGCTCCATGATGATGGACTCCTAACTTCGTTCGACTTGGAGTCGTTCGAGACATGTGAATCCTGCCTTCTCGGCAAGATGACCAAGACACCTTTTGCAAAAAGTTGTGAAAGGGCGTCCGACTTATTGGGACTAGTACATAGTGATGTATGTGGCCCAATGAGCACGACAGCTAGAGGTGGTTATGAGTACTTCATTACCTTCACTGATGATTTGAGTAGATATGGATATATCTACTTGATGAAACATAAGTTGGAAGCCTTTGAAAAGTTCAAGGAATTCCAAAATGAGGTACAATATCAACTTGGCAAGAAAATAAAGTTTCTTCGGTCGGACCGAGGAGGTGAGTACATGAGCCATGAGTTTGATGACCATCTAAAGAGTTGTGGAATAGTTCCCCAGCTCACTCCTCCAGGAACGCCGCAGAGAAACGGTGTGTCGGAAAGGAGGAATCAGACTTTGTTGGACATGGTATGATCAATGATGAGTCGGACAGCTCTGCCTTTATCATTTTGGGGTTATTGTCTAGAAACTGCAGTGTTCACACTAAATAGAGTACCATCAAAGTCAGTAGAGAATCCACCACATGAGATGTGGACTGGCAAGAAGCCGAGTTTGTCTTTTCTTAAGATTTGGGGTTGTGAAGCTTTTGTCAAGCGACTTCAGTCGGACAAGCTTATAGCTAAGTCGGATAAGTGTATTTTCGTGGGATATCCGAGGGAAACCTTAGGTTACTACTTCTACAACCGAGAAGAGGGCAAAGTGTTTGTCGCTCGAAACGGTGTCTTCCTTGAGAAAGAGTTTCTCGGTCGGGGAGTCAATGGAAGTAGGGTGCATCTCGAAGAAATTGGAGAGATGCCGGCTAGCAGCGGGTCGGCAAAAGCCTTAGAGGTTGAGCTGGACGTGGTACCTGAGCCGGAAACTGCACCGACACTGCGAAGATCGGCTAGATTGCGAAGTATTCGTGATGTGATGCTGTTGGACAGTGATGAGCCGACAACTTATTCAGAAGCGATGGTAGGTTCTGATTCCGAGTCATGGCTTGGAGCCATGAGATCCGAGTTAAAGTCCATGGATGAAAATCAAGTTTGGAACTTGGTTGATCTGCCAGACGGTGCAAGACCCGTCGAGTGCAAATGGGTCTTTAAGAAGAAAACTGATATGGATGGAAATGTTTCTATCTATAAAGCACGGCTTGTCGTGAAGGGGTTCCGACAAGTTCAAGGAGTTGACTACGATGAGACTTTCTCTCCTGTAGTGATGCTTACATCAGTTCGGATCATGTTAGCTATAACAGCCTATTTCGACTATGAGATATGGCAGATGGATGTCAAAACGGCTTTCCTTAATGGAAATTTAACCGAGGACGTGTATATGATACAGCCCGAGGGTTTTGTCGATCCGGCTAATGCTGACAAGGTATGCAAACTTCGGAAATCCATTTATGGGTTGAAGCAAGCATCTCGGAGTTGGAACATTCGCTTTGATGAGGTAGTCAAATCGTTTGGCTTCATCAAGAGCGATCATGATTCTTGTTTATACAAGAAGTTTAGTGGGAGCAAAGTAAACTTTCTGATCTTGTATGTGGATGACATATTATTGATTGGAAATGATGTCCAAATGTTGCAAGTGACCAAGGAATCATTGGAAAAGAGTTTTTCGATGAAAGACTTGGGTGAGGCGACTTACATACTAGGAATCCGGATCTATAGAGATAGATCAAAGCGGCTCATTGGATTGAGTTAGAGTACATATTTGGACAAAGTGTTGAAGAAGTTCAACATGGAATCGTCTAAGAAGGGGTTCTTACCGATGTCCCATGGCGTAAAACTTAGCAAGACTCGGTGTCCTTCGACAACTGATGAGCGAAGTCGGATGAGTGAGAACTCAGTGTAAAGGGTTACACGGATGCGAGTTATCTCACTGACTTGGATGATTCTCGTTCGCAATCCGGATATGTGTTTGTGATAAACGGAGGGGCTGTGAGCTAGAAAAGTTCCAAGCAAGAAACGGTGTCTACGTCTATGACAGAGGCTGAGTATATTGCTGCCTCGGACGCAGCAAAGGAAGCCGTTTGGATGAGGAACTTCCTCATGGATCTTGGTGTGGTTCATGGCTCGTCCAATCCGTTAGACGTGTATTGTGACAACAATGGTGCTATTGCACAACCCAAGGAACCTAGACAACACTAGAAAAACAAACATATACTCATGCGGTACCACCTTATTCGCCAGTTCGTGGATCAAGGTGATAGCAAGTTATGCAAGGTACACACGGACGTAAACATTGCGGATCCGTTGACAAAGCCACTTCCACAGCCGACGCATGAGGCGCACCTGAGAGCAATGGGCATTAGATGCCTAGACATGTGATGTGGGAAGATTGACTCTAGTGCAAGTGGGAGACTGTTGGGAATATGCCCTTGAGGCAATCATGAATGATGATATTCCTGTGTATTCATAAGGTTGTGGTCCATGTATGAACTGCTGATATGTATAATCGAATATGTGATTTGATTGTGGAACTACATATTCATGTTGTTCATACTAATTGTCCTTGGTCATTGAGGTTGTGCCGGACACACAACTTAGACCAATGTGAAAGTCGGCAGATGACTAGGTTCCACTTGTCATGGGCATGGAGATGCTATTCCGACTTACACGGATTCGGCTAAAGAGTTTAGCGAGTCGGACTGACCCATATTGAGATGCAACGAACAAGTCGTCATTTGCATGTCTCAATCAATGTAATCCTTAGACCTAAGGTTATTGCACAATCCGAGTTGAGGATCTCCGACTTAGGTTCTGTCAAACGCTGTTCCGTCATTGGGCAGTTATAAAGGCGGAGTTCAGGTCGTCTGAGAATCAAGCTGCGTGATGTGAATAGCCAAGACGAGATTTTGCCCCTCCATCTGGAGAGATATTCTCTGGGCCCTCTCGGAAGATATGATTCGGAAAGCATGGCCATGCGCGTCTCAGATAAGTGTTAACCGAGGCAGCCGACTAAGAGTTAGTCGGATGAATCACTTATCTCGGATCGAGAAAGAGAGTCGGACTATTTAAGGGATGACGCTCATTCGCCTATAGTCCCACAAGGTATATCGTGAGGCAAAAGGGACTCAGACGAAAGTCGCATTGGAAGGTATGTCGTCATGACTTATTGGTACTTGGGAGTTGGCACGTTCTGCTAGGAGCCGCTACCAACTGATCGATCACGAGTGAGACTCGGAATCGTGTCCGGGTTACCATGAGCCTGTCGGGTCACACACTTAAGAGCGGGAGCAAGTTTGGGTTAGACCCAAACTGGAAACCTATTTGGGTTGGACCCAAATAGAGACATGGACTTAGTCAGCAAGTGAGACTTGCAGTGGCTAATATAGGCCTTTTTAGTGAATGGGCCACAAGTGAGTGGAGCCCACTTTCACTCCCTATATAAGCTGGGGCGCAGGTGCTTAGAGCACAAGGTTAGGTCACTCCATGTGTTGGAAACCCTAGCCCCAGTCCGTCCCGTCGCCGCTGTACCGGACCTAGCAGTCCATCGCCGGTGCTCCTCCTCGTACGTGTGGATACCGGCGGAGGTGCTGTACGTTCAGCACTTCGACGATCGTGAAGAAGGAACGGATCGTGGATTGTGGAACCGGAACGGATCGCGAGGAATGCACTGCATCAAGCGACCTACTTCATCAATTCCGCAACTGCGCGTCTAGTGGTAATCCTCGTGGCCTTCTACTTGAGCTGGATCTTGGGATCACCGTGTAGGGAAAAAGTTTTGTTTATCTCTACGTGGCCCAACAGTACTCAAGGGATATGGGATTTCCAGTTTATAGTCTGTCAAGCATATAACTCAGATTGGACCTCACTTTCACCTTAACCACATTAAAGATGCCTATGATAGGGGCAATGAGAGCTCAAAGCTAATGAGTACCGTACTTTCAGCATTTGGAAGATTTTCAAATTATTCAAAACCTTTTCTTTTACTTGTTGAGTCTCCACATATTCTTTGAGCACCTTCTTTAGAGCATAGTTGTCATTCTTTGTGCTTGTCTCATTACTTGATTACTTGTGTTATGACTTTGATGCTTGTATCTTTGACATCTTTACTTCTAGTCTTCACTTGAACTTCAGAGGTGCCTTGGCATTCATAATCGAAGGCAAGCGAGATACCACTCTATCATACCTTGTTATGAGCATTGTAATGTTGCTTATGTTTATGCTTCGTGCTACTTATTATTTTTGAGTTGGAATCTCTTCATAGCTTGCATTGACTATTAAGTAGACTCAGTAGCATACTCTTTATTATGAATTGCCTAAGTATTTGATCACATGCTGATAATATATACATCATATGAAGCAAATGTGTTCGTGAAAGTTCTTTTATCGCACTCAGTTTTCAACTGAATTGCTTGAGGACAAGCAATAAGATAAGCTTGGGGGGAGTTGATACGTCCAAAACGTATCTACTTTACCAAACACTTTTGCTACTGTTTCTTCTCTAAACTTGTGTGATTTGGATGCAACTAACACGGACTGACGCTGTTTTCAGCAGAATTGCCTTGGTGTCTAGTTTTTGTGCAGAAATCAACTATCAGGAAAAATCTCGGAAAATCTGCCAAAAATTCTATTTCACAAGAAGACTCCCGGAGCCAGAATACGAGACGGAGGGGGGCTGGGCCCAGGCCACACCACCTGGCCGTGCGGGCTAGCCCAGGCCGCGCTAGTGGGTGGTCTGGCCACCCTAGACTCCCCCTCGGTCTCCCTCTTCGCCTATAAGATGCCTTCTGACCTAAAAACTCAGGGGGGTCGACGTTTTTCCAGAAGGAGTTCCGCTCCGCCGCCACCACCAGATTCCACGAAACAGCACCAGAAACTCCGTTCTGGCACCCTGCCGGGAAGGGGAATTGGAGGAGATCATCGCCATCATCATCACCATCGCTTCTCCATCGACCATCCATGTTTCCCCCATCTATGAGTGAGTAATCCCCCGCTGTAGGCTATGGGGATGGTAGGGATTGGATGAGACTGTTCATGTAATGGCATCAGATTGTTAGGGCATGGTGCCTAGTATCTTTTATTAGTGCTTTATGACTTTGTTGCGACTTGTTATGCTTAATGCTTGTCACTAGGGCCCGAGTGCCATGATTTCAGATCTGAACATGTTATTGATTCATTATGATAGTATTGTTTTTGGTCTTATCTGCAAGTTGTATACACACATTGTTGTCCGGAACCAATGGCCCCGAAGTGACAGAAATCGGGATAACCGGAGGGAATGCCTTTGATGTGAGGATCACATGTGTTCACGGAGTGTTAATGCTTTGCTCCGGTGCTCTATTAAAAGGAGCACCTTAATTGCCAGTAGTTCTCTTGAGGCTCCGCTGCAAACGGGCTGGCAGGACAAAAGATGTTGTGCAAGTTCTCATTGCGAGCACGTATGACTATATATGGAACACATGCCTAGGATTATCTAGTACTTGGATGCTTTATCTTATTTATCTGCAATTGCCCTATGTTCTGATTGCTATGTGAATTGTCTTGTCCATGCAACGCCCGTCCATCCATCCCTATGCCTACCGCACTCGAATCCTACTGTTTACTGCTATTGTTACTACTGTCTTTACTTTCCTACTGCTGCTACTTTACTATTGCTACTACAAAACTGTTGCTACTGATAAACTGCTGTGAGCAAGATTGTTTCCAGGTGCAGCTGAATTGACAACTCAGTTGTTAAGGCTTATAAATATTCTTTGGCTCCCCTTGTGTCGAATCAATAAATTGGGTTTCACTTCCCTTGAAAATACTGCGATACACCCCCTATACTTGTGGGTCATCAACCACTAGTTCAGACCGCTAGGTCAACAAGTACTAGTATTACAACTTAAAAAGGCTCGGAGCTCAAGCTAAATAGAACTAGTTACCACACATCTCCTTGATCTTCCTAATCTTAGCCCGATGCGCATCTTCCTGCGAGAGGAAGGATCGAATCGCCTGCTCCTTCCTTTTAGCATCTTCATTGCACAACTTCAATTGTTTCTCTGCATTTTTCCTCATGCACTTGTCAATACTCGTAGTTGTGAACTGTAGGACTTTGGCCTGGTGAATATCATTCCTTGCCTGAGTCGGGTCTTGCTCTGCTTTAGCCTTCATGGCCAATGCCACGTCCCTCTCCTTCTTGACTTTGCTAACCTTATCTTGCACCCTCCTGAGATCTCGGTTAAGCTTGGTCGTGTCATCTGGTTCCCATAGCTTCATCTCAACACTGTCAAGAAGTGAGCTAAATACAGATTCTTTCAACTCGACAGTCATTTCCCATAGTTTGTCCAGAATTTTCTGCATCGATTTGGGCAACTCTGGATCTACCCATTTGACAACACCACAACTTCTGCCTTGCATCATTGCACGATGTCCTTGACACCATAAAAACCTCCTTCCTGCATTTCGTCCTTCAAACTCTACAAATTTAGCAAGCACATATCCATGTTTACATAGCAGAGGACTGTCTTCATCCGCTAAACAGTGATAGTCGGAGTCATACAGCATCTGGTTGGCCTTACACATCATACGCGCATGAGTAAACAGAGTAGATCTAGATCAAAATAGAGAACTGGCCATAGATGATAGAGATAGAGATGAGACGACTCACATCGAAATCACCATCCCTATCATCATGATGCGTTTCCTCACTGTCTCCCCTTGAACCCATGGCGAGAGAGAGAGGGAGAGGGGGGGGGGGTGGCTGCCGGAGAGATAGCTAGAGGCGCTGTCGGCTTGCGGCTACGGAGAGATGGGAGAGAAGTGGGGAAAGTGGCTTCGAGGGGAAGGGAGAGAAGTACGAGGAGGAAGAGCAGTAATGGGGACGTGACACTGGCATATGGCCCACTGAACTCGTGAGTTGTGACACACGCAAAAGGGGAGCGCCCGGTGTTGCTAGTTTGTCCAGAGCAAGCGGGCAGCAAGCATGGCCAATCATGCCGCAGAACAGCCTACTCGCGGATCGCTCTCACGAAGACCATCCCAATTGTACAAGCGCCCCGATCGAACGGTATGTAACAATCGTCATGCAGAACAACTGTGTTAGGGCATGCCTTCTAGAAGACTTGGTCTAACGGCCACCATTGGGGGGCTAAGGTTAGGGCTCTCCTAAGGTTAGGATCCATATGTGGTTTATGAGAAGAACACACATGCAATGACACTGGTGATATGTGGTTTGTGAAAAGAACACACATGAAATGACTCTAACTATGGATTATGAAAAGAACATGCAATACAATTACTCTTGTGGATCCATGTGTGGTTTGTGAAAGAACAGACATTCACTGACTCTAGTTGTGGTTCATGAAAAGAACACACATGCAATGACTCTAGCTGTGGTTTGTGAGAAGAACACACATCACATGACATAGGTGGATCCATATGTGGTTTGTGAAAAGAACAGACATGCAATGAACTATGGTGGATCCATATGTGGTTTGTGAGAAGAACACACATGCAATCACACTGGTGGATCCATATGTGGTTTGTGAAAAGAACAGACATGCAATGAACTCTAGTGGATCCATATGTGGTTTGTGAGAAGAACACACATGCAATCTCACTGGTGGATCCGATATGTGGTTTGTGAGAAGAACACACATCCAATGACACTGGTGGATCCATGTGTGGGTTGTGAGAAGAAAACACATGCAATGACAGACATGTAATGACACTGGTGGATCCATATGTGGTATGTGGAAAGAACAAACATGCAATGACACTAGCTGTGGTTAATGAAAAGAACAGACATGCAATGACTCTGATGGATCCATATGTGGTTTGTGAAAACAACACACATGTGATACGTTGCAAACGTATCTATAATTTTTATGTTCCATGCTTGTTTTATATATACTTTCTTATGTTTTGTCTACACTTTGGAGTATTTTTACACATTTTCTAGAACTAACCTATTAATGAGATACCATAGTGCCTGTTGCCTGTTTTCTATTGTTTTTGGTTTCAGATAAGCTAGTAAGGAAATATTCTTGGAATTGGACCGGACAAAAGCACAAGTCAATATTTCAGTAGAAGGAACGCACAGTCCGGAGGGGAGACGAAGAGGGGAACTAGGGTGACCATAGCTGGTGGTGGCGCGGCCAGCCCTTGCCACGCCACCATGGGGTGTGGCTCCCTGGCGCTCCACCGACCTTGCCCCTTCGCCTATATATTGCCTCCGGGATGAAAACCCTAAGTACCCGATCAAAATTCCACGAAAGAGTCTGTAGCCGCCGTCATCTCCATCCCTAGATCAGGAGGGATCTGAAGCTCTTCCCGGCACCCTGCCAGAGGGGAGAGATCACCCTAGAGGCCTTCTTCACCACCATGCATGCCTCTGGTGTGATGCGAGTAGTTCATCCCTGGACTACGGGTCCATGTAGTAGCTAGATGGTTGGTTCTTCTCCTTTGTGCTACCATGTTTAGATCTTGTGAGCTCCGTTCATGATCAAGGTAATCTATTTGTAACCTTACATGTTGTGTTTGCGGCGATCCGATGGATATTGAGATGCTATTTCAGATTGCTTATTGATTCTATCATGTCTATATTATTTGTGATCTTGCAGGCTTTCTGTTGTTAGTAGCTATCTGGGCCGAGTAGATGCTAGCAACTCCAAGAGGGAGTATTTATGCTCGATAGTGGGTTCATGCCTCTAGGAATCTGGGGAAGTGACAGAAATCTCTATGGTACTAGATGTGCTATTACTACTAGGGAGAAAACAACAATCCTTTGTTCATAGAACAATCGTATTGTCTACTTTACACGCAATGCGTAATGCAATTATTTATTGCTTGCAACTTAATACTGGAGGGGGTTCGGATTGATAACCTGAAGGTGGATTATTAGTCATAGATGAAGTTGGTTACGGTCTATGTATAATGTTGTAATGCCCAATCAAATCTCATAGGAGTCAAGATGATTAGTATATGCATGTATGCTTTCTCTATGTTTGTCAATTGCCCCGCTGTAATTTGTGCACCCAACATGTCATCTATCTTAAGGAGAGCCACCACTAGTGAACTATGGACCCCGGTCCTTTCTTTTACCATCAATCTACAACTGTTTACTGTTTTCTGTTTACTTTATGCAAGCTTTTACTTTCTTCCACATAATACATTTAATCCTTTGTTTTCAGCAAAACCGGTGAGATTGACAACCTCACTATAAGTTGGGGGCAAAGTTCTGTGGTTGTGTTGTGCAGGATTCCAAGTTGGAAACAACACCTTGGAGGTGTTTCCTCGCTCCTACTAGTTTGATAACCTTGGTTTCATAACTGATGGAAAACTTGCTGCTGTGCTCATCATACCTTCCTCTTGGGGTTTCTCAACGAGCTCAACGTATCCTGAGCCATCAAGCTCTTTTCTGGCACCGTTGTCGGGGAGTCAAGGACATCTTCACAAGGGGAGTCCCTCATAACCAATCTCTTTACTTTGTTTTATTTGTTTTGCTTAGTTTATTTCCTCTTGTTTGCTTGTTTCTTTTATCAAAAACACAAAAAATTTGGTCTTTCTATAGTTGTTACCTCATTCGTAGCTCACTATGTTGACCCCTAAGTTCACCCTGAAAGACCTTTCAATAGGTAGTGGCTCTATAATTGGAAAGATAATATTGAAGAATTCTTTAATCATGTTAGCAAGCATGAGGATATTGAGGATAGATCCCTAGCAGAACTTGCTCCAAATTATGAAATTGCTACAGCTTCTTTAGTTCACATGTTGGAAGCTAGGTTTGTTAACCTTAACCCCACAATGCAAGTAATGTTTCTTAGACTTAAAGATATTGAGGACACTGAAAAGAAAGATATTATTCTGGAAACTTTGCTTAAAGAGTTCTATGATGTTTCTAAAGAAGCTAGAAAAGTCCTTGATCATTTTAATATGCTAGGCTCATGTGTAGATGTCATTGGTACACGAGAAAAGATGGATAGAACCAAACCTAAAAATGGAGAGGAAATTAAAATACCAATACCTTTTAAACTTGTAGGAATGCATGAAGCCTTAGAGAAGAATTTCGATTGGATTGTTCCCGAAAACCCATTTGATGAAAATAGTGAGCCCAAGAATAGTGAGAAAGGATCCTCTAGGACTTATTTGGATGAGATACCTTGCCTTGTTGAAGATATTTCTGGTATTAATCTTAATGCTTCATCATTTGAGAATACTTGATTCTTTTCTTGCTTCTTATGCCTAGCTCAAAGGCGTTAAAGAAAAGCACTTATTGGGAGATAACCCAAATTTCGTTAGGAATCTTTTGTTGAGTCTTGGAAGTTATTATTTCAGTAATAACCTCTCCTTATCATTTTTGTGTGGTTTTTGTGCCAAGAGTAACATCTAATGAGAGAGAAGTAATGCTTGGGAAGGTTGCTGTCCCGAAACAGATTTTTGTGCTTCGCTGTAAAAATTCGTGAAAAATCTCTGTACGTTGGTATGAGCTGTAATTTTTTGTGCTTCTGCCCCAGGTTGTTATACAACTTTAGTTAGTTCAACCCTTTTCTAATTGAGCAACAAAAGGTCTTCGAAAAAATCGGTTTTTACCTGCTGGTCTGTTTTGACAGATTTCTGCCATTATTTGCATTTGCCTCTTAATCTCTTTCTCTTTGAGTTCTCTTTGATCATTTGAACTTTTTGAAGGAAGTGCTACAGTAGCTTGTGTTTTAATGGAAGTTTTACTTGTGTTGAAACTGAACCAAAAGACTTATTATCTTCAGTGCACTAATGTTGCTAATGAAGATTGTGTGAAGTTTTGTATGAAGGAAATTTTAAAGTGTAGGGAAGAGTAATGTGATAAGATGAAGTATGGAAAAAAGATCCAGCTTGCGGATTCCACCCGTTTCACCCCAAGAAATATTCAAGAAGTACAAGCGTCAAAGCTTGGGGATGCCCAAGGCATCCCCTTCTTCATCAATAAAAATCTCAGGTTTTCTTCCAAACACTTCATTTTATTGTTTCAAGCACAGTTGTGTTGTTCTTGGAGCGTCTTTGTTTTTGTTTTTAGTTTTTGTTTGCTTAGTTTGCTTGAATAAATTGGTTGGACCCCCACATTCATATATGATGGTTTTCAAATAGGTTGATTTGGATTGGAAAAGAGTAGGAAACTTCATGCTTAAGTGGTATAAAAGGAGCTTGTTTTTGACTATGACTTAGACTTTATCATGTCATGCTTGATATTTTTTTGGCTTTATTCTTAGTGATTATTGATGTAGCATGAATTGTTACAAACAATTGAGATTGCTTAATGTTCCTTGAAAGAATCATACGTTGTTTTAGCATATAAAAGCATAATATTGTGGTATTCTCCTTCGATGCTTTGTGAGGAGAACACACATGAAATCATACTGGTGAATCCATATGTGGTTTGTGATAAGAACACACATCCAATGGCTCTAGTGAATCCATGTGTGGTTTGTGAGGAGAACACACATGCAATGACGCACATGCAATGACACTGGTGGATCCATATGTGGTCTGTGGAAAGAACAGACATGCAATGACAATAGTTGTGGTTAATGAGAAGAACATACATGTAATGACTCTGATGGATCCATATGTGGTTTGTGAAAAGAACACATATGAATTGAATCTAGTTGTGGTTAATGAAAACAACACACATGCAATGACTCTAGTGGATCCATGTGGTTTGTGAAAAGAACACACATGCAGTGAATCTAGCTATGCTTAATAAAAAGAACACGCAATGAATGACACAGTTGGATCCATATGTGGTTTGTGATAAGATCACACATCCAATGACACTGGTTGTGGTTCATGAAAAGAATACACATCCAATGACACTGGTGGATCCTTATGTGGTTTGTGAAAAGAACACACATGCAATGACTCTGGTGGATCCACATGTGGTTTGTGAAAAGAACACACATGCAATAACACTGGTGTATCCATATGTGGTTTGTGAGAATAACACACATGCAATGACACTGGTGGATCCATATGTTGTTTGTGAGAAGAACACACATGCAATGACACTAGGTGTGGTTCATGAAAAGAACACACATCCAATGACACTTGTGGATCCTTATGTGGTCTGTGAAAAGAACAGACATGCAATCACACTGGTGGATCCTTATGTGGATTGTGAGAAGAACACACATGCAATCACATTGGTGGGTCCATATGTAGTTTGTGAGAAGAACACACATGCAATGACACTGGGTGTGGTTCATGAAAAGAACACACATCCAATAAACTCTGGTGGATCCATATGTGGTTTGAGAGAATAAAACACATACAATGACTCTAGCTGTGGTTTGTGAAAAGAACACACATGCAATCACACGGGTGGATCCATTTGTAGTTTGTGAGAAGAACACACATCCAATGGCACTAGTGGATCCATGTGTGGTTTGTTAGAAGGACACACATGCAATGAGACACATGCAATGACACTGGTGGATCCATATGTGGTCTGTGGAAAGAACAGACATGCAATGACAGTAGTTGTGGTTAATGAGAAGAACATACATGCAATGACTCTGATGGATCCATATGTGGTTTGTGAAAAGAACACACATGCAATGAATCTAGTTGTGGTTAATGAACAGAACACACATGCCATGACACTGGTGGATCCATGTGGTTTGTGAAAAGAACATACATGCAATGAATCTAGCTATGCTTAATGAAAAGAACACGCATGCAATGACACTAGTGGATCCATATGTGGTTTGTGAAAATAATACACATGCAATGAACTCTGGTGGATCCATATGTGGTTTGTGATAAGATCACACATCCAATGACACTGGTTGTGGTTCATGAAAGGAACACACATCCAATGACACTGGTGGATCCTTATGTGGTTTGTGAAAAGAACACACATGCAATGATTCTGGTGGATCCATACGTGGTTTGTGAAAAGAACACACATGCAATGACACTGGTGTATCCATATGTGGTTTATGAGAATAACACACATGCAATGACACTGGTGGATCCATATGTTGTTTGTGAGAAGAACACACATGCAATGACACTAGGTGTGGTTCATGAAAAGAACACACATCCACTGACACTGGTGGATCCTTATGTGGTCTGTGAA
>OU342743.1:503677642-504043333 GCA_910589775.1 Avena eriantha
ATGACACTGGTGGATCCTTACATGGTCGGTGAAAAGAACACACATGCATAGACTCTATATGTGGTTTGAAAAACTAACACACATGCAATGACACTGGTGGATCCATATGTGGTTTGTGAGAAAAACACACATGCAATGACATTGGGCGCGGTTCATGAAAAGAACACACATCTAATGACACTGGTGGATCCTTATGTGGTTTGCCAAAAGAACACACATGCAATGAATCTAGATGTGGTTTGTGAGAAGAACACACATGCAATGACACTAGTGGATCCATATGTTGTTTGTGAGAAGAACACACATCCAATGACACTGATGGATCCATATGTGGTTTGTGAGAAGAACACACATGCAATGACATTGGGTGTGGTTCATGAAAAGAACACACATCTAATGAACTTTGGTGGATCCATATGTGGTTTGTGAGAAGAACAAACATGCAATGACTCTAGCTGTTGTTTGTGAAAAGAACACACATGCAATCACACTGGTGGATCCATATGTGGTTTGTGAGAAGAACACACATGCAATGGCACTAGTGGATCGATGTGTGGTTTGTGAGAAGGACAGACATGTAATGACACACATGCAATGACACTGGTGGATCCATGTGTGGGTTGTGAGAAAAAACGCATGCAATGACACACATGCAATGACACTGGTGGATCCATATGTGGTCTGTGGAAAGAACAGACATGCAATGACAGTAGTTGTGGTTAATGAGAAGAACATACATGCAATGACTCTGATGGATCCATATGTGGTTTGTGAAAAGAACACACATGCAATGAATCTAGTTGTGGTTAATGAACAGAACACACATGCCATGACACTGGTGGATCCATGTGGTTTGTGAAAAGAACATACATGCAATGAATCTAGCTATGCTTAATGAAAACAACACGCATGCAATGACACTGGTGGATCCATATGTGGTTTGTGAAAATAATACACATGCAATGAACTCTGGTGGATCCATATGTGGTTTGTGATAAGATCACACATCCAATGACACTGGTTGTGGTTCATGAAAGGAACACACATCCAATGACACTGGTGGATTCTTATGTGGTTATTGAAATGAACACACATGCAATGACTCTGTTGGATCCACATGTGGTTTGTGAAAAGAACACACGTGCAATGATACTGGTGGATCCAAATGTGGTTTGTGAGAATAACACACATGCAATGACGCAGGTGGATCCATATGTGGTTTGTGAGAAGAACACACATGCAATGCCACTTGGTGGATCCATATGTGGTTTGAGAGAAGAACACACATGCAATAACACTTGGTGTGGTTCATGAAAAGAACACACATCCAATCAACTCTGGTGGATCCATATGTGGTTTGTGAGAATAAAAAACATACAATGACTATAGCTATGGTTTGTGAAAACAACACACATGCAATCACACAGGTGGATCCATATGTGGTTTGTGAGAAGAATACACAACCAATGGGCACTGGTGGATCCATGTGTGGTTTGTTAGAAGAACACACATGCAATGACACTGGTGGATCCATATGTGGTCTGGCGAAAGAATAGAGATGTGATGACACTAGTTGTGGTTAATGAGAAGAACAGACATGCAATGACTCTGATGGATCCATATGTGGTTTGTGAAAAGAACACACATGCAATGACTCTAGTTGTGGTTAATGAAAAGAACACACATGCAATGACTCTGGTGGATCCATGTGGTTTGTGAAAAGAACACACATGCAATGACTCTAACTATGGTTAATGAAAAGAACACAAATGCAATGACGCTGGTGGATCCATATGTGGTTTGTGAAAATAACAGTCATGCAATGAACTCTGGTGGATCCATATGTGGTTTGTGATAAGATCACATATCCAATGACACTGGTTTTGGTTCATGAAAAGAACACATATCCAATGACACTGGTTGGGGTTCGTGAAAAGAACACACATCCAATGACACTGGTGGATCCTTATGTGGTATGTGAAAAGAACGCACATGCAATGACTCTGGTGGATCCACATGTGGTTTGTGAAAAGAACACACATGCAATGACACTGGTGGATCCATATGTGGTGTATGAGAATAACACACATGCAATCACACTGGTAGATCCATATGTGGTTTGTGAGAAGAACACACATGCAATGACACTGGGTGTGGTTCATGAAAAGAACACACATCCACTAACACTGGTGGATCCTTATGTGGTATGTGAAAAGAACACACATGCAATGACTCTATATGTGGTTGTGAAAAGAACACACATTCAATCACACTAGTGGATCTATATGTGGTTTGTGAGAAGAACACACATCCAATGACACTGGTGGATCCATATGTGGTTTGTTAGAAGACCACACCTGCAATGACACTGGGCGTGGTTTATGAAAAGAACACACATCCAATGAACTCTGGTGGATCCATATGTGGTTTGTGAGAAGAACACACATGCAATGACTCTAGGCGTGGTTTGTGAAAAGAACACACATGTAATCACACTGGTGGATCCATATGTGGTTTGTGAGATGAACACACATCCAATGGCACTGGTGGATCCATGTGTGGTTTGTGAGAAGAACACACACGCAATGACACACATGGAATGACAGGAGTGGATCCATACATGGTTTATGGAAAGAACAGACATGCAATGGCACTAGCTGTGGTTAATGAAAAGAACAAACTTGCAATGACTCTGATGGATCCATATGTGGTTTGTGAAAAGAACACACATGCAAGGACTCTAGTTGTGGTTAATGAAAAGAACACACATGCAATGACTCTGGTGGATCCATGTGGTTTGTGAAAAGAACACACATGCAATGACTCTAGCTATGCTTAAAGAAAAGAACACACATGCAATGACACTGGTGGATCCATATGTTGTCTGTGAAAAGAACAGACATGCAATGTACTCTGGTGGATCCATATGGGGTTTGTGAGAAGATCACACATCCAATGACACTGGTGGTGGTTCATGAAAAGAACACACATCGAATGACACTGGTTGTGGTTCATGAAAAGAACACACATCCAATGACACTGGTGGATCCTTATGTGGTTTGTGAAAAGAACACACATGCAATGACTCTGGTGGATCCACATGTGGTTTGTGAAAAGAACACACATGCAATGACACTGGTGGATCCATATGTGGTTTGTGAGAATAACACACATGCAATTATACTGGTGGATCCATATGTGGTTTGTGAGAAGAACACACATGCAATGACACTGGGTGTGGTTCATGAAAAGAACACACATCCAATCAACTCTGGTGGATCCATATGTGGTTTGTGAAAAGAACACACATGCAATGACTCTATATGTGGTTTGTGAAAAGAACACACATTCAATCACACTAGTGGATCTATATGTGGTTTGTGAGAAGAACACACATCCAATGACACTAGTGGATCCATATGTGGTTTTTGAGAAGACCACACATGCAATGACACTGGGTGTGGTTCATGAAAAGAACACACATCCAATGAACTCTGGTGGATCCATATGTGGTTTGTGAGAAGAACACACATGCAATGACTCTAGGCGTGGTTTGTGAAAAGAACACACATGTAATCACACTGGTGGATCCATATGTGGTTTGTGATATGAACACACATCCAATGGCACTGGTGGATCCATGTGGTTTGTGAGAAGAACACACACGCAATGACACACATGCAATGACACTTGTGGATCCATACATGGTCTGTGGAAAGAACATACATGCAACGACACTAGCTATGGTTAATGAAAAGAACAAACTTGCAACGACTCTGATGGATCCATATGTGGTTTGTGAAAAGAACACACATGCAATGACTCTAGTTGTGGTTAATGAAAATAACACACATGCAATGACTCTAGTGGATCCATGTGGTTTGTGAAAACAACACACATACAATGACTCTAGATATGGTTAATGAAAAAAACACACATGCAATGACACTGGTGGATCCATATGTGGTTTGTGAAAAGAACAGACATGCAATGAACTCTGGGGATCCATATGTTGTTTGTGAGAATATCACACATCGAATGACACTGGTTGTGGTTCATGAAAAGAACACACATCCAATGACACTAGTGGATCCTTATGTGGTTATTGAAAAGAACACACATGCAATGACTCTGTTGGATCCACATGTGGTTTGTGAAAAGAACACACATGCAATGATACTGGTGGATCCAAATGTGGTTTGTGAGAATAACACACATGAAATGACACAGGTGGATCCATATGTGGTTTGTGAGAAGAACACACATGCAATGACACTGGGTGTGGTTCATGAAAATAACACACATCCAATGACACTGGTGGATCCTTACGTGGTCTGTGAAAAGAACACACATGCAATGACTCTAAATGTGGTTTGTGAAAATATAACACATGCAATGACACTGGTGGATCCATATGTGGTTTGTGAGAAGAACACACATCCATTGACACTGGTGGATCCATATGTGGTCTGTGAGAAGAACACACATGCAATGACACTTGGTGTGGTTCATGAAAATAATACACATCCAATGAAACTAGTGCATCCTTATGTGGCCTGTGAAAAGAACACACATGCAATGACTCTAGATGTGGTTTGTGAGAAGAACACACATGCAAGCACACTGGTGGATCCATATGTGGTTTGTGAGAATAACACACATGCAATTATACTGGTGGATCCATATTTGGTTTGTGAGAAGAACACACATGCAATGACAATGGGTGTGGTTCATGAAAAGAACACACATCCACTAACACTGGTGGATACTTATGTGGTATGTGAAAAGAACACACATGCAATGACTCTATATGTGGTTTGTGAAAAGAACACACATTCAATCACACTAGTGGATCTATATGTGGTTTGTGAGAAGAACACACATCCAATGACACTAGTGGATCCATATGTGGTTTTTGAGAAGACCACACATGCAATGACACTGGGTGTGGTTCATGAAAAGAACACACATCCAATGAACTCTGGTGGATCCATATGTGGTTTGTGAGAAGAACACACATGCAATGACTCTAGGCGTGGTTTGTGAAAAGAACACACATGTAATCACACTGGTGGATCCATATGTGGTTTGTGATATGAACACACATCCAATGGCACTGGTGGATCCATGTGGTTTGTGAGAAGAACACACACGCAATGACACACATGCAATGACACTTGTGGATCCATACATGGTCTGTGGAAAGAACATACATGCAACGACACTAGCTATGGTTAATGAAAAGAACAAACTTGCAACGACTCTGATGGATCCATATGTGGTTTGTGAAAAGAACACACATGCAATGACTCTAGTTGTGGTTAATGAAAATAACACACATGCAATGACTCTAGTGGATCCATGTGGTTTGTGAAAAGAACACACATACAATTACTCTAGATATGGTTAATGAAAAAAACACACATGCAATGACACTGGTGGATCCATATGTGGTTTGTGAAAAGAACAGACATGCAATGAACTCTGGGGATCCATATGTTGTTTGTGAGAATATCACACATCGAATGACACTGGTTGTGGTTCATGAAAAGAACACACATCCAATGACACTGGTGGATCCTTATGTGGTTATTGAAAAGAACACACATGCAATGACTCTGTTGGATCCACATGTGGTTTGTGAAAAGAACACACATGCAATGATACTGGTGGATCCAAATGTGGTTTGTGAGAATAACACACATGAAATGACACAGGTGGATCCATATGTGGTTTGTGAGAAGAACACACATGCAATGACACTGGGTGTGGTTCATGAAAATAACACACATCCAATGACACTGGTGGATCCTTACGTGGTCTGTGAAAAGAACACACATGCAATGACTCTAAATGTGGTTTGTGAAAATATAACACATGCAATGACACTGGTGGATCCATATGTGGTTTGTGAGAAGAACACACATCCATTGACACTGGTGGATCCATATGTGGTCTGTGAGAAGAACACACATGCAATGACACTTGGTGTGGTTCATGAAAATAATACACATCCAATGAAACTAGTGCATCCTTATGTGGCCTGTGAAAAGAACACACATGCAATGACTCTAGATGTGGTTTGTGAGAAGAACACACATGCAAGCACACTGGTGGATCCATATGTGGTTTGTGAGAAGAACACACATCTAATCACACTGGTGGATCCATATGTGGTTTCTGAGAAGAACACACATGCAATGACACTGGGTGTGCTTCATGAAAAGAACACACATCGAATGAACTCTGGTGGATCCATATGTGGTTTGTGAGAATAAACCACATACAATGAATCTAGTTGTGGTTTGTGAAAAGAACACACATGCAATCACACTGGTGGATCCATATGTGGTTTGTGAGAAGAACACACATCCAATGGCACTAGTGGATCCATGTGTGGCTTGTTAGAAGAACACACATGCAATGAGACACATGCAATGACACTGGTGGATCCATATGTGGTCTATGGAAAGAACATACATGCAATGACATTAGTTGTGGTTAATGAGAAGAACATACATGCAATGACTCTGATGGATCCATATGTGGTTTGTGAAAAGAACACACATGCAATGACTCTAGCTATGGTTAATGAAAAGAACACACATGCACTGACTCTGGTGGATCGATATGTGGTTTGTGAAAATAATAGTCATGCAATGAACTCTGGTGGATCCATATGTGGTTTGTGATAAGATCACACATCCAATGACACTGGTTGTGGTTCATGAAAAACACACACATCCAATGACACTGGTGCATCCTTATGTGGTTTGTGAAAAGAACACACATGCAATGTCTCTGGTGGATCCACATGTGGTTTGTGAAAAGAACACACATGCAATGTCACTGGTGGATCCATATATGGTTTGTGAGAAGAACACACACGCAATGACACTAGTGGATCCATATGTGGTTTGTGAGAAGAACACACATGCAATGACACTAGGTGTGGTTCATGAAAAGAACACACATCCACTAACACTGGTGGATCCTTATGTGGTCTATGAAAAGAACACACATGCAATGACTCTAGATGTAGTTTGTGAAAAGAACACACATTCAATCACACTGGTGGATCCATATGTGGTCTGTGAGAAGAACACGCATCCAATCACACTGGTGGATCCATATTTGGTTTGTGAGAAGACCACACATGCAATGACACTAGGTGTGGTTTATGAAAAGAACACACATCCAATGAACTCTGGTGGATCCATATGTGGTTTGTGAGAAGAACACACATGCAATGACTCTAGCTGTTTTTGGGGGGATACCACCAGGTAGGGTGAAGCCGAGGTATAAAGGTCGAGTTAGCTGGGTATGGCGTGGTCAAAGCAAGTGCTGTCCGGGTCACCTCAAGGCAGGCCGAACCACGGAGTGATCCGGCCTGTGGAGCATCTTCTTAACCGTAGTCTGGCTGGCATAAAATCTACGGCGGCCATGTTTGGCTATCTGTTTTGCAGGTATCTTGATAGCCGGATTAGCCACATGCTAGCCGGACCATCCTATGGCTTCCAAGAGAAGGAAGGAATCTCCCGCTGGTCAAAAGGTGGCTTTATTAGCTGTAGCGTGAGCGAATCAAAGCAAAGAGAAGGACCAGCGGGTCGGGGGCGACCAAGGTGACACGAGCAATGTCGGCTGGCGTAACCCGTGTCTGGTGATGCTTAAAGACAAAGATTATGATGTGGGTTATGTCCAAAGCTCGGACGAGCCGTTAAAGAGAATAAAGAAGCATCTAGCTTTAGGCGAGGAGCATATTCGGAGAATATGCTGCCACGTGTGCCCTAATGTTGTAACCCGGGCTCCCCTATATAAGGAGCACCGGGGCCTCCATAGAGAGGGATTGATCATTTTCTCTGTCTAAGGTAGAACTCTAGAGCTAGCTAGTAGGAAGTAAGAGACATAGTCTCCTTCTTACCAAGAGCTTGAAGAGTACTTATAAACACCATTGATAGAGAGAATACAAGAACATCTGTGCGTGGAATCACCACTCTCTCCCTCCCTGGATTCCCCTAGCACTCACTGGCCCCATCTTTAGCCTATCCATGGCATCTGCCGTGCCACCACCACGACAGTTGGCGCCTACCGTGGGGCTAGCGGTGCTAGTAGGGGTGAAACTCCAGACGGGAAGCTTATCCAGCACCGGTGAGCGCGTCATCTCTGGCTTGGTTCACCGCTTTGGAGGACTGGACTATGTCAGCGACAATGCAGGGAGCTTCGGCAAGCACCCCCCACAGCGCAACAGCGTCTTCATCAAGCTTGGCACGCACAAGATCTACATCGGCATGGACGAGTCCTGCGTTCATCTGCGCACATCGTTGAGGGAGGCGAACCACCTCTCAGTGCAGCTCGTGGTGTGCGTATCATTTGTCCCACCAGAAGTGTTGAGGTCCTGATGACCGCGCTAGACATGGAAGCGAGCAAGGGCCCAGCACCAGAGCCGGAGGTTACACCAAAGCAGACCTAGTCTAGATTTCCCCCACTAGAAAGGCCAAAGAATGTGCTCCAGGAAGCAATAGATAGCCTAGCAACGCCAATAGCACTTGTGGTAGATCCGGCTCACGCGCAAGCTGAGCTAGAGGAAACTAGGTGAAAAAGGTTAGCTGGGGCAAAGAAGGTAGCAGATCTGCATCAGTCTTTGAACATTACCTTGAGAGAATATGCTAAGGCAAACCGCATAGGTGGAGCAAAAATCTAAGGTAGGAACCTGATTACTGAGATTGACAAGGAATACGAGCCTAGGCCAGGTCAGACATCCACGACAGTAACAGGAGGGCTGGATAGGTACAGTACCCCGACAAAGAACCTCAGGGCAGCAAATGCGGCCGTGTCCGAGTTAGAAGGTTTAACCGGAGAGGACCGACAAAGGATACAAGAGAGGGTGAATCACTTGCTGAGAGTCGCTTCCCAGCAAAATGAAGAAATGAACAAGGCAAACCTAGCACCACCAGGAGCGTCACAGGTGGTACATTCTACTAGGAATAACCCGGCAAGATCTAGAGGAGCCGCGTCATCTCCGGGTCACAATCCTAGGAGAGAAGAAGTAGTAAACTCTAGGAGAAGAGAAAAACAGATGGTTCCCTATGATCCAGTAAGGTCCAGAAAAGGCAAAGCAGTGTAAATCGATGAAGATCGGCAAAGTACCAGCCGAGGTGCGAGTGGGCGAGGTAACCGTGACCAAGGCAATGCCGGTCAAAGGAATGCTACCAACGGCAATGCCGGACAGCGTGATCCCGTGGGAACGGGGCAAAATGTACCTCGGCAGCAGCAACAACGCGCGCCTCGGCAGGAGGGAAGTGCAGGACAAGCAGTGCAACAACAAAATGCTTGCCGGATCAGGAAAGATATAATGATGGATATTCGGCTATGATCAACGACGGATACCCCATACCGGATCACCACATAATTGGGTCAAGGTTGGGAAGCAGGAACTTGCAGCTAGATGATGCGAGACTAAAACTAGATAGAATTTATAAGTCAGAGCTAATCCAGGTACAGGGTCCACCGGGTCCGGCATGCTTTGGGCCCCGGATCATGAAGGAGCCACCAGTGCCGAACTTTCAGCTGGCCAGAGGAACCAGAACCTATGATGGTAGTACTAGGCCAGAGGATTGGCTGATTGTTTGCGCGACAGCGGTCAAGATCACAACAGGAAATTTGAGATGGGCAGTAAGATATGTGCCACCGATGTTGGAAGGACCAGCGAGAGTTTGGCTAAACAATTTGCTGCCAGGAAGTGTCAACTGTTGGCTGGATTTTGAGGAGTTGTTTGTCAGCAACTTCTCGAGCACCTACAAGAGGCCCAATAGGCCACAAACCCTGGCGCTATGCTGGCAAAGACCGAATGAGCCAGACTGGGATTTCTTAACTCGGTGGTGTAATGTGCGTAACTCATGCGAGGGGGTAATTGAATCACAAGCTATTGTGTGGTTCGCCCAGGGATGCAGATATGGAAGTATGTTGTGGCAGAGGCTGCAGCGAGATATGCCAACCACTTTGGCTGAGATGATCCGGATCGCAGATTCGTATGCCTTGGGAGATCCAACGCAACCCCGGCTAATGTCGAGCGAGCCAAACGAGGAATATTACAACTGAGATGGCTCTAGGTCATCAAGGAGGAATGATTTTCGAGGAAAGAGAAGGGACGAGCGCCCGGATTACCGGTATAACTCGTAGCAGGTGGCCGCGGTAGACCGGGATCAGTCCAATGCTGGTGCCAGCCAGCGCCAAAAAACTGGAGGGAAAAACTGGCAACAGAAAAACAAAAGGAAAAAGCCTTGAACCACGGAGCAGAAAAAGCAATGGCAAGAGCGGAAAGATAGATCGAGGTATACGTTTGAATCTATGTTCGATCAACCTTGCCAGTTCCATACACCAAGTCCGAATAGTCCGGCAAACCATACAACCCGACAATGTGAGTGTATGAGAAAGTTAGAGCAGGGCAGTTCGGGGAATGCTCAGGCACCTCAGAACGAGGCACCTAAGAATGAGGCACCGCAGCAACCGTTGCTGACAGGGGGAATGGACAGAACTAATGTTGCCACCACCTCCGCTGAGGCACGAGAATCAGGAAAGAAGGGATGCAGTACATCAAGTAGGTAATAACCAGCAACAAGGTCAAGGTTACCATGAGAATGAGGGTCGAAACGAGTACAGGGACCATCATCAAAGTTACTGTGTGTTTACCACGGAAGAAAATGACCGGAAAAGCTTGCAGGGCCGGCATATGGAGGTAAACGTAGTAATGCTAGTAGTAGTGAGATACATGCCCTAGGCAGATCAGGAATTCACGTGGAGTATCAAGGATCACCCAAAGATCATGCCTAGCCCTCGGACTTATGCATTGGTCCTGGATCCAACGTTCATCGGGCCGAATCTCAATGTGAGGTTTTCCAAGGTACTGATTGACAATTGTAGTAGTATCAACATTATGTATAAGGATACCATGCACAAGTTGGGAATAACAGAGAACATGTTGCAACCAACGAGGACCACTTTTCATGGCATTGTACCAGGTATTTCTTGTGAGCCAATTGGTAAGGTCCGGGTTGATGTGTCATTCGACATGAGAGATAATTGCCAGACTGATTTTTTTTAGTTTGAAGTGGTGAATCTGGAGAGCGCTTATCACACGTTACTCGGCAGGCCTGCGCTGAACAAGTTCATGGCAACTACTCACATCAGCTACCTTAAGATGAAACTGCCCGGGCCAAGGGGCGTGATAACTGTATCAGGGGACTTCCGGCGCTCGATCGAGTGCGCCTGAGCCAGATCTAACTTAGCCGAGTCACTCGTGATAGCTCAGGAAAAAAGGAAGATACTGGAAGTAGCAGCATTGGCTCAATCCGCGCAACAGCATATGCCGGCTCTGACCAACCCGCACGGAAGCGTGTCGTTCCAAGCAACCAAGGACACAAAGAAAGTGCCATCGATGATCAGTTCCTAGAGCGCGCCGTAACCATTGGCGCTGGGTTAAGCAGCAAATAGGAAAGAGAGCTCGTCAACTTCCTTCGTGAGAATCAGGATAACTTTGCTTAGTCCACTTAGGATCTGCAGGGTGTACCGAGGGAGTTGGCTGAGCACTCATTAAACGTAAGGCCCGGGGCTAAGCCGGCAAAGCATCCTCTCTGGCGTTTCGTCGAGGATAGAAGGAAAGTCATTGGGGACGAAATAGCTAGGCTCCTAGCGATCGGGTTTATCATGGAAGTACACTATCCGGATTGGCTCTCTAATTCGGTGGTTGTGGAGAAGAAAAAAGATGATCTGAACGTGGTTGTGGTATGGCACATGTGCATTGATTACACGAACGTGAATAAGGCGTGTCCCAATCCTACTCCCTAGAATAGATCAAGTCATAGACTCAACAGCCAGATGTGAGCTACTGTCATTCAATGATGCGTATTCTGGTTTCCACCAGATACCCATGAATCCGGATGATCAAATAAAGACTGCGTTTATTACCCCGTACGGGGCTTATTGCTATCGCACTATGCTGTTTGGACTACGTAATGCAGGAGCAACGTACCAACAATGCATGCAAAAATGCTTACATGACCAAATAGGTCGGAACGTGCAAGTTTATGTGGATTATGTAGTGATAAAGACCAAGGAAAAAAATATGCTCCTTGATGATATCCGGCAAACATTCGCGAACTTAAGAAGGTTCCGAATGAAGCTCAACCCAGAGAAGTGCACATTTGGCATGCCCGCTGGAAAGTTACTCGGTTTTTTAGTGTCTAGCCATGGTATTGAAGCTAACCCGACGAAAATCCGGGCCATATAAAGAATGGAGCTGCCAAAATGCCTTAACGATGTGCAAAAGTTCACTGGTTTCCTGGCATCGTTAAGCAGGTTCGTATGTCGGTTGGGAGAGAAGGCCTTGCCCCTCTACCAGTTAATGAAAAAGGCAGACAAATTCACATGGACGCCACAGGCGGACCTTGCATTTCGAGAATGAAAAAGGATGTTATCTACTGCGCCGATCCTAGCAGCACCACTACCTAAGGAGCCAACGTTGTTCTACGTAGCCGCGACCAACCGAGTCGTAAGTGCAGTAATCGTAGTAGAGCGAGAGGAAGAAGGAAAGTCGGTGCAAAGGCCGGTGTATTATCTGAGCGAGGTATTGTCTGCTTCAAAACAAAATTACCCTCACTATCAAAAAATGGTGTATGGCGTATATATGTCAGCCAAGAAACTCAAACACTATTTTGAGGAACATCCCATCAAAGTGATATGTGAGGCACCCATATCAGAGAATATGAGTAACAAGGATGCAAGTGGCCAGATAGCAAAATGGGCAATTGAGTTAGCCCCATATGCGCCACAATTTGATAGAAGAGATGCTATAAAGTCACAAGTTGTGGCGGATTTCTTCGTGGACTGGGCTGAAATGCAATATGAGCCACCTTTGCCGGACTCCAATTATTGGCGAATGCACTTCGATGAATTGAAACTGAAAGATGGGTTGGGCGCCGGGGTAGTGCTTACCTCGCCCAAGAAGGATCAACTGAAATATGTCCTTCAGATCCACTTAAGTGCCTCGAATAATGTTGCGGAGTACGAAGCATTGGTACATGGTCTGAAGGTAGCGAAATAAGTGGGGATACATTAGATACAATGCTTTGGAGATTCAGATTTGGTGGTGCAACAAGTGTCTGGAAATTGGGATGCCTTGGATGTAACATGGCCCTATATAGATTCCATGTTCAAAACATAAGTGGGTTTTTCGAAGGGTGTGAGTTCCATCACATACCTCGGATTGAAAATGAGGCAGCAGATACACTGCCCAAGTTAGGCTCATCACGGCAGCCAATCACGCCAAATGTTGCTTTGGAGCACCTGAGAAAACCATCTATCACGCCATCACCTGAATCAGACTCAATTTATATCCTGGCACTCTCCGGATCAAGAGCTGCACCTATGGAGATAGAGTGGGGAGGCACCTCAGCAAACCCAGGGACTGCCTCAGCAAACCCGGGGACTGATCAGCCTGACCCGGTAGGAGTTATGTCGGTAGATGCGATGGAAATTGATGAGGAACCATTCCCCGTCCGGACTATACCAACTTGGGCCAAGCCAATTTTTGATTTCCTAAAAGAGGGAACCTTGCCGGATGACGAGGTAATCTCAAGACAGATCCAGAGGAGAGCAAAGTCCTATACTATTATCAACGCCTAACTATACAAAAGAAGTGTGACAAAAGTGCTGCAGCGGTGCGTTGACCCAGAGGAAGGACTTGAAATACTTCGAGATATTCACCAAGGGGAATGTGGCCATCATGCCTCCTCAAGGGCCTTAGTGGCAAAAGTTTCCTGGAATGGATTTTATTGGCCCAGTGCTTTGGAGAAAGCAGAGGATCTGGTGAGAAAATGCAATGGCTGTCAAAGATACGCCACGAAAACTCATTTACCAATGTCGGAGCTGAAAACTATCCCCATTACCTGGCCATTTGCTGTATGGTGCCTAGATATGGTAGGGCCATTTAAGCCTGCTAAAGGAGGGATGACCCATATCCTAGTTATGGTTGACAAGTTCACCAAGTGGATTGAAGTGAAACCAATTTGGAAATGTGATGGGGAACAGCAGTAAGATTCCTCAAGGATATAATCCTGAGATATGGCTATCCCCATAGCATCATAACTGATAATGGAAAAAAATTCGCTGAAGGAGCATTTGCGAGGTTCTGCCAAGAAAAGAAGATCCGGCTAGATGTCGCCTCAGTCGCCCACCCCACATCGAACGGGCAAGTGGAAAGGTCCAACAGACTGGTATTGTCCGAGATAAAACCGGCTCATCGAATCGTTGCAAAGATCAGCGGGGTGCTAGATAGAAGAACTACCACCGGTACTATGGAGTTTAAGAACCACTCCGAATCGATCAACAGGCTATACGCCATTCTTTCTGGTATATGGGGCAGAAGCTGTATTACCAGCCGACATAGAGCATGATTCACCAAGGGTCACCCAATACACAGAAGCCGAAGTGCGCGAAGCCCGACAAAATGATGTTGATCTGCTATAAGAAGCGAGAGAATTGGCCTTGTCTAGATCCGCCATATATCAGCAAAATCTCTGACGCTATCATATCCGGAAAGTAAACCCCCGGGTCTTCCGGGATGGTGACCTGGTACTCCGATTGATACAGCGCACAACTAGCATGCATAAGCTATCCCCTCCATGGGAAGGACCTTTCATTGTAAGCAAAGCCTTGCACAGTGATTCCTATTATCTTATTGATGCACGGCCCTAGGAAAAGAACAAGGCGGACAGGTCCGGAGAAGAATCTAAGTGACCGTGGAATGTAGCACTACTTCGTCCTTTGTACACCTAAAAAAGAGGTGAATGTATCCGAGCTACTCATATGTCAGTATGTATGTCGACAATGAGCTCATTAATAAAACTTTGGCACCCCAAGTAGAAACTTGGGGACTGCCGTAATAATTGTCTTTCTCATTTTAGTATTTTTATGTCGGTTGGGTTAAGTCACTTATATCTTAGTAGGGTTAGTAATGTGTGAGCACCAAAAACCCAACTCTTCGACTTTGCTATTGTCCAAAAAGAATTGTCTTCATGTCAAGCAAGATAACAAGTTTGGAATGGCAAAGCACATGAAAAACGACTAAGGAAAAGAACTTAAGAAGGCCGACATTGGTTATTTTGACTAACCCTTGGTTTATTGTATTTATCTAATGCCGAATCATTTGAGGTAGTCTCAAAGTTTCAAGTATTGTTAAATCAATTTTTTGAACTTCGGACTCATAAGTCAAAAAGCCGAATCAAGGTAGACGCGAGCCGAGTCAAAAATTGGGGGAACAACAAAACGAAACTCGGGGACTTCGCCCACGATAATCCCACATTAAGAACTTAGTTCCAAACGATAAGTTGTAGCACAACCAAAATAAATTATTTAAATACACTTCCGCCTGGCATTCCGGGGATCTGACAAATATGATAAGTGTTTTAAAGGAGCAAGACCAGTAGCCGAATCTTCAGCCATAGAAGGTGGCACTTCGGAGTTTGGAGGAGGGGCGCTAACCTCAGCTTCATCCTCAGGGTCGACCTCGCCATCCTCCGGGTCTTCGGCCTCGTTGCCAAGCTCGGAGGCCTCACCCTCACTCCCTTCTTCTTCTTCATCTCCAGAAGCAACTTCATCATCAACAACGTCGAGATAACTCGGCCCTTCGTTCCAAGCGTGGTAGAAGGAGTATTGAATAAGCTTGTTGGCATAGGCTTTGCAGCACGCAACCCAATCTGGATCTTCGCACCAATTAGATCCGGTGCGCATGCGGGTATGCAACCCCAGGTCAATTCCTTCATACCACGAAAGGACGAATTGCAAGGCAATGTCAGCCTCAACCCATGCGGCAGATTCACGCCACAGATGTAGCTGCGTATCGCACCCCATTAATTGGGCTATGAAGGCTGAATTTCTTTTTGGAATGGTCTCAGTAGGCCAGAGGGAGCCGAACATTCGCGTTGCCGCCGGTATAATGTCTGCGCCGTGGTTCTTCACTAGCTCAAGGCAAGCGGTGAGGCTCGCCAGCAGATCCTCTGTATTATACGAGATTGGCTTGGCGTCAGGCCCCACAAGAATATCACGTTGTTTGCAGGACTGGATTATGGCAGCAGCACCAAACGTGTCACTTCCTGGAAATTTGCCTGAGAATAGAGCAGAGGAGACACTGAGCAAAAAGCACCAAACCTGGAGGAAGGATAATTAAGCAAGGGCAAAGAACTCACGTGCAATCTAGAAGAGGAGCCGCTGAAGCTCGAAATGGACATTGGCACTGTGGGCTTGGAGTTTCTCGTACTCAGAGGTCACCAACGTAAGTTTGACGTCGGCTTCCTATAGTAAGCTTTGGTCCTTGGAAATTTGCGTGGTTAAACGCTCTTTTTCCTCGGCAAACTCATGGTCAGTCTTCTCCAATTCGGACTTATGGAGGCCCTTGAGGCTCTAAATTTCGGCATTCAGCCGAGTAATTTCCGAGCCCTGGAGCTGCAACCGAGCTATATCTCCATCCTTCTTCTTCAGCTCAGCCTCATGCTTCCCTTCTTGTTCGAGGAAATGGGTCATCATATCAGGCATTGTAACGCTATCTTCAAGAGCAACTGCAACAGTGGCATAATCCGGAGAAACCGAAGTATAAATGTCTACCGGGTAAGGAAAGGAGCATACAATGATCGTGCGAAGGAGATAAGATTACCTTTGATTTCAGCTAGGTTCTTCCGCATGATAATATTCTCAGCTTCAACCTCAGTTGCATGGTTCAGATAGCAAATTAATATGGATCACAGAGAACTCAAATGAACGAAAATGGAAGAAGGAAAAGTCTAAGTAAACAACATTACCCTTCTTCTAGTGATCCTCTAGGAGTTTGTCATTACACGCACGAATGTCTTTATAGGAGTCCAGTAGGCGCTGGAACTCAGCGGATCGGCGGTTAGTGCTAATCTGAAATAAGCAACGCAATGTCAAGATCAAAAGTAAGATAAAGAAATATTCGAAGTCTACAAGATCCGGGCCAAGTGGAACTTAACCCGTCTCTAGGTGTGTGGATATTCAAAGTCTACAAGATTCAGGCCAAGTGGAACTTAACCTAGCTCTAGGTGTGTGGATATTCGAAGTCTACAAAATCTAGGCCAAGTGGAACTTAACCCATCTCTAGGTGTGTGGATATTCGAAGTCTACAAGATCTCGGCCAAGTGGAACTTAACCCGGCTCTAAGTGTGTGGATATTCGAAGTCTACAAGTCCCGGGCCAAGGGAACTTAACCCGGCTCTAGGTGTGGAGATATTCAAAGTCTATGAGATCCGGGCCAAGCGAAACTTAACCCGGCTCTAGGTGTGTGGATATTTGAAGTCTACGAGATCCGGGCCAAGTGGAACTTAACCCGGCTCTAGGTGTGTGGATATTCGATGTCTAGGATCCGGGCCAAGGAAACTTAACCCGGCTCTAACTTTGTTAAAACTTGAAGTTGCTACGAACTGAAACTAAATTCTATAAGGAGCATCCGACCGAGTAACAAGTTACTCCCTCGGAGGCTCGGGGACTAGGGGATATATCTACAAATGCTCAGCTATACAAAGTACTAACAGTAGAGGAAAATAATTACCTCCATCATCCGGCCAGCTAAAGAGATGACCTTGGTAGCGGAGTTCATCTGTGCGCTGAACTCGGCTGGGCCGAACTTCTCCGGTAGATCATCTTGTGGGTCGATGAATTCAGCATTGTTCCAGTTCTTCACATACTCCAGGAGCAGTGGACTATAACTTTCGCCACTGGGAGAGTAGTTTGCCACAAGGCCTCTGTTGTGGGCCTCTCGCCTGGCGGATTGAGCTGCAGCAGGACTGGTATGCAGAACCAACTGCCTGCTACCCTCTTATCCGGCAGCATGTGACCCAAACGAGATACCTTTAGTTGATTCGGCAGCTTTCTTGAGCTTGTCGGATGAAGCCTGAGGAGCTGGCTGGAAGATATCCGTGACTGAGGGAGTTGATTCGGAGGGAGCTAACGGGGCCTTCCTCTTGGGAGGCTTGGTGGAAGCTGATGAGGCTTTTGCTGCTGCTGCTGGTGCTAGTGTTGCTGCTGGTGCTGCTGCTAGTGCTGCTACTGTTGCTGGTGCTGGTGCTAGTGCTGGTGTTGCTGCTGGCACTAGTGATGTTGTTGTTGTTGCTGCTGCTGGTGCTACTGGTGCTGGAAACACTTGGGTAGGAGAAGAACTTGTTGGGGTGGTGCCGATGAAGCTGGCACCTCAAAACTTGGCGCTGAGGCCAAAGAGGAACTCGGAAGATCCGGCATGGCCATATCCAAAGCCGCCCCACTACCCCCCGCACCGACATTGCCCTCCTCATGATGAGGTGGACTCTGATCAGGCGTAGCCACGGAGCCCTCTTAGATAGGGCTGAGCGGGCGAGTACCGTCATCGCGGGAGGGGGGGGGGGAAGGGATGCTCCGGATCGGAGATGCTATGCCGGAGCCGCTCTGGGGAATGACCCTAGGAGCTCTAAGAAGCAGAAAAGAACCAAGTCAAAAACAGAGAGAACTAGTAAGAGACAAGAGCAAACACAGAAAGGGAAAAAACTTGAAGGGAAAATGCAAAAGACTTACTCGTTTGAGGTTGGGGGAGCCCGAGGTTTGGCGTCCTACGGACCATGCTCTTGGCGGCCAGCTTAGTCGAGGTTTTCACCCCGGACTTCTTCTGCCTCTTCTTGGGTGGCGGCACCTCCGAAGCTACGGCCGAGGCTGCCGCGCACTTCTAGGAAGAAGCAGGGACCGGACCACTAGTGGAGAGGGGAGGAACCTCGTGGACCTGACTGGCCGGGTTAGCTGAAGATTCGGACATAACCAGATGCGCGTAAGAAATGAGAACTAGATCAAGTACCTCCAGGACCTCAACGTCCGAGTCATCGTCATCTGGCCAATCCCTTAGAGAAGAGGCCTTACCAGTGCTGCGTTTGCCGATGTCCGGAGTAGGAAGGAAGGTCTCCGGGTCAAGCTCCTCCTCGTCCTCCTCGGTGCGGTCCGGTACCCACTTGCTCGCCAACACCTCGCCATCCTCCTGTGGCTGCTGGAGGAATCGCTAAGAACAAGACGACAATTGCCAAGTTACGGAAGTAAACCGACATACAGAGAAGATCCGGAAAACAATAAGAAGTAAGTTTACCTTAGGAGGAGGGTTGTCCCGGGTGAAGGGCTCGATCCCCATTCCCAATCTTCGAAGAATTCCTTCTCCACATTGAAAATGGCTTTAACCCGGCGGTAAATCGCCAAGTTATCGAGCTCAAAAGATGAAGTCCCGTGGGGGTCGAGGGGGCTGCTCAAGTAACAAATCTTGTGGGCACGCTTTTGAAGGGGGAGACCCGGCTACTGATAAAAGTGGTCATGATGTCCTCCCCCCGAAGCTTCTCCTTGAGCAGCTCCTTGATCCGGCGGTCCATCTGATTCGCTAGGGCCGTGGGTCGCTTGGGAATGCTCTCCCAAAGTGAGATATCTGGAGGGCCAAGCTTGAAGGGGAGGATCTGGATCAAGTCTTCCTCGGTGGTGTTCCGGACATAGAAGAAAGTCCGGGCCTAGCCTTTACAGGATTCAAGCCCGGTGACCCAGGGAAATGCGGAGTTCTTGCAGGGAGATATGGAGGCAGCACCACATTGGGTCAGGTGCTTGTCCTCCGGAGCAAGCTCCTTGTCCGGAACCACATTCCTCCGGAGACCAAAGAATTTGATCCACAACTCCATGGTTGGCCAGAGGCCGATATATCTCTCAATGCCAGAGGCAAAGGAGGACAAAGAAGTGACGGCATTGGTGGGGAGATGATGCGGTTGAATTTTATACATAGAAATGAAATCAAAAAATATCTAAGGTAGGAAGGCCGAAGCCACGCTGAAAATGCAAAATAAGAAAAACATATTCGCCAGGATTGGGGGAAGGAGAAATCTTGCCGGAGGCGAGGCGGCATGAAGCCTGTCCAAGTCATCCTCGCAGACGAACGCGCCGTCCCAGCAGCCGCGCTCGCGTCCCTCTGCTTCTTCCTCCTGCTGCACCACCACGGCTGCCTCCTCCTCGGTCATGGTGGACTCAAGGTCTTCGAGAGAGAAATCAGAGTAGAAATAACCGGAGGAGGGGAAACGGGAAGCGCAAGCCCCCGTGATGAAGCCCTTGAGCGGGAACGGTGGCGCAGGTGCAAGGTGATGTGTGTGCGTGGTCGTGACGGCACTGGTGCAACGAGGAACTAGCAGCGGCAACAGGGTTGAAGTGAGAGCGAAAGGAGGCTAGGAAGCGCAGAGAAAATGGGGAACTTCCCTAGAGATTACTCCAGGCCCTCTACTTAACCGCGCAACGGGCGCGTAGTGGGATCCTTTGTCGTTGCCACGCCGCACGCAACGAGCGTGTATGCGGCCGAATCAGCCTATCGGAGCGTGGCCACAGCAAGGGCCATAGGGGCAGACGATCCCATGACGCAATGTAATGTTACAGTTAACAAGGCACCGCAGTGAAGGGACGTGCGCAACAATCATTCCTGACATTGCAACAGTAACCGGCGCATTAAATGTGCGTAGCCCTTAAAATGAGGCAAAATGATGATTACCCTCCACGTAGGATGTGGGGTAGCATACAAGAGAAGGAACGGTAACCCGGATAAACAGGCACAAACCCGGCCAGTGAGGAATAACTCGGAATGATCCAAGGGATTCCTAGAGGAGAAGCCCCGGATTACTGGATAAATTCGGCCAAAGAGGCAGAGATCCGGATATGGTAACCTGTTGTGGCCTTAACAACTAAAAGTTGCTAAGACCACTGATACATTGCAAATGTATCTATAATTTTTTATGTTCCATGCTTGGTTTTATCTACTTTCTTGTTTTTTGTCCACACTTTGGAGTACTTTTCATATGATTTCTTGGACTAACCTATTAACAAGATGCCACAGTGCCAGTTGCCTGTTTTCTGCTGTTTTTTGTTCTAGGAAAGTTAGAAAATCAATATTCCCAGAATTGGACCGGACAAAAGCCAAAGTTGATATTTTACCGGAAGACTCACGGAGCCAGAAGAAGAGACGGAGAAGGGCCATATGGCGGCCACACCATGTGGTGGCGCGGGCTAGCCCTGGCAGCGCCACCAGGTGGTGTGGGCCCCCTGGCCGCCCACCGACCTTGCCTCTTCGCCTATAAGATGCCTCCCGATGCATAAACCCTAAAAAATCAAGCCTCCAGCCACGAAAAGTTCCGTAGTGCCGCCGCCACCGAAGGGGAGATTCGGGGGACAGAAAGTCTCTGTTCCGGCACCCTGCCGGGATTGGGAAGTGCCCCCAGAGCCATCTCCATCGATCTCCACCGCCGTCTCCATCACCATTGCTGATTCCCTTGATGAGGAGGGAGTAGTTCTCTCTCGAGGCTAAGGGTTCTACCGGTAGCTATGTGTTCATCTCTCTCTATGCATGATCATGTTGTGGTCATGAGCTTTGTAATCAAGTAGATCTACCTTGCTACTCAAGTGCTTTAATAGATCTCTTCTCTCCCCATGTTTGTGAAAGTGACAGCGTGCACACCATGGTGGCACTTAGGCTAGAGATTACAAATACTTGTTATGAGTTATATTTGGAGTCGGATGTCTTTATGAAATTGTGGTGTTTGTTGGACTCATCTAGTGCTCAAGGTGACAGTGTGGGTTTTCTAGATGGGAAAGGCTTACTTTGAGGTGTGCTGTTATAGCCCTACCAACGATTAGAGTGTCCAACCGGAGAGTAGTTAAGAGTAGTATCATAAAGAAGAATATATTTATATGAGAGTGTTCACTAGTGAAAGTATGATCCCTAGGCCTTGTTTATAAGCATTGAAACACCGTTTGCTATTAGATCTATTAGATGTTTGCTTGCTTCCATCTTTATTTCAGTTTGGTTTTAGTCTCTTCCACGCCATCAAGCTATCTTCTATCACCGTTACCACTTATAATTATCCATACCACTTGTATTTCACTATCTCTCGTGCACCTATACACCTGACAAGTGTATTGGGTGTGTTGGGGACACAAGAGACTTCTTGTATCTTGATTGCAGGGTTGCTTGAGAGGGAATACCTTTGACCACTTCCTCTGAGTTCGATAAACCTTGGGGTGATCCACTTAAGGGAAAACTTGCTGCTGATCTACAAACCTCTGCACTTGGAGGCCCAACAACTGTCTACAAGAATAGAAGTGCGTAGACATCAAGCTATTTTCTTGCGCCGTTGCCGGGGAGTCAAGGACATCTTCACAAGGGGAGTCCCTCATAACCAATCTCTTTACTTTGTTTTTTTTGTTTTGCTAAGCTTCTTTTTGCTTTGTTTGCTTGTTTTGTTCTTCAAAAAACACAAAAAAATTAGTTTTACCTTTTTTGCTTTCTTATTTGAAAAACACAAAAAAAATTAGTTCCTATCTCATTATGTCTAGCCTTGCTCCTATCACTATGTCAACCGAGGAAATGATTTTTACTTTTAAACAAGGAATTGAGGAAAATTTTAAGGAAGCTTGGTCTAAATCTCTGATCTACATGAAAAAACTAAGCCTAAAATGACTCAAAGCTTGTTCCTTAGCAGTTTTTACCTTGGGATTTCTCTTTGCTATAGATATGCTCTAGATGCTGTTGTGGGAGGAGATTTCCTCCAATGTAATGAGGATGATGCTATTAATGCTATAAAGAAATTGATCCTCACTTACAACATGCCTAGCCAAACTGATATTTCTTATTTGCTAGGTTGGACACTCTTGAGGCTAGCACTACTAGATTAGAAAGTTGCTATAATACGCTTAGGGAGCATCACGATTATGTTCCAGTAAACTCTGAACCATCAAAGTGGTTCCCTACAATAAATATTGAGATGAACACTGAAACTTTTCAAGCTCGTTGTGATATCATGTCTGAATTTTGCCTTATGCCCAAAGATATTTATAAATCTATGAATACTTGGGGCCTCATTGAGGGAGGAAAAGAAATATATCTTCCTAATAATACTACCATATTACCTCTTGGAATATCTGAAGGAGTGTTTACAAAGATCCTTGGGAAAACGATTTCTATTGATTATCTTGTTATTAAATATGCAGGAAAAGGACAAATTACACTTGGAAGGTCCGTATTAGAACTCCTTGGAGCAATAATAGATGTGGGAAAGGGGACCATGCACCTTTCTTCTCCACCAAACAATCATATTTTCCCCAAGGTTAAGAATAAAAGTAAGAGAGGTAAGGGCAAGAAAGTTGGTTTTAATGCTTCTTCATTTGAGAACACTTGATTCTTTCTTTGCTTCTTATGTCTAACTTAAAGGCGTTAAAGAAAAGTACTTATTGGGAGATAACCCAAAAGTTTTAGATGAGTCTTGGAAGTTATTACTTCAGTAATAACCGCTCCTTATCATTTGTATTTGCTTTTGTGCCAAGAGTAACCTCTAATGAGAGAGAAGTAATGATTGGGAAAGTTGCTGTCCCGAAACAGATTTCTGTGCTTCACCATAAAAATTCGTGAGAAAGTTTTGTACGTAGGATTGAGCTGTAATATTTTGTTCTTCTGCCCCAGGTTGTTATCTAACTTTCGTTAGTTCAACACTTTTTTATTTGAGCAACAGAAGGTCTTCGAAAAAATTCGTCTTTACCTACTGGTATGTTTTGACAGATTTCTACCATTTTCTGCATTTGCTTCTTGTGGGTTCCTTTTTGAGTTCTTTTGGGGAATTTAGCTTTTTGAGGGAAGTTCTACAGTAGCTAGTGTTCTAATGGAAGTTTATTTTGTGTATAACTGAACCTTCAGACTTATTTATCTTGAGTGCACTAATGTTGCTAATAAAGATTGTGTGAAGTTTTGTATGAAGGCAAAATTTCAGGTGTATGGAAGGAATGAGTAATGAGATGAAGAATGGACTAAAGCTCCAGCTTGGGGATGCCACGCGTGTCACCTCAAGAAATATCCAAGAAATACAAGCTTCAAAGCATGGGGATGCCCAAGGCATCCCCTTCTTCATCAATAAAAATCCCAGGTTTCTTCCAAACGCTTGATTTTTATTGTTTCCTGCACAGTTGTGTTGTTCTTGGAGCGTCTTATTTTTCGTTTTGGTTTTGGTTTTTAGTTTTCTTGGTTTGCTTAGTTTTCTGAATAAATTGGTTGGACCCCCTATTTCATACATTGGTTTGCAAATAGTTTGGTTTGGTTTGGAAAAGAGTAGGAAAGTTCATGCTTATGTGGTAAAAAGGGCTAGTTTTTGACTATGGCCTATGCTTTGTCATGCCATGTTTGATATTGGTTTGGCTTTATGCTTAGTATTTTCTGCTGTAGCATGGCTTGTTATAAACAATTGAGATTGCTTAATGTGCATTGGATGAATCATGCGTTGTTTTAGCATATTAAAGCATAGTATAGTGGTATTCTCCTTTGATGCTTCATTTGGGTTGACTTGGCGCATACTCACACCATGTTATGACTATCCAAAGTCACCATAGCCTTTATGATCCTTTAGTTTTCACCTTGTAGTATCACTTTATGCTTTGATCAATGATGTTTTGTCGCTTTGCTTGATTATGGCCATTATTGCTCTCTTAGTTTGTCGCTCCCAGTCTTTTGCTAGCCTCCACAACAAAGTATGAGTTCCACTCATGCATCCAACTCCCTAAACCAAGTTATTCCAAAGAGTCCACCATACCTACCTACTAGCTTATGCTATTCCAAGTATATTCATGCTTTTTTTACCTTCCAAATTAAACTTGTTATGAGAAAACTAGTGATTAAAGCTCTCACGAACTTGATGGCACACTTTACTTTACTTGCCTCTAATAAACTTGAACCATTGGGTCCTTCTTTGTTGCATATATGCTTGTGCTTTATAAGTTGAAATTAGCAGAACCATGTTTCATGGGGAACGCTTTCAACATTGCACTTGTACTTTGTACCCCGTTGATATCATGTTCTTTTGCTTACGGATCCCGGCGGTGTGAAATAAAAGTGGAACTTGTAAGATCATGGAGTTTGTATGTGTGTTAGAGAAACGCCTAGGCCGCTAGCCTAAGCCATGCCTAATCATGGTGGAAACTTGCAACATCACCATAATGAGCACTCTATGAAGCATCCTCAATAAAAACCTATGCAAATAGCAAATAAAAATATCGCTGAGATGCTCATTGTCTGCTTGCCTTGTCATTTTGATTATGGGAAAGCTCCCGTATCATGTGCAAGGGGTACCCCGTTGGAGGTTCTTAATGATACACATGTACTTATAATGACAAGAGCTTACTCGTGACTGAAGTTGAGTAGCACGAGGATCGGTCATCGTAAGTAAGGGGCATGAGATTTCGGTTTATAACTTGTCAAGCATATCCTCTTAGTTGTGTCACTTTAACCTTAACCACTTCAAGATGCTTATGATAGGGGCAATGAGAGCTGAAAGCTATAAGTACCATAATTTTTGGAAGCTCTTTATGAGACTTGAATCCTTACTTCCTTTTACAAAGGCTTTTCTTCCACCATTATATTGAGTCTCCACCTTCTATCTTTATGCACCTACTTTGAGAGCATAGTGGCCATTCTTAGTTCTATGTGCATTGTCCCAAGACTAGTTGATTGATGCATACTTTGATATTGCTTGTTTTAAACTATTGTATCTAGTCACTCTTATGAACTTTGAAGGTGTCCTATGCATTTATATTTGCTACTGTACGAGGGACAAACTGAATGCTATTATGCTATGTTTTCTTTATGTGAAACAAACAAACGTCTTGCAAAGCATTATTATTCATGAATCTTTTGTTTGTGCCTTTTCATGTTGCATCATAGTTTCTTTGTCTTATTGCTAGAACTTTGTCTTTCATGTTATGATTGAAGTACTATGATCCCAGCTTTAAATGTTTTACAAGTACTTTGATCAAGTCTTTGATGGTGCATGTCACCTCAAAAATTATTCTTTCTTTTTATCACTTACCTACTCGAGGACGAGCAGGACTTAAGCTTGGGGATGTTGATACATTGCAAATGTATCTATAATTTTTGATGTTCCATGCTTGGTTTTATCTACTTTCTTGTGTTTTGTCCACACTTTGGAGTACTTTTCATATGATTTCTTGGACTAACCTATTAACAACATGCCACAGTGCCAGTTGCCTGTTTTCTGCTGTTTTTGGTTCCAGGAAAGTCAGAAAATCAATATTCTCGGAATTGGACTGGACAAAAGCCAAAGTCGATATTTTACCAAAAGACTCACGAAGCCAGAAGACGAGACGGAGAGGGGCTATAGGGATGCCACACCATGTGGTGGCGTGGGCTAGCCCTAGCCGCGCCACCAGGTGGTGTGGGCCCCCTGGCCTCCCACCGACCTTGCCTCTTCGCCAATAAGGTGCCTCCAGCCACGAAAAGTTCTGTAGTGCCGCCGTCACCGAAGGGGAGATTCGGGGGACAAAAATTCTCTGTTCCGGCACCCTACCGGGACGGGGAAGTCCCCCCGGAGCCATCTCCATCGATCTCCACTGACATATCCATCACCATTGCTAATTCCCATGATGAGGAGGGTATAGTTCTCTCTCGAGGCTAAGGTTTCTACCCGTAGCTATGTGTTCATATCTCTATCTATGCGTGATCATGTTGTGGTCATGAGCTTTGTAATCAAGTAGATCTATCTTGCTACTCATGTGCTTTAATAGATCTCTGCTCTCCCCATGTGTGTGAAAGTGACATCGTGCACACCATGGTGGCACTTAGGCTGGAGATTACAAATACTTGTTATGAGTTATATTTGGATTCGGATGTCTTTATGAAATTGTGGTGTTTGTTGGACTCATCTAGTGCTCAAGGTGACAGTGTGGGTTTTTCTAGATGGGAAAGGCTTACTTTGAGGTGTGCTGTTATAGCCCTACCAACGATTAGAGTGTCCAACTGGAGAGTAGTTAAGAGTAGTATCATAAAGAAGAATATATTTATATGAGAGTGTTCACTAGTGAAAGTATGATCCCTAGGACTTGTTTATAAGCATTGAAACACCGTTTTCTATTAGATCTATCACATGTTTGCTTGCTTCCATCTTTATTTCAGTTTGCTTTTAGTCTCTTCCACGCCATCAAGCTATCTTCTGTCACCGTTACCACTTATAATTATCCATACCACTTGTATTTCACTATCTCTTTGCCGAACTAGTGCACCTATACACCTGACAAGTGTATTGGGTGTGTTGGGGACACAAGAAACTTCTTGTATCTTGATTGTAGGGTGACCACTTCCTCCCTGAGTTCGATAACCCTTGGGTGATCCACTTAAGGGAAAACTTGCTGCTGTTCTACAAACCTTTGCACTTGGAGGCCCAACAATTGTCTACAAGAATAGAAGTGCGTAGACATCAACCACACCAGCTTCGGGGACTAATGTTGGGGGGATACCCCCGGGTAGGGTGACACCGGGGTATAAAGGCCGAGTTAGCCGGGGTACAACGCGGTCAAAGCAAGTGCTGACCGGGTCACCTCAAGGCAGGCCGAACCACAGAGTGACCCGACCCGTGGAGCATCTCCTTAACCGTAGTCCGGCCGGCATAAAATCTACACCGGCCATGTTTGTCTATCTGTTTTGTAGGTATCTTGATAGCCGGATTAGCCACATGCTAGCCAGACTATCCTATGGCTTCCAAGAGAAGGAAGGAATCTCCCGCTGGTCAAAAGGTGGCTTTATTAGCTATAGCGTGAGAGAAGCAAAGCAAAGAGAAGGACCAGTGGGTCGGGGGCGACCAAGGTGACGCGGGTAATGTCGGTTGACGTAGCTCGTGTCTGGTGACGCTTAAAGACAAAGATTACGCTGTGGGTACGTCCAAAGCCTAGATGAGCCGTTAAAAAGAATAAAGAATAGTCTAGCGTTAGGCGAGGAGCATATTCGGAGAATATGCTGCAACGTGTGCCCTAATGTTGTAACCCGGGCTCCCCTATATAAGGAGCACCGGGGCCTCCATAGAGAGGGATCGATCATTTTCTCTGTCTAAGGTAGAACTCTAGAGCTAGCTAGTAGGGAGTAAGAGACATAGTCTCCTTCTTACCAAGAGCTTGAAGAGTACTTGTAAACACCATCGATAGAGAGAATACAAGAACATCTGTGCGTGGAATCACCACGCTCTCCCTCCCTGGATTCCCTAGCACTCATTGGCCCCATCTTTAGCCTATCCATGGCATCTGTCGTGCCACCACCACGACAGCCGTGGTTTGAGAAAAGAACACACATGCAATCACACTGGTGGATCCATATGTGGTTTGTGAGAAGAACACACATCCAATGGCACTGGTGGATCCATGTGTGGTTTGTGAGAAGAACACACATGCAATGAAACTGGTGGATCCATATGTCGCCTGTGGAAAGAACATACATGTAATTACACTAGTTGTGGTTAATGAAAAGAACAGACATGCAATCACTCTGATGGATCCATATGTGGTTTGTGAAAAGAACACACATGCAATGACTCTAGTTGTGGTTAATGAAAAGAACACACATGCACTGACTCTGGTGGATCCATGTGGTTTGTGAAAAGAACACACATGCAATGACTCTAGCTATGGTTAATTAAAAGAACGCACATGCAATGACACTGGTGGATCCATATGTGGTTTGTGAAAAGAACATACATGCAATGAACTCAGGTGGATCCATATGTGGTTTGTGAGCAGATCACACATCCAATGACACTGGTTGTGGTTCATGAAAAGAACACACATCCAATGACACTAGTGGATCCTTATGTGGTTTGTGAAAATAACACACATGCAATGACTCTGCTGGATCCACATGTAGTTTGTGAAAATAACACACATGCAATGACAGTAGTGGATCGATATGTGGTTTGTGAGAATAACACACATGCAGGTTTGTGAGAAGAACACACATGCAATGACACTGGGTGTGGTTCATGAAAAGAACACACATCCAATGACACTGGTGGATCCTTATGTGGTCTGTGAAAAGAACACACATGCAAGGACTCTAGATGTGGTTTGTGAAAAGAACACACATGGAATCACAGTAGTGGATCCATATGTGGTTTGTGAGAAGAACACACGTCCAATGACACTGGTGGAACCATATGTGGTTTGTGACAAGAACACACATGCAATGACACTAGGCATGGTTCATGAAAAGAACACACATCCAATGACATTGGTGGATCCTTATGGGGTTTCTGAGAAGAACACACATCCAATGACACTAGGTGTGGTTTGTGAAAAGAACACACATCCAATGAACTCTGGTGGATCCATATGTGGTTTGTGAGAAGAACACACATGCAATGACTCTGGTTGTGGTTTGTGAACACACATGTAATCACACTAGTGAATCCATATGTGGTTTGGGAGAAGAACACACATCCAATGACACTGGTGGATCCATGTGTGGTTTGTGAGAAGAACACACATGCATTGACACTGGTGGATCCATATGTGGTCTGTGGAAAGAACAAAGATGCAATGACACTAGCTGTGGTTAATGAAAAGAACAGACATGCAATGACTTTGATGGACCCATATGTGGTTTGTGAAAAGAACACACATGCAATGACTCTAGTTGTTGTTAATGAAAAGAACACACATGCAATGACTCTGGTGGATCCATGTGGTTTATGAAAAGAACACACATGCAATGACTCTAGCTATGGTTAATGAAAGTAACACACATGCATTGACACTGGTGGATCCATATGTGGTTTGTGAAAAGAACAGACATGCATGCAATGAACTCTGGTGGATCCATATGTGGTTTGTGAGAAGATCACACATCCCATGACACTGGTTGTGGTTCATGAAAAGAACAAACATCCAATGACACTGGTGAATCCTTATGTGGTTTGTGAAAAGAACACACATCCAATGAACTTTTGTGGATCCATATGCGGTTTGTGAGAAGAACACACATCTAATGACACTGGTGGATCCATATGTGGTTTGTGAGAAGAACACACATCCAATGACACTGGTGGATCCATATGTGATTTGTGAGAAGAACACACATGCAATGACACTGGGTGTGGTTCATGAAAAGACCACACATCCAATGACACTGCTGGATCCTTATGTGCTTTGTGAAAAGAACACACATGCAATGACTCTAGATGTGGTTTGTGAGAATAACACACATGCAATGACACTGGTGGATCCATATGTAGTTTATGAGAAGAACACACATCCAATGACACTGGTGGATCCATATGTGGTTTGTGAGAAGAACACACATGCAATGACTCTAGGCGTGGTTTGTGAAAAGAACACACATGCAATCACACTAGTGGATCCATATGTGGTTTGTGAGAAGAACACATATCCAATGGCACTGGTGGATCCATGTGTGGTTTGTGAGAAGAACACACATGCAATGACACACATCTAATGACACTGGTGGATCCATATGTGGTTTGTGAGAAGAACACACATTCAATGACACTGGTGGATCCATATGTGATTTGTGAGAAGAACACACATGCAATGACACTGGGTGTGGTTCATGAAAAGACCACACATCCAATGACACTGCTGGATCCTTATGTGCTTTGTGAAAAGAACACACATGCAATGACTCTAGATGTGGTTTGTGAGAATAACACACATGCAATGACACTGGTGGATCCATATGTAGTTTATGAGAAGAACACACATCCAATGACACTGGTGGATCCATATGTGGTTTGTCAGAAGAACACACATGCAATGACCCTAGGCGTGGTTTGTGAAAAGAACACACATGCAATCACACTAGTGGATCCATATGTGGTTTGTGAGAAGAACACACATCCAATGGCACTGGTGGATCCATGTGTGGTTTGTGAGAAGAACACACATGCAATGACACACATGCAATGACACTGGTGGATCCATATGTGGTCTGTGGAAAGAACAGACATGGAATGATACTAGCCGTGGTTAAGTAAAAGAACAGACATGCAATGACTCTGATGGATCCATATGTGGTTTGTGAAAAGATCACACATGCAATGACTCTAGTTGTGGTTAATGAACAGAACACACATGCAATGACTCTAGTGGATCCATCTGGTTTGTGAAAAGAACACACATACAATGACTCTAGCTATGGTTAATGAAAACAACACACATGCAGTGACACTGGTGGATCCATATGTGGTTTCTGAAAAGAACAGACATGCAATGAACTCTGGTGGATCCATATGTGGTTTGTGAGAAGATCACACATCCAATGACACTAGTTGTGGTTCATGAAAAGAACACACACCCAATGACACTAGTGGATCCTTATGTGGTTTGTGAAAATAACACACATGCAATGACTCTGCTGGATCCACATGTAGTTTGTGAAAATAACACACATGCAATGACACTAGTTGATCGATATGTGGTTTGTGAGAATAACACACATGCAGGTTTGTGAGAAGAACACACATGCAATGACAGTGGGTGTGGTTCATGAAAAGAACACACATCCAATGACACTAGTGGATCCTTATGTGGTCTGTGAAAATAACACACATGCAATGACTCTAGATGTGGTTTGTGAAAAGAACACACATGCAATCACATTAGTGGATCCATATGTGGTTCGTGAGAAGAACACACGTCCAATGACACTGGTGGAACCATATGTGGTTTGTGAGAAGAACACACATGCAATGGCACTGGACGTGGTTCATGAAAAGAACACACATCAAATGACATTGGTGGATCTTTATGGGGTTCATGAGAAGAACACACATGCAATGACACTAGGTGTGGTTTGTGAAAAGAACACACATCCAATGAACTCTGGTGGATCCATATGTGGTTTGTGAGAAGAACACACATGCAATGACTCTGGCTGTGGTTTGTGAACACACATGCAATCACACTGGTGGATCCATATGTGGTTTGGGAGAAGAACACAAATCCAATGACACTTGTGGATCCATGTGTTGTCTGTGAGAAGAACACACATGCAATGACACTGGTGGATCCATATGTGGCCTGTGGAAAGAACAGACATGCAATGACACTAGCTGTGGTTAATGAAAAGAACATACATGCAATGACTTTGATGGATCCATATGTGGTTTGTGAAAAGAACACACATGCAATGACTCTAGTTGTTGTTAATGAAAAGAACACACATGTAATGAATCTGGTGGATCCATGTAGTTTGTAAAATAACACACATGCAATGACTCTAGCTATGGTTAATGAAAAGAACACACATGCAATGACACTGGTGGATCCATATGTGGTTTGTGAAAAGAACATACATGGATGCAATGAACTCTGGTGGATCCATATGTGGTTTGTGAGAAGATCACACATCCCATGACACTGCTTGTGGTTCATGAAAAGAACACACATCCAATGACACTGGTGGATCCTTATGTGGTTTGTGAAAAGAACACACATCCAATGAAACCTGGTGGATCCATATGCGGTTTGTGAGAAGAACACACATCCAATGCCACTGGTGGATCCATATGTGGTTTGTGAGAAGAACACACATCCCATGCCACTGGTGGATCCATATGTGATTTTTGAGAAGAACACACATGCAATGATACTGGGTGTGGTTCATGAAAAGACCACACATCCAATGACACTAGTGGATCCTTATGTGGTTTGTGAAAAGAACACACATGCAATGACTATAGATGTGGTTTGTGAGAATAACACACATGCAATGACACTGGTGGATCCATATGTAGTTTATGAGAAGAACACACATCCAATGACACTGGTTGATCCATATGTGATTTGTGAGAAGAACACACATGCAATGACACTGGGTGTGGTTCATGAAAAGAATACACATCCAATGAACTCTGGTGGATCCATATGTGGTTTGTGAGAGGAACACACATGCAATGACTCTAGCTGTGGTTTGTGAAAAGAACACACATCCAATCACACTAGTGGATCCATTTGTGGTTTTTGAGAAGAACACACATCCAATGACACTGGGTGGATCCATATGTGGTTCATGAAAAGAACACACATGTAATGACACTAGGTGTGGTTCATGAAAAGAACACACATCCAATGACACTGGTGGATCCTTATGTGGTTTGTGAAAAGAACACACATGCAATGACTCTAGATGTGGTTTGTGAGAATAACAAACATGCAATGACACTGGTGGATCCATATGTAGTTTATGAGAAGAACACACATCCAATGACACTGGTTGACCCATATGTGGTTTGTGAGAAGAACACACATGCAATGACACTGGGTGTGGTTCATGAAAAGAACACACATCCAATGAACTCTGGTGGATCCATATGTGGTTTGTGAGAAGAACACACATGCAATGACTCTAGCTGTAGTTTGTGAAAAGAACACACATCCAATCACACTAGTGGATCCATTTGTGGTTTTTGAGAAGAACACACATCCAATGACACTGGGTGGATCCATATGTGGTTTGTGAGAAGAACACACATGTAATGACACTAGGTGTGGTTCATGAAAAGAACACACATCCAATGACACTGGTGGATCCTTATGTGGTTTGTGAAAAGAACACACATGCAATTACACTTGGTGGATCCATATGTGGTTTGTGAGAAGAACACACATGCAATGACACTAGGTGGATCCATATGTGGTTTATGAGAAGAACACCCATGCAATGACACTAGGTGTGGTTCATGAAAAGAACACACATCCAATGACACTAGTGGATCCTTATGTGGTTTATGAAAAGAACACACATGCAATGACTCTAGCTGTGGTTTGCGAAAAAACACACATGCAATGACCCTGGTGGATCAATGTGGTTTGTGAATATAACAAACATGCAATGGTACTGGTGGATTCATATGTGGTTTGTGAGAAGAACACACATGCAATAACACTGGGTGTGGTTCATGAAAAGAACACACATCCAACGACACTCCTGGATCCTTGTGTGGTTTGTGAAAAGAACACACATGCAATGACTCTGGTGGATCCACATGTCGTTTGTGAAAAGAACACACATGCAATGACACTGGTGGACCAATGTGGTTTGTGAAAATAACACACATGCAATGAACTCTGGTGGATCCATATGTTGTTTGTGAGAAGAACACACATGAAAACACACATGCTATGACACTGGTGGTCCATATGTGGTCTATGGAAAGAACATACATGCAATGACACTAGCTATGGTTTGTGAAAAGAACACACATGCAATTCAATGAACACTGGTTGATCCATATGTGGTTTGTGAGAAGAACACACATCCAATGACACTACCTGTGGTTAATGAAAAGAACAGCCATGCAATGACTCTGATGGATCCATATGTGGTTTGTGAAAAGAACACATATGCAATGAGTCTGGTGTATCTATATCTGGTTTGTGAAAACAACACACATCTCCATTAAATGACACTGGTGGATCTATATGTGGTTCATGAAAAGAACACACACGCAATGACACTGGTGGATCAACATGTGGTTTATGAAAAGAACACACATGCAATGACACTGGTGGATCCATGTGTTTTATGATAATAGCACACATGCAATGTAGTGGATCCATGTGGTTTATGAGAAGAACACACATCCAATGAACTCTAGTGGATCTATCTTGGCGAAATTTGATGTATGCCATGATGTATTTCATTGTACAAGACACTCACTTTCCATTTTTATACTAATCAGTTTTGCCCTTGGTTTGTGAAAAGAACACACACTAGTGGATCCATATGTGGTTTGTGAAATGAACACACACTCTCTTTTGTAGAAGCCCAAACTTGTGCTCACTTTGTCTGCTACGCCCTGATTGGTTGTCACAGTTGTCAGGCGGATCGTGCGCACCAACCGTTGATTCTGTGTGATCCAACGAGGATCCTTGCACATGTGGTGCCCTTCACAGTACAACATGAGACATCACCGGACATCTCCCTAAGTGAGACTTCTACAAGAAGGAACATGAAGCCGTCCATGGAAAAAGTCATCGACTAGTCATGCCATGTTTAATCAAGTCTGAAAAGCCTACTACTGCTACTACTATGCCACAACACATGCGTCATCGAGTGCACGGTCGTCGACGGGCAGCTGCAATTTATTGCCACTTGATTTTAATAAGACATATCCCATTTTTATGCAGCGGCTCTCAATCTCACTTCTAACTAGGCCCCACCATAAGAAACTTCGACGCGCTAGCTAGAGGCCGAAGAGCTGAGCTCGACGAGACCTAACGTCTCTGCCTTCATCGAGTCACTAGCAGTCATCAACACATCCCTCTACCCGATCTAGCACAAACCCACAAATCTCGCTGTACAGCCACCTACCTTCCCCTCTACATTTCCCCTTTTAATTATCGCCAATTTTATGGCCGTGTCAAACTTCGTACATAGAAATTGTGTATGCGCCCTTTCCATGCGGCTCAATATAGAACTGCCATGCATGGTCTGGGAAAAAACGCAACGTACCGTGCGCGTGTCGCGGTGCACGGTGCAGTAGCCTGCGCGGCGCGTTGCACGGTGGTGCAACGAAACGTGCCTTGCTTCCATTCACCTTAACTATAGAGCCCCTCTCCGCACACCCACTCTCATTCTCGCTCACTATCCTCACGCAACCCTCTCCACTGTCCCACGAGCATCTGCAAACTCCCAAGAAAACCATGTCCATGCCGACAATGGCGGAGGAGGATACGGTGGCCATTGTCGCCTCTGAGGCTGCCGGTGAGGAGGCCCCCGTCTCCTCACTGGTCCCTCTCGATGCGTCGAAAGAAGCCACCGTCTCCGTCTAGGCCCCCGTCGAGGCATCGATGGCAGCCGCCGTTCCCGTCCAGGCCCCCTTCCCCGCTACCGACATAGCCGCCAGCTAGGAGCCACCCGCCGTCCAGGAGGCTCCTGCCGGTCACGAGCAGATCTAGCTCTTCAGGGACCCCTATGATCCAAATGAGTACATCGCTCTATTGAACCCCTACGACACCAGCATCGACGACCCATGGTCGGAGGTAACTAGGGTCTGCTCCCCTTCCCTGGTTCTTCTCATATTCCCATTGCTGGATGCTAGATCTTGGTTTATTAGGATTCGCTTGTTTGCATTTCGATTGCTCGATCTTCTTACAACATCTACTCCCCCATTTTCCTTTTCTTCCAATAGGTTTACGGTAGCGACGTCTGTAGTGATGACGAGTCTAGGCACACCAAGACTCGTCAGGTGCTGAGTAGGCTGCAGGCCGGCCAGTACGACGCCTTCTTCGTTGGCGGCATCTACGGTTGCCCCTTCTATAGGACAAGTCTCGCCGGAACCGACTTCAATTGCGTCGTGATGCATGCAGAGGGCCCGAGCTCCAGCACCCCAATGTCGGCCAGACCGTGAACATTAACGCCCACATCACTGAACACCAGGCTCTCGGAATTCACCTCCGAAACCTCCAGCGAGTGGCCATCGAAGAGGTTCGCATGCCTCCAATCAAGCCCAAGGCCCCCAAGATCAAGGGACTAGGCAGCAAGAAGTGGAGGAAGCGCTAGAGGGAGGAGGCGGAGGTGCATGCAAGGAGGGGTTGAACGTGTTTGCTGCTACTGCTAAGTAGCTTCTTTTAATTTTCTATATTTTGCTTGCATCCTATTGCTGCACGCAAGGAAGGGGTTGAATGCATCGAACCTCATTAAGCAACCTACTTTCTATCGCTATATCCTATTTAGTTGCGCACATCTATATCTACATTTATTTTGTTTTCTTAATGAATGTATTCTGCCTGGTGTGATTTGCTGCTCTAGATTTGCTACCAGATCCGAGGCAAAAAGGGGTCCAAAAGGGAATGAATTATCGAAGATAGAATCTTCTCTAGATTGCTACCAATTTGGGGAAAATGAAACATATCTATTTAGCGAGAGAGGAAAAAGGTACTCTTTCAAATTGCTAGTTAACGAGCTACCATCTTGACAAGCTACAAGACACATACAGAAACATAACACAAAGAAGTAAAATTTATTTTACTACTCTCACTTGAGGTGCTAGCCATCTTGACATGCTAACTGAGTTCCACAAAATAGAAACATAACACAAAGGAGTAAAATTTAATTCACTTCTCATCAGACCACTTGAGGCGCTTGCCATCGTTCCTAGGCGACCAACTGCAATCATTCCAGGTGGATCTTACATTATTTGCACTCCACAGCTCACGAAATGCAATTTCGTCCCACCTGGGATCTGACTTGGCTTCCCTATCTTTAGCATCCTGTAGCACAATTAGCGGTGCATCACATGCCTGATTGTTGCTGCTAGAAGATGCAGCCTCTCTATTTGCTGCTTCTGCTGCAGCCTCTCTGTCAGCTGCTTCAGCTTCAGCTACAAGCTCTCTCTCAGCTGCTTCTGCAGCCTCTCTATCAACTGCTTCAGATGCAGCCATTTTCTTTTGCATATTCAGCTTCAAACTCAGCTATTCTGCATTTTCTACAAAGGGCCCCCTAAGCTCGTCTTCCCTTTTGCAAATAGGGCAAAACACGGGGTAACGTAGAAAGAAATGGATCTTCTTGTATAGCTGGTAGGTCACGTAAGCATCTATGGCTGCATACTTCAGGTTTATATCAGACAACGGCCACTCTTCCCAGAAATTGTGCCTATTCGTAGGGAAATCTGCCTTCATTTTGTCATACGACTCGTCGAGGATTCTAGTTGCGAGTGATGCCATTCCATCCTTCCTCGAGCCCCCTAGGATCTTGACAAGACTCTGAATATCGATCCAGTTGTGCGCAGGAATTGTAATTCCCTCTTGATGAAATTTCAAAAAATCAGTTGTATTGTCGACAATGCAGAAAACAATTCCTTTTTCTACAAGGAACTGGCGCAGCGCCGGACAATTCCTGTCAGTCCTGAAAGTATGTAGATTTTCATCACCAAAATTTGTAACTACAAATATTTTGTCAATGCAAGATCATCATCTGAATATAATTTTAAAAAGTTTAGTAAATGCAAGATCAAGAATCTCAACATTGTCTTGTCATAATTTATTTGGTCCTAAATAAAATCCAGTAGTTGCAAGATGAGAAAATGGATAAAGAACAAGTGGAGAAAACCCTGAAAGCGGTTAACTACGTGTTTCCTCATGGCCAGTTGAGCAACGTCGACTTCACTCCCTTCATATGGGTCCTCCGGGGTGTACTCGAGGTCCAATCCCACAAACTTGTCCTCGTCTTTCTCAAGCCAACCCTCGTTCATCCTTAGGACTCGCACCACTGTCTCCTCCTCGTTGGTGTAGACGACGTCTATCTTCTTATTGTCATGGGTAGTGAAGCTTGTCTCTAGAGTGCAACGACCTTCCATGGTGGCAAGGAGAAGACATGAAGAAGACAGATGAAAGGAAGAAGAAGAGTGGTTTCTGCGAGACAGGGGAACGGTGGAACCGTCAATGTGCTTTTAAGGTAGTGGTTAACGATGGGGACGAAATTCCAAAGGAGAGATGCGTGGCGGTGGCCATTCCAGCTTCTGAGTAAACAAAAAATAATTATAACAACGATATATGTGTCCTGTTTTGTCACGTCAATACACTAGGCCGGTCGTGTTATCCTATCCATAGTGTTAGCGCTGCAAGTCTACGTGACAGCCACCAGGCCTAAGCGATGGGAGCAACATAACGGCGAGAACTGACAAGGGGGCCCAACTTGACGACCGTTAGCCTGATATTTTGTATTGAAACGTAAAGTTGAATTCGTGCCGAAAAAGACCCTCTGAGTATTTGGCACACCAACATAGTCATCGCGGCTGATTATAGGCAACTTGGGTACCGCGTTGCTTGGGTGCCCCAACTTTCGGGCTGCAAAATGATATTCTCTCCAACAAGACATAATCCCTTGTTGGGAGGAACTCGGTAAAATATCATCGTCCCCACATGCCTCGGTTATCTCTATACCCGAGCTCTTTACTTATGCACTTTACATTGTGATAGCCTTCGTGCTTGAAGTAATCTATCTTGCTATCACTTTGTTTCTTGTATTGCTTAGCATAAGTTGTTGGTGCACATAGGTGAACCATAGCATTTATAGGCTTTGTTCTTGATAGAAACACTAGTTTTATTCCGCCTTTGTTAAGCCCATATTGTAAAAGTTTTTAACCGCCTATTCACCCCCCTCTAGGCGGCATCCATGATCTTTCACCTGCTAGACGTTACCAAGACTAGTTAAATAAAAGAGGAACCGGGGGAGTGGATAAGGTCCAACATTCTCTCCCCAATTTCTCCGGTCAATGATGTTGTGCTTCACGCCATCGTCCATGACCGGTGACTCGGCGCCAGCTAGTTCTAGTGGAGGGTTCTTCAAGGAAGAGGCCTCCCTCATGGTTGGTGAGGCCGAGTGATGAGGGGTAACCTCGGCAATTCCCATGGTTATGGACTTAGGGTTTCATGGAAAAGAGAACGCTGGAGATTTCATCGGCTGATCAAACAAACAAGGGAGTCAAAGTCGTCTGATTGCTTATGGTCAAATCTATTACATATCGCTCAAGGCTTTTTCGGTGCCTCTCCGTTGGCTCCTCCCAACCTATATATAATAGGCTAGGTCCTGACGCTATATACGGATATGTTAAAAGTTACAATTACAACTGTAATACAATGTTGGTTTCTATTTCCATATTTAGCAAACTATGCCTTCTGTCAGAAGCTTCCTAGGTCTTCTTCTTGGGCTTCGTGGGCCATGAGCCATTATGTAACCGGGGTAATCAATCATAAGAACCCGAGTAATCATACCCATGTCAGTAGCTCCCAAGACTCCATCCCGAATCACAGATTCTGGGTGAGTCTCAATGACAATTTTACCACAAACTGATTTTTTCTATCTTTTAAATCATTGTAGGGATTTGGTAAAACAGGCCTAATGCATCCGATGGATCGAGAATCAGTTAATTTCTCCAGGGAAAAAACACCATGAACCTACATCAAATTCAACTCCCCGGGCTTGAACTTGGAGTTTTGCTGGCATAATTCAGTTCGAGCCATTGAGGTCTTATCGATTACTGAATTCCAGTTCTATTATTTCGGGGTACCCAACGCGTCCGTCGGGATTTTTCATCGTATCGTTGATATGGATAATTTACTTGAAAGGAATACGCCCGAGAGGCAATAGTAAAGTGGTTATTATATTATATTCCATGTTTATGATAAATTTTTATTTCTCATTCTATAATTGTGTTAACCAGAAACATTAATACATGTGTGTTTAATAAACAAATAGATTTTTCCCTAGTGATGCCTCTCATTACACTAGCTTGTTGATTAAAAGATGATCAAGGTTTCCTGATCATGACATTGGATCTTGTTAATAACAAGGTCACACCATTGATTGAATGATGTGATGAACATACTCCCAAAGTATAGTAACACGATCAAGCAATTATGTTTACACTACTATACCATCATTCAAAGTAACCCTAATTCTTAGACCATGAGATCACATCAATCACTGGCTCGAGAAGAGTATTTTGATCGCATCAAACATCACACAGTAAGAGGTTGAACACAAAGGTGTCATCAGATACTTGGAATGTGTTAGTTGAGGCTCGTGGATCAAGAGTGGGATTTGTCCATCCAAATGACGGAAAGATATACTCAGGGCCCTCTTGGTGATATCATTGGCATAGCTTGTAAGCAAGTGATAATGATCACTAAGAATGTCATATCACGGGAACGAGAAAAGAGTACTTGTCAGTAACAGGATCAAACTAGGTATGAATGATACAGAATGATTAGATCCCGAACAAATAAAATATCATGAGACGAAAGGAATTGGTTACTTCAAATAAAAGGTCACGTGATCACTAAGTCATCGCGTGAACTGGTGGGAGTCGTTATGGATCTCCAGGTCCCGCTAATGATTTTTGATCAGAGAATGTCTCCATCATGTCCACACAGTTCGCAACCCATAGGGAGACACACTTAAGGGTAGTCAGCGCATTTGAGTGGATAGGGAACATAGGAGAAAATACTAGACGGTGCAGGAATTGTTCTGATAAATCTACCGGAATAGTTTCGGTGTATCATAATATCATCGTGGATTGAATTGTTAATGTGATCATTCAAAGAAGTGTTAATTAAAGGAAGTGTTCATTAAATGAGTGACATTAAATCAAGTGAATTAAAAGTGGTTTTAATGAAGGGACTCTTGATTTTTGAGTGGAGAATAAATGGGAGAAAGTGGACAGTGTTTTTATGTGAGTGGAGAGTCCACCCACATAATTGGGGAAGAGGTGGGGCAGCCATATGGCCATGCGCCATGCCCCTTGGGCTTCCCCCTCACCTATAAAAGGCCCCCCTCCTCTCCTATCTCACACACACTCACCTCTCCTCTCACATGCCCTTTGGTTAGCATATTCCTCCCCTTCTAGACTTGTCCATTGTCAAGAGTGAGGTGCTTAGGCAAAGCCCTCCTCAAAATCTTCTCCACCACCATCACCACCATGTCATTGTTTTGGTGGAGTTCCTGAGGATCCCATACTTCCTCTGCCGAGATGCAGCGAGGGACGAAAGTCGTCGGCACACCTATGTGTGACCGGTTACGGAGGTGCTGCACGTGCAACACTGTCATCGTGTCCTTGAGGACGGTCGAGTACACTCTACAAAAACCATGTTTTTTGGGGGGAACGTTATCCCGCGTTACAGTCTTCGAGGGTGAAACTGTTACATGTATCTCCTAGATATGATCCTGGTGGTTGCAATCGTAGGAATTTTTGTTTTCCATGCAATGAACCCCATCAATGGTATCAAAGCCGTGTGTATGCGTAGATTATTTGTACGGTTAGAACGCATATGAATATGTGGGCGCTGATGATCATGTTATTACATCGTTCATGTATTTTGGATATTGGTAGCATAGTGGGATGAAGCGGCCTGGACAAACTTTACATGTCCTCGCACATGAGACCTATTCCACGCTTGACATGCAACTAGTTTTGCATAAGTGGCTAGCGGGTATCTGTCTCTCCCACTATATTTGATATATGATTTACAAAAGGTTGCTAATATCATCATTGTGGTTCCTTGTTCGTAGGTAAGATCGATTCTATCTTCGAAAGCCCAAAGCCACGTAAAATATGCAAAAGATAAATTAGAAGCATCTAGTTTTATTTTTGCTAGGAACGTGTCATGATATGGAAAATGTTATAATTTTAGTATGGTGAGATACTCTCGGGAATTATAACAAAGTGGGAGCGCCACAGACCTTGACGCAACACAAATGGAATGATAGAGATCATACCATGATGCACAAGATAGTGATCAAATGCAAGAACCATACATATCACCTTATGCATATGGTGTTTGTTTGCATCTTATTTTGCTTATGTCTAGCTTAGAACTTGGCGGTAGCATTATAAGATGAGCCCTCTTAGTAATATCAAGATAATAATATGTTCTTCCTTAGTATGCACCTTTAAGAAAGTTCATCGTTTTGAAGCACCATGTGATGATAGGGTGTGATAGAATCTACGTTCACATACACCGGGTGTAAGACAGTTTTACACAAGCAGGTACTAAGGTTCTTGGCGAGCCTAGCATGTATAGACATGGCCTCGGAACATGAATCGAAAAGTAATTTGGATTAATTTGAACTCTATTTATCATAAACTAAATCGAAGTGAATTTGCATAGTTCATTATGGTCACTAGCATTCATTTACTACCTTGTATTTAGCTATAATTGAGATAATAGAACTATAGAATTCTGGAATTTTACTTCACGAGCTGGTATCGTATTGTTTTATGAGTGTCAATCTAAAGTTTAAAGTACTATTGCAAACTTTCAGCAAAACCTCACTTACTCTGTGAAATTCAATAAGTTGTATTGAATCAAGAGTAACAAATTCTAGTGTTAGTATCTGAGTATCATGCTTGCCTCCATGATTCTTGATATTGAAAAATTGTTTTAATATCAATGTTATCTAAGAGCTAAAAATTGTTTCAGAAACCATCATGTGTATAAGATATTGTGATATATGAAACAATGTCTTGGTTGCAATATGATGGAGTATAACTTAATAAAATACATATTCTCGTATTGTATGAGAATTTGTAAAGGTTGGAGATGCTAGGCATCCTGATCACCCAAAAGGTTTTGGGAATTAACATTATATTCGTGATTCGTCCTTATGAGCTATAGTATGCTGATCATGAAAGTTGTCATGATAAGTATGGATAGAAGATGTAGTAAAATATTTACTACATTAAAACGATTACTAAAAGGAATGAAATTTTGAAAGAACACAAATCATTTGATGACGGTGATCTACTTCAAAAGTGTGAGTCCAAACGTATTAGTATTTGACTATACACGCTTCGAACTATGTGTCATATGTATGGATCCACTATTGATGTTGATAGTTTGTTTTTAAAAAGGAAAAGTTAATGCTGAAAGAGAATCTTAGAAAATATTTGGTAGAAAAGAAAACACTAAAAATGTCCAACTTAGGTATATAAATGATATACATGTTATGCGTGTATTCTTTGCTTCTTAAACAATGTGGTTCTTGGGTATTGGATACCGGTATTGGATATTGAATTGGCTAGTGTGAAATGTCATACAGAGCAACTCAATTCATGAACTACAATGGCCTAAGTAACTAGAAAAAGAATATATAATTATGTTCATAAAAAGAGTGTTATTGTGTTTCTCATTGACATTGAAGATTCCCTTCAAGATTTTTATTTTAATAAATGTTATTTTGTTTTGGTATTATGAGAATGATGGTTGTTCAATTAATTACCGTATTCCATTGAAGATGGACAAACTCTTACAAATCTAGTTGGATAAATCATGTCCATAAACACTAATGCTAAAGTGTTTTAAGAAGAATGATTATAAGATCACTTATGAGTAACACTACAGTTTAAATCATATTGGAAAGAAAACATGAAGAAACTCTATGTTGATGGAATTGTGAGAATTTCCTGAAAATGATTTAAATTTCGTTCATAGGCCAAAGAGGAACGAACGACTAACTTATTGGATATTGTGCATATTGATGCATATAGTCCATTATGTGCTTATTGGACATTGTGCATATTGATGCATATAGTGCATTATGTGCTTATTGGACATTGTGCATATTGACACATATAGTCCATTAGGTGTAGCCGTATGTGGTGGACCATTCAATCTTCACATACTTTAACCAAAGATTTGAGTGAATATATGTATATTTACTTAATCAGGGAGAAGTATGAAACATTTGAAAATGTTCAAATGATTTCAAGATGAAGTGGAAAATCATTATAACAAGAAAATAAAGAATTTATGATTGGATCATAAAGGAAAATATTTGAGTTACAAGTTTAGCAAAAACGCCTAAGATTCAAGGAATCGTTCCATGGATTTATGTTTCCCGATAAACCATAAAAGTATGGAGTATTCGAGAGATACAATCAAACCTTGTTTGACATGGTAGGATCAACAGTGTTATTTATAAAATTGACATTATATTTTAAGATTCAGCATTAATGACTACCGCTTTTACACTGAAAAGAGCTCCATCGTGATCTGTTGAAATGACACCATATGAGTTATCGATTGGGATAAAACCCAAATTGTCTTTTCTTAAATTTTGGTATGATAGGCATAAGTAAAATGTTTACAACCAAAGTCAGATAAGCATGTCTTTGTAGGTTATCCCAAATAACTGTTGGGTGCTCCTCCATCACACCGAAGACAAAAGTGTTTGTCACTTAGAACGTCAAGTTTCTTGAGACGGAATTTTTTGTGAAAAGTTAAGTGGGAGGACAATAGAACTTTGATAAGGTTATTTAACCTTAGCTATATGTGTAGAGTTGCGCAGCACTAGAAGGTGTCCCGGAGGCAGCCATAATGCTCATGGCTCCCGTGCCTCAAAGGTTGTGGTCACGGAGATCTAAGTTCCTATTGAACCGCGTAGGTAGGATAAACAATGAAATACTAAGATTTCAGTTTAAACCATTATTGTTTGACAATGATGAACCGACTACATGCAAAGAAGTGATGAAGGGCCCTGACTCCATCAAATGGCCAGAAGCCAAAAAATCCATGATAGTTCCATACACGAGAAACCAAGTTATTGAACTTGGCATACTCTCTAGAAAGGCATGAAGCCTATAGGTTGTATTTGGATCTGTAAAGAAACAAACATGGATGTTTCACATCTATGAAATAGTCGACATGTTAGTAAACAGTTTACGACAATGTTCAAGAAGTTGTTCGATCTCTCGTGGAGACATTTGGTCTGAACGGATTAGTGTAGCAACCACTACATATGTTAATTGTTGTATATGCTAGTTGAACAAACAAAACAACGTTCTTCTAATAGAATGGTTACCTAGGACATGTAGATGACATGGTCCGAAGGGTTTTGTTAAATCAAAGGATGCTAAAAAGGCATGCAAACTTCAATAGCTGAAGTAAGCATAGAGGAGTTAGAATGTTCACCGTGGTGAAAATGTTAAAATGTTTAATTTCATCAAAGACGATGAAGATACTCACATTTGCAAGAAATTAAGTGAAAGCGCTGAGACATATTTCAAATACATTATGTATAAGACAAATTGTTGATTGGAAATGATGTATCTTTTATTGACAGAAGTTAAGGATTTCATTAAAATTAGATTTAAATGAATGATTTGGGCAAAACTAGCATATTTGGCATCAAAGTCTACTTGGATAGATTGAAACGTTAATATGGTTATCCAAATGTACATAAATAAAATATTGAATGAGTGCAATATGGAAATAACGAGAAAGGTTCTTGCCACATGGAAAAGGGTGAATCAAGATTCAAGTATATTGATACTTGGTGAGTGAATCAAGATTCAAAGTGTTTTGACACTTGGTGAGTAAAATCACATGAATATATTGATAAACGAGATTCAAGTGTTTTGACACTTGGTGAGTAAAATCACATGAATATCTTGATAAAATAGATTCAAGTGTTTTGACACTTGGTGAGTAAAATCACATGAATATCTTAATCAATCATACCATGATATGTACATATCTAGATATGTCCTATGCTCTAAATGTTACGAGCATATACCAGGGTGGCTCATAAGATGATCATTGGACGATAGTAAGGATATTCTTATGATCTTTGGAAGAACCAAGAATATATATTCTATAGATAGAAGTGACAGATAATTCGTTGTGAAGTGTTACATTGACACCATAGAGATAGTTCATTGTAAAGTGTTACATTGAAACTATACAGATAGTTCATTTTAAAGTGTTACATTAACACTATATAGATAGTTCATTGTAAAGTGTTACATTGATACTAGTTTTTTGTCACAAGATACAAACTAAGTTTATCCCAATTTGGGATATAGGTTAAGGTGGCACAATGTAATGGAAGAAAGTTCCATGATGGATTTGGATAAGTTCCAAAGTTAAGGACATTGTGACGGATACTATAATGAAAGGCTAAGTATAAAGTTGCTATAGTAGTAGCAAAGGAACTAGGTGTGGTTCTCAATGGGCTAGTAATATGAAGATATATTGTATGGCAATTATATCAACATGTTTTAATGCAAAGGACCTAAAGATCTCACCAAAGGACTGGATTTATACAATGCCACCTCATTTGAGAATGAGTGATGCGTAGAGATGCAAAGACATGCAAATACACACGGACCTGAAAGCATGAGATCCAGAGATTATGTTTGCCACTAGCAAATGCGTATATACAACACCAGAAAGCCATATGTGTTGAATGCGCAATTTTTTCAAACTAGATTATTGACTCTAGTGCAAGTGGGAGAATGAAAGGAATATGCCCGAGAGGCAATAATAAAGTGGTTTTTATATTATATTCCATGTTTATGATAAATGTTTATTTATCATTCTATAGTTGTGTTAACCGGAAACATTAATACTTGTGTGTTTAATAAAAAAATAGATGGTTCCTAGTGATGCCTCTAATTACACTAGCTTGTTGATTAATAGATGATCAAGGTTTCATGATGATGTTAGATGTTGTTAATAACAAGGTCACACCATTGATTGAATGCTGTGATGAAATACTCCCAAAGTATTGTAACACGATCAATCAATTATGTTTACATTACTATAACGTCATTCAAAGTAACCCTAATCCTTAGACCATGAGATCACGTCAATCACTAACTCTAGAAGAGTATTTTGATTGCGTCAAACGTCACACCGTAACATGGTGATCATAAAGGTTCCATCAGATACTTCGAAAGTGTTAGTTGAGGCTCGTGGGTCAAGAGTGGGATTTATCCATCATAATGACAAAAAGATATACCTAGGGCTCTCTTGGTGATATCACATTGACATAGCTTGCAAGCAAGTGATAATGATCACTAAGATGTCATATCATGAGAACGACAAAAGATTACTTGTTAGTAACGGGATCGAACTAGGTATGAATGATACCAAATGATCGGATCCCGGACAAGTAAAATATCACGAGACAAAAGGAATTGGTTACTGTGAATAAAAGGTCACGCGATCACTAAGTCATCACATGAACTGGTGGGAGTCATTATGGATCTCCAGGTCCTGCTAATGAGTATTGATCAGAGAATGTCTGGATCATGTCCACACAGTTCGTGACCCGTAGGGAGACACACTTAAGAGTAGTCGACGCATTTGAGTGGATAGAGAACACTAGAGAAAATACTGGACAACATAGGAATTGTTCTGATAAATCTGTCAAAATAGTTTCAGTGTATCGGAATATCACCGGGGATTGAATTGTTATTGTATTCATTAAATGAAGTGTTCATTAAATGAAGTACTCATTAAATGAAGTGTTCATTAAATGAGTGACAGTAAATCAAGTGAATTAAAAGTGGTTTTAATGAAGAGACTCTTGATTTTTGAGTGGAGAAAAATGGGAGAAAGTGGAGAGTGTTTTTATGTGAGTGGAGAGTCCACCCACATAGTTGGGGAAGAGGTGGGGGCAACCATATGGCTGTGCGCCATGCCCCCTTGGGCTGCCCCTCACCTATAAAAGGCCCCTTGCCCTCCTCTCTCACACACACTCACCTCTCCTCTCATATGCCCTTTGGTTGGCATCTTCCTCCCCTTCTAGCCTTGTCCATTGTCAAGAGTGAGGTGATTTTATGAAGCCCTTATCAAGATCTTCTCCACCACCATAACCACCATGTCGTAGTGTTGGCGGAGTTTCCGAGGATCCCCTACTTCTGCTACCAAGCTGGAGCGAGAGACGGAAGTCATCGACACACCGTATGTGTGACCGATTACGGAGGTGCTGCACGTGTAGCGCTGTCATCACTTCCTTGAGTACAGTCAAGTCCACTCTACAACAACCACGTTTATTTGCAGGAACGTTATCATGTGTTACGGTCTTCGAGGGTGAGTCCATCTTAATCCGTTACATGTATCTCCTAGATATGATCTTGGTGGTTGCAATCGTAGGATTTTTTTGTTTTCCATGCAACGAACCCCATCATTACTGGCAAAGCGCATCCATGTGCAATTACCAAGCCACACAGGATAAATCCTGGGGTCTTACCTTCATGTCATGGATATGACATTTAGACTTATTATTCTGTCAGGCGCGGTCCGAGATTTTTTGAAATTTTATTAACTGCCTTGTTTGACTGCTGGAGTTGCTAAAGTTATCTGCCTCTTACTTTCTTGGGTGATGCTTCATAAATGCTCCCAATGGGAGAAAACATTTGAGGATACAGTGATGTAATACTCATAAGTTCATATCTTTCAACTCCATTAGAGTTTTTATTTTATCGATGTGCTTTCAACACACGAGGATAATTTTTCTTTGGGTCACACTATGAATTTATATGTAGAACGAAGTTTGTCTATCGGGTGCGCGACAGCGCTTTCGATAGGAGTATCCCCCGAGGATATAGTCGAATATTTGTACTCGATTGTAGGCTCATCTCTATAGTCATACGAGGAAATTTTCAACTCATGTCTTCTTTTTATAGAATCATCATATCGCCTTTATTGGGCGCGTGACAGCGCTCCCTATGGGAGTAGCCCCCGAGGCTATGATCGCATATTTGAATTTGATTATAGGCTCAAGTATTTACTAAAAGAATTTAATCTGATTCATGTGTTGTAACTTTCTCGGATCCGTTGCTCAATATACCCGAGGTTTTTTTTCTTGCTTTCAATGACGTCATTGCTGACAAAGCTGACATATCATGCCTTCCGAGAAAACGAGACCAGATGGGACACTACAATGGTTGGTGATGAGGGGTAACCTCGGAAATGCCCATGGTGATGGACTTAGGGTTTTGCGGAAAAGAGAACGCTGGGGATTTCGTTGGATGCTAGGAAAACAATGAAGTCAAAGTTGCCTGAATATTGGGAAATCACACTATTACAAGTTGTCTGGGAGTTTTCGGTACCCTCGCTTGGGCTTCTCCCGTCCTATATATAATAGGCCGGGTCTCAAAGCTGTATGCGGATAGGTTTCATACATGCGCAATTACAACACCAATACAATTTCGGTTCATAGTTTCTTTCCTAATACAATCAAAGTCTTTCTCGGTTGCTTCCTTGGGCTGTCATCTGGAATCTTTATGGGCTAGAAGCCCTTTACTCAGTATAGGGTAGTAAATCATAAGCATCCGAGTAATCATACCTATGTCAGTAGCCCCCGAGACTCTACTTGAAATGTAGTTTCAGGTTGAGTCTCAAAGTTTCCTTTTCTTTTTCTTTATGTTTTATTTCTTTACTCTTTGTTTTTTATAGAGATTTGGTACAACAAGTCTGATGCTTCCGATGGATCAAGAATCAGTTAATTGCTCCTGGGCAAAAACAAGGTTCTCCTACATCAAATTCAAGTCCCAGTCCTGAACTCGGAATTGATTACTGGCGTAATTCAGTTCGGACTGCTGAGGTCTTACAAAAAACTGAATTTTAGCTTCTATTTTATCGGGTACCCAACACGTCCGTCGGGATTTTTCATTGTATCGTTGATACGGATATTTTACTGGCAGAGCGCATTCTTGTGCATTTACCAGGCCACAAAGGACGAATCCTAGGGTCTTACCTTAATGTTTCTGAACACGACATTCAGATTTTTGTCACGTTTGAGCGTGATCCGAGATTTATGGCTTTTTGGCGGTTGGCATGCTGCCAATGTTTTCTAATTTTATCAGATAATTTTAATGCTTTATACTGGCTCCCGATGGGAGTTATCTTTCTTTTGACGATACCTCTTTGAGGATACATTGATCTAAAACTCAAAGGTATTTTCAATCATGGATATATTTTTATACGCAATTGGATTTTTTATCGGGTGCGCTATAGCGCTCCCGATGGGAGTAGCCCCCGAGGCTATGTTCGGATGCCTTTATCTAGACATAGGCTCATAGTTGTTGTTAGTTTGACGGAAAACATAGATATTTTGATCAATAATAAAGAGCTTAAAGCTATAAAAACTTATCTCTTTATACATAAGGCGAAAAATCGATGATACATTACTCTTTTGGTGGATGGCCTCTAGCCGTTGGCCTGGATATTCTGGCTTAAGAAGCCGAACTATAGCTCTTATCGTATTGTAAGTAATCTTATGCGTAAAAACGTCATAGCTGTTCTACGTTCCATGGATTTGAGTAATTTACTCATGTCTTCTTGTCTTGTAGTCGATATGCTCTTCCAGGAATAACTTCTGTGACGACGTATGGTCCTTCCCACGGTGATTCTAATTTCTTGTGGCCATCTTGCTTGAGGCAAAGAACTAGATCCCTACTGCGAAGGACCTAGGCCGCAATCTTCTACTATGGTAATTGCGCAAGTTTTGCTGGTACATAGTTGCTCTTTGTAAGGCGTCGTCTTGAGCTTCATCAAGTGCATCCACATCATCTTCAAGTGCTTCTCTTGATTCTTCTTCTTCATACGCAGGTACTCTTGGGGATTCATGTGACACCTCAACAGGAAGCACGGCTTCTGCGCGTGGACCAGAAAGAAAGGTGTCTCTTGTGTCGAATTATTTGGAGTTGTACGTAAACTCCATAAGGAAGATGGCAATTCATCAACCCATGCTCCTTTTGCTCTGTCAAGCGGTGCTAGTAATCTTTTCTTGAGTCCAACAGTAACTAGTTCATTGGCTTTTTCTACTTGTCCATTTGTCTGCGGGTGAGCTACCGAAGCATAGCTTATTTTGATACCCATCTCCTGGCAGTACTCCTTGAACTCATTGGAAGTGAAGTTGGTCCCATTGTCCATGATGATGCTGTTTGGTACGCCAAACCAAAATACTATGGATTTGAGAAAATTCACAGCCATAGTTCCGTCTTGGGTGGTGACAGGCATTGCTTCAATCCATTTAGTAAATTTGTCGACTGCTACTAGCAGAAAGAAGTGTCCTCCTGGAGATGATTTGGGAAGTTTTCCCACCGTATCGAGTCCCCCACTGAGTAAAAGGCCAAGCCAATGGTATAGGATTTAACTCAGCGACGGGTGCTCCAGGCTTTGTTGCGAATCATTGGCATGCTTCACATGTTCTGACGATATCTTTTGCATCTTGAACTATAGTAAGCTAGTAAAATCCCACCCTGAATGCTTTGGCAGCAATTTCTTGGTTACTAGCATGGTGACCACAAACTTCTTCATGTATATCTTTGAGTATAATTTTTTCCTTCTTCGGGTGTTACGCAACGCTGTAACACGCCCGAAGTACTCCTTTTATACAGCTCCCCTTTGATTATTCCGAAGGCCTTCGATCTTCGAGTGATTGGCCAGGATTCTATCACATCTTCGGGCAGTTCTCCCTTAGTCATATATGCTATATATGGCTGCATCTAGGTAGGCTCAATTAGCATGCCCTCTCCAATTTCCTGCTCTTCTTCTTTGATGGCATCTCCTATGCTCTTAGTTTCTGATGGAGCCCCCGAGTCTTTTTGCGGATGTTTCTTTTTTCCTGTTTTTGGTGCTACAGTCTTGGAGACTCTTTTTGCTTTGATCGATCGCTCTGTTATCTCTTCCCAAAACACTCCTGGTGGTATTGTTAAGCACAAGGATCTGATGTTTTCTAGATTGTTGGCTTCTTCATTGCTTTCTCTCCCAATGTGTGATACTTCGCACCCATCAAATTGAGCTTCCATAACGCCATATAGATCATGGTAAGCAATCATATTTTCGCTGACGGTGTCGCACTTGTTCATTTCTTGTTGTGCCACCAGATTGGAATCTCCAAAGATTTTGAGGCGAGTTGCACCGCAAGCTTTGGCCATTCACATGTCGGGCAACAAAGCCTCGTATTTAGCTTCGTTATTGGATGCGTTTGCAAAGCTCATCCAAAGTATGTAGCGCATTTTGTCGCCTTGTGGTGATACTAGTATGACTCCTGCTCCTGCTCCTTCCGTTCTTTTTGATCCATCAAAGTACATTGTCCAAGCACTAGAAAGGTCTGGCGGACCCGCACATTGCAACTCTGTCCATTCTGTGATGAAATCCGGCAGAACTTGCGACTTGATTGCTTTGCGCTTCTCATACGTGATATCTCGAGGGGATAATTCGATTCCCCATAGAGAGACACGCCTAGTTGCTTCTGGATTGTTGAGGATGCTTGACAAAGGTGCTTCATTGACCACTATGATCGGATGTTCCAAAAAATATTGGCATAGTTTTTGTGTTGTCATAAATACCCCATATGCTAGTTTTTGGTAATGTGGGTACCTTTGTTTGGATGGCGATAAGACCTTACTCAGGAAGTAGACTGGCCTCTGCACACCATGGATTTTCCCTTCTTCGGGTCGCTCCACGACCAAGACCGTGCTGACCACCTGATTTGTGGCAGCGATATAAAGTAATAAAGGATCTTTCTCTTTTCGTGACACGACAACAGGAGATGTCGAAAGTGTCCTTTTGAGATCTTCAAAGGCGTGCTAAGCTTCTTCTGTCCGTTCGAATTTTTCCGATTTCCTCATGAGGGCATAAAATGGCAATGCTTTTTCTCCTAACCTTGCAATGAAATGACTGAGTGCCGCTACTCGCCATACCAGTTGCTATACGCCACGTAGATTTGTTGGCTTCTTCATTGCTAGGATTGCTTGTATTTTCTCAGGATTAGCCTCGATTCCTCTTGCTGATACCAAATATCCGAGGAGTTGCCCTATCGGGACTCCAAAGGAGCATTTCTTTGGGTTCAGTTTGATGCTAAACTTGTCAAGATTTTTGAATGTTTCTTCGAGGTCCTTGATGAGCGCAGATCCTTGTATTGTTGTAACTAGGACATCATCGCTATATACTTGTACATTTGTGCCTATTTGGCTTCCCAAACACTTCTGCATCATCCGCAGATATGTTGCTCCGGAGTTTTTGAGGCCAAAAGGCATTGTTGTGTAGCAAAATACACCATAAGGTGTGATAAACACTGTTTTCTCCTAATCTCCGTCCTTCATCTTAATCTGGTGGTATCCTGAGTAAGGATCCAAGAAAGAAAGACATTCTCATCCCGTGATATTTTGGACAATGCTTGTTCAGCGCAGTGAAGTCAATGCACATCCAAAGTTCTATAGTATTTTTCTTTGGAACACATACTGGGTTTGCGACCCACTCTTCTTTTGTTAGGTCTTTGATAAAGTTGGTGTTGGTAAGGTGATGGAGCTCCTTTCCAATGGCTTTACGCTTTGGTTTTGTGAAGCAACGAACCGGTTTCTTTACTGGCTTTTCCTTTGGATCCAAGTTTAATGCGTGCTCAGCGAGTTCCCTAGGGATTCTTGGCATGTCTGAAGATAGCCATGTGAAAATCTCGTAGTACTCATGGAGGCACTCGATGAGCATGCTTTCCTATGCAAGATCAAGATTGGAAGCCACAAATGTTGTTTTCGTCGGGTCGACGGGGTGGATCTATACTTCTTTTGTGTCCTTTATGGTGTCAAAAGCCTAATCGGGATTGACACGCGCTACTTCTAGTGGTTCTGTAATTGCTGAAGTTTTGATTTGTTTGAATTCCATTGCCATCCCGAAAGATTCAGAAATTTTGTTGAACACCCGATCACTATTGTCGTCTCGTGTGAATCTTCCTATTACCATGATGATTCCTTTAGGTGCTGGCGTTTTCATGACTAGGTACGCGTAATGCGGAACTGCCATGAACCGTGCGAAGGTTGGTCGTCCTAGGATCACATGATATTGTGATGGCCAGCCCATGACTTCGAATTCGAGTTTTTCTTGCCTGAAATTTATTTTGGAACCAAAAACAACGTCAAGAAATACTCTTCCTAAAGGAATTTCGGCTTTACCTGGTACTATTCCGTGGAAAGAAGTTTCTGTTGGCGCCAGATTGTCTAGGGGATAGCCCATTGTTCGTAATGTTTTTGCGTAGATTAGATTTATGATGCTTCCTACATCCATGAAGACTTTGCTCATATCGAACCCACTGATTTGTGCTTCGACTACCAAGGTTGAGTGACCTGGTCGTGGGACCCGAAGCGGGTGGTCGACTCTACTGAATGTGATTTCTTGCTCGGACCAATGGAGATATTCGGGTGTGGTTGATGTTGTTGTTTCCGCCATATTGATTTGTCTTGTGATGAGCTTCTGGGTTCTGTTGGATGGTAGACCCCTTCTGGATCATTGACACTGTCCCTTTTGACCTAGGGTATTCACCGTTTTGATCATTTGTGTTTTGTGGTGGCATAGATAGAGGTGGTGGTGGTGCGCTGATGGCTAATGTGGCAGGCGTAGATGCATATCCTCGGTTGCCATTTCAGTTGCTTTTGCATTACATAGCTCCTGCATCTTCAAGAATATTCGGCAATCTTTCATGAGATGGTTAGATTGTTGCCTGCCTGCTGAGTCGATGTAAAAGTGCATATTACAGGGTCCTTCTAGCATTTGCATTGCGGACATAGGTGGATCTCGAGCTCTTGGCTGGTACCGCTGTGTTGACTGGCTTCCTCCAGCATCATCCCTATTATGGCGGTATACATCATCTAGTAACTATTATCGAATTGGAGATATTGAATGAAACACGTCTTGGTGATTCATTCCAAATGACAAGGAACATGTTCTGGACGAAGTCGTACATAAAAGAGTACCAAGAAGCATGAAGCTGATAGTCCATCAGCCCGGGGAAGCTTTATGCCATCCGCTCAAGCTCATTTGACAGGAACGGCAGATAACAAGGCTATCCGCCGTTGTAGTCGTTACTTCTGTTGTTACCTTCACCCGAGAAACTTGCTGCAACGTAACTTGGTCATGTGTTTCCATCGTTGTTCCTTCTTCTTCTATCGTTGCCACGTTTATCCCTGTCTTCCTCGGGTGATCGCGTACGCTTGTTATGTAGCGTGTCTTCTCCATCAGCCCAGTGATTTGCTATTTCCATTAGCTGTGAGATTGTTTTGGGTTTAACCCGTCCCAGTTCTTCTATGAATTCTCGGCGACGGAGGCAGACGTGGAAGGCATTGATGGCCCTTAAGTCGGATATGGACTCAACCGAGTTTTTTATGATATTCCATCGTTGGATGAATGCTCTTATTGATTCCCAGACTTATGTTTGCATGCTCGCAACTTCTCCAAGGATATAGTTCATTTAAATGTGGATTGGAAGTGCCGAATGAACTTATCTTCTAGGTCATTCTAACTGCCGATGGAATCCTCGGGTAGCTGCATGAGCCATGATCTTGCAGCGCCGGTGAGGTGTAGTTGTAGACTTTGCATTGCGGTGGCTGTGGAGCCGCCTTGCAACTTAAAAGTGGCCAAATAATCTGCTAACCATGCTTCGGGTTCCTGGAGTCTATCGTACTTGTGGCGGTCGTGTGGAAGTTTGAAATCCTTGGGTACTGAGGTTTAGTGAATCCGCTGAGTAAAACAGCTTGCCCTGCATAGCTCGTAATCGTCTTCGTTATGTCTATCATGGTATCGTCGGCTGCAGTTTTCGTCTCTTGATCCGTCATTCCTGTGTTGCGTCTTGTCTTTTCTTGTGCTGCTTTGTGGCTCGGGTGCTACAAGATGTGCCTGGTGTGGTGATCGAGATCGTCGGGTGTGTCCCACTTTCCGAGGACTGTTGTGACGGTGTGGGGATCTATCAGGCTATCGTGTGGTCCATTGCCCTGCGTCTGCAAGGGAACCTCCCACCATGCCAAGGTTCATCACGGTGGAGCAATGGAGGGCCGCACGGGGATCGTCGGGTGCAGGCTGAGTTGTGAGTAGATATGTTTGCATGGCCACGATGGTTGCTTGGGCCATTTTACCTTGATGTTTCCTGCTTGAGCAATCGACATGAATGATAGATCAAGATTGCGGATGAGTCCGCATCTCTCTGCTTCAGGGATATTCGCTAATCGAGATGTTCTCCTTCCTGGTGGTGCTCCTCCTGTTACGCTCCCTAATCCTCGGGTGGAGCTTAACTGTGCCCATCGTAAGCTGGATTTGTTGGCTAATCTCTTTCTTTCGTCGAGTTGCCTTTGCATCCTGAGTAGATCTCTCTTCTTGTGATGAATCAAATATTGGTATGCTAATAGATCTTCGTGTGAGGAGTCTGCTATCATCGAGACTGCTCTCGAAATTGCTTCCCTTGACCTTTGCCATGCCGCTGCTGGTAGCCGAAGAGTTCGCCTCTCTCCTTCATGTGGCTCTCCGCCTCTTCCTTGGACTATGCGGTTATCCGCCGTTTCCTATTCGTTTCCATGGTCCCCTTCATTGATGTGATTTCCTACATTGTCATCTGATAAAATATCATTGGGGTCGAGAATAGGGTTACCGTTAGAGTCGCGTGGTGTTGAGGTGTTCCCGTTGACCATGCACACTTGGTGGCGTGTTATGTGTGGGCTGGTGACGGTGTCTTCTGCTCCGAAGGACGCGTTGTTAGTATTCTGAGATTGTAGTTTTAGGTAAATCTTCGCCATCCTTATTCCGAAGTCGACGTTTTCCCTTCTTTCTTCGGGTTCTGAATTTGCCGGGCTTGCTCCGCGTGGTGGGGTTAGTTGTGGGTCTGACCCGAAGGAGATATCAAAGTCCACCAGATCCATCTCGATTTGTTCGCTTTCTTTGCCTGCTTCGATCTGTGATGTGGTGGCCATGGAGGATCCGACGGAAGATGCTGATATTGTCGTAGGCGTAGGATTTTCCATCGACGGTTCTGATGTGATCAGAGCCAAAGGGTGCAATTTTTGCGGGTCTTTTGTTTGGAAGCGGAAGCTTCCTATGATTAGATCGGATCCGCCGTTGAAATCGGCGGGTACCAACACAAGGGTGGGCGGGTGAGGAACTGCTTTTGTTGGCTTGATGCTTGGTGGAGAGCGGTCCGCCGAATCCGTGGTTCCAGCATTCAGGTTTCCCACAGACGGCACCAATTGACGAGGGGTAACCTCGGCAATGCCCATGGTGATGGACTTAGGGTTTTGTGGAATAGAGAATGCTAGGGATTTCGTCGGAACTAAGGAAAACAATGAAGTCAAAGTCGACTAAATATTGGGAAATGGCACTATTACAAGTTGTCTGGGAGTTTTCAGTACCCTCGCTTGGGCTTCTTCCGACCTATATATAATAGGCCGGGTCTCAAAGCTGTATGCGGATAGGTTTCATACACACGTAATTACAACACCAATACAATGTCGGTTCATAGTTTCTTTCCTAATACAATCAAAGTATTTGTCGGTTGCTTCCTTGGGCTATCATCTCGAATCTTCATGGCCGGAAGCCCTTTACCCAATATAGGGTAATAAATCATAAGCATCTAAGTAATCATACATATGTCAGTGGGTCTATACTACAGTAATGATGATGCTTGAGTGGCGTGTTAGCGGTGATTGTTGACCACACGACGCACTTTTTGCGCGAAAATCGAGGAATCATGCGATTTTCTTCCACTTTTACCGTGGTAATAATTGTCCATGATTTTTATCCTTTATCAGATCCTTCCATGTGTCTTCATCCTCTGTGTTCCTAACATTCCACCTCCCATATCCAACGGTCGATCTTTGAGCCCCTCTTCTTTATAAACTAGGGGAGATACTTTTACAATTTTACTACCTCCTTCTGCTGCTCACTTTTTCTTCCTCCTTGCACCGCGATCGTATTTTCTTGCATTCCTGCCTGTTCTTTCCATTTTGCACACTCTCCACTTCTCCTTGTGAACTACCATGGGCAAGTCCAAGGTAGGGACTTCCACTATTACCGCCAAGGTGGGGACTTCTGCTGCTGCTACCAAGGAGACGAAGAAAAGGGCCATTGGATGGGATCCTTCGAAGTGTATCTAGCGAGATCTGCATGAGGCACGCAATAATTTCCTTGTTGAAGAGTGCTCCTTCAAACTCCTAGGGGATGAGGCTACCCCGACCCCCAAATCTAGCTGGCGGGTAATGTTCGTCTCCTTTTAGTACTGTGGCCTTTCTCTTCCCATCCATGAATTTCTCTATGGTCTCCTCTTCGTATATGACATGTAGCTTTATCAGCTCACGCCCGAATCTATTCTCCATGTCGCCTCCTTTATTACTCTTTGCGAGTACTTCCTCGGGATTCATCCCCACTAGGGCCTATGGAAGTATTTCTTTTACGTTGGCGGCAATGCCACCGATACTCTTGTTCATGATGTTGGTGCTGCTATTTTTTCTGTTTGCCCTGAAGTTGATTATTTTAATTTCAAAATCTTGGATTATGTCCAAGGGTGGAAAACTAAGTGGTTTTACATCAGGGACCAAAAAAAGGAGGGCCAGACCTTCGGTTTGGCTCCTTTTGATCCTAAGAAAACCTACCAAAGGATTCACTCGTGGGACCAGTGCCCTACACCTGAAGAAATGAAGGAAATCAAGCCTATGATGTCATGGATAGAGAAGCTGCGTACTGAAGTTGGCAAGGAGCTATCAGGGTTACAGATCTTCTCCTACTTCATTCGGGTGTGTATCTAGCCTATCCAAGCGAGGTTATCTGGGCTATGGGTTTACATGGGCAAGAAGGACCCCATGAGAATTTCTCCGGATAATATCCCTCTTCCTTTTATGAGAAAAGAGTTTGCTCCTTCGCCTTACTGACAAAGAAAATCCCGGTTCCTTCAGATTGTCGGGTGGAGCCCTTTGGCAAGAAAAATCTACCCCCGGATGTGAGTTACTCCCCCTTTTTTGCATTGCTTTATATGTTATAGTATTTATATTGCCTTAATCTGTCCCCTTATGGTGTAGAATTATGACCACCTTTCTGCTCTTCGCCCCCTTCCGAAGAGAGGTGAACTGCCAGCCAGTCCCTCTTTATCTGAAGATTTCACCGGAGCTAGGACTATCCCTGATGAAGAAGAGGAGACATATGGTGCTGAGTCTTCTTTGCATGCTCATTCTGTAGCTTCAGCTTAGTCTCGGGATTTTCGAAGGGTGCCTGCTGCTGAGAAAAGGAAACATGCTGAGGCTATAGAAACGGTCAAAGACTTCGATGATTCGACTGGTTCAAAACCGTTGTTGGCTGTCTGTGTTTCATCGGCTCTGCCGCAGATGAATCTTTTCTGAATGACGCAAGATGTTTCCTCATAAGTACTGTTGTATCTCTTTGGTTTTTACTGCTTGTAACTTTGCTTTTTGCTAATAAGAGATTCTCTCTCTACTTCTTGCAGTGATGATGAAGAAGAGAATCTTCCTCTGTCTCCCCTAGTACTTCTGTTGCGCCTCCTCTTACCAGGTTGCCCATTCCATCGATGGATCCAAAAAACCCGCATGAATCACTTGCAGAGAAACCAGTCCCGAAGGATACTGGTGCCTCCCCGACACCGCCGCTGCAAAAATAAGAAAAATTGTGGGAAAGGGTGTGGCAATCATCGAGAACCCTATCAAGGTCAACATGCAGGATGTAAGTGTTAAATGCGAATTTTTTCTTGTGACTTTCCTCAATTCTTGATTTCCTGGTGTTTCTTCTCCCTTTGCTGCAGCCGCTGATGCGCGAGATGGTTGACATGGCCTCTCATTTTATCAAGATCCACGATGAAGCCAAAGAATCTAAATGTTCGTTCTGTCACCTGATAGTGTTTGATGTCACTAACTTTTATTGACCTTGTGCAAATTTTAAATACCCAACCACTGCCAAAGAATCCAGTGTTATTCGGGACAAGGCACTGAAGCGCATTGAAGATTTAGAGGCCAAATTTCGTGTAGCAGAGAAGGCACTAGAGGAGGCCAAGCAGAGAACCAAAGCTGATGCGGAAGAAAGTGAAAGGAAAGCGATTTCCCTTGCCGAACGAGATGAAAATCTCAGGAAGAAACTGGAAGTTCTCAACACTTATTTGACTCATAAGTTTCTTCTTCATAATCTTCGAGTTATGTGTTCTCCTTTTTGTTATTGTTTCTTATTTGAGATCTCCTTTTTGCAGAGCTTAACAGCCAGTCTCTGATGCTGGACAAGGACAAGAAGGTTGACCCTTTGTCAGATGTTGTTGGTACTCTTGAGGCCAACATTGTTCGTGCGCGAAACCTTCTAATTCGTTCGTGCCATGCCTTCAAAAGTCTTCACGCTGAAGTTTTCCCAGCGAAGGAGGTGCTGATAGATCTGAATGGCCCCGTCGCTATCTTTGGCGCTGATTCGAACCTAGTGACAGGCTACAGTATGGTTCAGTCGAAGAGTGGCACCGAGACTTCCATGGCCTTGGCGATGGTGCATGGCGAAAAGGTTGACTATAAGAAGGTTTGCTCCTTTGTTCCAGTCACCAATGATGGCAAAGCGATTAATCTTAAACCCTATATTAATAAGGCCAAGATGTATTCACGACTTCTATTAGGTATAGGTCGAGGTTCCGAGAAGTCTATCGTCCATCCTTCGACTGGAGCTCATTCTAGGAGTACTGCTCCAGTTGTGCCTTTTTCGGCTGATGCATCGTCGGCCAGTGCTACTTTGTCTGTAGAGAAATCTGCCCCATAATTGGCTTGTAGTCATAGAAGCTTCCCTTTTGTTTATTTTTCTTGTAATGAACCTAGTTCCCTTTGCTAAACTACTCATTTTATAGAGAAGCATCTGGTTTGCATGCGTTAATGGTGTATATGTTGCTGTGTATGCAAGTTATCTGGTTTACTGAAATTCCTGTACTTTTTGTTTGCCCTGCCAGATATTCCTTGATTTGACTGCCTCCTTGGGTCCACTCAGGCTTCAGATGCGCATCCATCTTCTTCTAGGGTGGGTGCATCCAAACTACCATTGTTCGCATTGTCGATCCACTTCTATATGCAGAAAAGATTGATCAAATGAAGAGACTGGAAGGCAGTCTTCGAGTTGTACAAGCAATGGTAGATGTGTCACATATGAAAATGCACAAAGCATTGGATCGCAAGTCGTATTTCTTAGAGGAAATCTCCAGGGTGAGCGAAAAATGCTTTGTAAGTGTTTTGTAGAGCCCCCTAATTTTACTTGTTCCGTCATGGAAATTGACCTTCTTCTTTTCCTTTAGGTATTCGATTGTGCAAGAGGGAGGAAACCCAACGTATGTGTATCCGAATTAGTTCTATGGTGGCCATCTCCCAAGGTACTGGTAGTGATTTCTTTACTGACCATCACCGTTCGTATTCCTTAGCCTTGCTCCAGGATCACCTGTCCGAGGTAGAACAATTTTTCGAGTATTGTCGCAGATCTTTGACCATTGTGTATAATGCCATGTTTAATTTCCTCGGGACCCGCAGCCTCAGGGCCTTGCTAATTTTATGGCAGCATTTAGACAAGGCGAGAGGATTTACCACTTCGTAAAACTGCAGCTTATGGCGGGTGCTAAACTTGCACTTTCCTGGGTGCACATACACCATCCTAAATTGGACTTAAATGTTGTATCGCAGGGATTGCCTCCCCCTCCTGGTGGTGGGATGGTCAACATGGAGTCCTATTACGGGGTTGCTCGCAAGCCTACCATCAGGATTATCCGGGGGTGTCTGGAGGAAGACGAAGATTTCTTATTGAATTTCGCCATCTGACTATTTCCTAATGTATATTATGTAGATTTTATATTCCAATATTTTATAAATATGTGACACCTTTGTTTTGGTGAAAAAATTACTAGTTTATACAAAAAAGATTATTGTGCGAGACCCTTTCATTTGCCTGACACCCTGGGGCCGAGTCAGCTATTCAGGTCACAACGTGTTGTATTGAAGCCGAAATTTTTGGTATGATATATTTGGCGAAGACCCGGAGTTTTGGGTGGATTTTTGACCAGTTGTCGATTGACATCGCCCTCGAGTGTCGGGTTGGTGGATAAAACGAACAGAAAAAGACTAAGCCTCGGTTTTAGGAACTTATCTTTATTTATTGTCACATAGGGCATACATGTTTTGGCATATTCACCTGCCTGTTGGCCTTATTGAATATAAAATTCATAAAAAGTAAAAATCCTAGCGTCTATGCTTCTTAGCTTAAATTGCTTCCTTCATGGCTTCGTGTGTCCTCTTTGTCTATGGTGATTCAAGTGGGTTTTCTAGCCTTTCGACTGGAGGCACGACTTCGGCGTGGTGGACTAGAGAGAAAGGCGTGTGTCCTGCGTGGTTGCTTTGGGTGGTAAAGTCGATACACATGCGAAGTCATGTGCTTTTCTTCGGGGTGAGTACTGGGTTGGCCATCCATGTTGCTCTTGTTATCTCTGTAATGTTCCATGAGCTGGTGAGGGGATGGATCTTTCCCAATGGCCTCGATTGTTGGTTCTATGACCTGTTTAGTGGACTTTATTTTTACGGTTGGATGTAGTTCGAATTAGTGCTCGTCGGGTTCCTTGGGAATTTCTTTTATGTTGGCTGACTCAGAAGAGGTCTCCCAATTCTCACGGGGGAACCGGCGAGCACGCTTTCCTATGCAGGACCAGTGTTGGAGGCTAGATAGATTGCCCTTGGGTTTGTGCCGTGGACCTGATTTTCTGGGGTTTGATTGATGGGGACGTGTACTTCTAGTAGTATCTCTGTATCCGCAATTTTTAGCTGGGAAAATTATGTCTGCATCCCGAAAGATTCTGAGGTTTTGTTGAATTCCCGATCACAATTATCTAAATGAGTGAAACTTCCTCTCACGGTTATGATTCCATTAGGTTCTGGCATTTTTAATACCAGATATTACGTAGTGAGGCACTACCATAAATATGGAAAAAGCTGGGCATCTGTAACATCCCAAAACTTTAATCAAGGTTATCAAGATCCAAATCACGCAATTTAGGGTTAACTAAAACTTTTTATCATTAAAATAATTACGAATGCGTATGTGTGTTGCATTAATATAGAATTCTTTGGAAATGCCATGTTTGTTTGTTCTAATGGTTGTAAAATGATTCAAAGGTGAATTCCACATCATCTAGATCATTACCAAGCAAAATCCAAAGAAAAAGAAATCAAATGGAATTAATAAATGCAAATGGTCATTTGTGCCATTTTAATCCACTAGGTCACTTTAGGTGTTCCTAGAAGTCAAATTCAAATAGAAACAATTCTAACTCTTTGCACCCCTTGCTAGTACAAGTAAAGATCCACCAAGGCCCACTTTGAAATCTTACAAAAACATTTGAACACTAATTTTAAATGGCATTTGAAAATGGAATCCATTTCATATGCATAGATCACACTTTTTCAAAAACCACTCAAATGAGTTCCCCTTGACAATCCCAAGCAACCACAGATGCTTAAGCATATGACTAACACATCCACTAAATATCATTTCAAAATTCAAATAAAATCCTCTTGCGGCCATTTTGTCGAACAGTTGGCAGGCAGAGAAATATTGGCCTAACTAATACTGTTGCCAACTGATTTCTTGTCTCCCATTTAAACCTCACATCTCTCCTCTGTTTCCTCTTAGCCTAACTAACCCCCAGAAAACACCTCTACAACCCTGCAGTGCCAGTACCATGCCGCCCGTTCTTGGTTGCTGCCGGCCGAGCGTGGGCAACGCGCCAGAGACAGCGTCACGCCAATCCAGCACGTCCCCTAGCTCCACCTCCCCTACCGCGATCCCCTGTCCACCCCACGGACGCAACCATCCCCTGGACCACCGTAGACAGCTCGCGCCCACCGCCTCTGCGCCATGCCTGGAGCACGCCAGAGCACCGTCCCCGACAGGCCAGCACAAGCCGCGCCTCGACCCTAGCTTGCACGCGCCACTCCGCCTTGACCCCAGCACACCGCTAGCCACGCCCTTTTCCCGCCGCGCGACCAAAAGCCACCGCACGCCGAGTCGGGCACCACCTCTGCTGCTCAGAGCGCCAACCTTTCCCGACAGCAAGCCACCGCCCCTAGCTATGCCATTGCGCCATAGCTGACCACCAGGAGGCAAGACACCATCCGCCTATAGTGCCCATGCCTCTAGCGCCTTGTACCATCGTCACCGACGAGCTCACCGTTGCCCTCACGGTCTCTTCGTCGACCCTATATTAGGAGACCTCCCCAACACTAATTCGCCACACTCCAACACTCCCCTCTCTCTCAGAAGTCACTGACAGCATCACCGGAGCCGCTCGAGCAGCCGTTCGCCGCAATTTCCACCGGAGCCGCCGCAGCAAAAGAAGAAGGGGCAGTCGATTGCGAGCACCCTAGGAGCTGACGCGACCTCACCTGAGCCCGCTGTCGTCTCCACGTTCGATCACCCCCATCGCCATGTTAGCTGGAGCCCTGGTAAGCCCCCAGTAGACACCCGCCGAGCCGCTAGGGTTCCGTCTCGCCAGCGACCAGTCCGTCGTCGATGATGAACCATAGCCGTTGATCTAAGTTCTAATCGCACGGTCCACATCGCCCCCTACCACTTCGTGTTGAGTTGTGACGCTGACATGCAGGACCCCCCTGTCAGCTGTCCTCTGCACGGCGGAGTTTTTCTGGGCCGGCCCATTTTCTTTCCCGCGCTGGCCCTAGAATTCAAATGCAGATTTTCTATTTAGACTTAATCTAGATTATGTCCCCTTGTTTACAAATCAATTCAGAAAGATTTACTTAACCAAATGACATGATTTCAATTTTGTTGGAAAGATAATTTAAATCTCTATCCAAGCCCGTTGGATTTAAATCAATTAGATTTATAAATCACCTATAGCAAAAATAACAACACAGAGACTTGTCTACATTCATACATTTTTCAAAAATCAACCATAATAGCTTTTGAGTTGATTCCAACTCTCAAAAATCACATTTGACAATACCTATCTGAATATGTAATAGTATTTAGGTTTGCATGCAGTGACTTTGGACTAGTACAAAATTAATGCTATATAGGCATTTCTAGTCACTTTAAATTATTTAAATATTAATCCTAAACTTTATGAAATGTGATCCAACATTTAAATCACATTTCCATGTATTAGAATATGTGGTGATGACATGTGTCCACATGATCCCATATTTTAAATTGGAGAATATTAAATCTTAATTAATCTCAATGAGTAGAAATTACTTTTCTGAAATAAAATAAATGAAACTAGTTCATTAAACCTTGTGATGTTTGTGATGATACTAGATCATAAAATGTGTGCCTTAGTATGCTAAATAGACTAGTTAAGTATTGTTTGGTGATTGTGTACCCCGTATGTATTTATAGACGATAGTACCGACCAAGTCTACGAGGAGGAGGAGGTCTACCCCGAAGACGACGAGGAGAATTTCAACCACTGCACCAATCAAGGCAAGGTATTATTGGCAAGCTAAAACTTGAAAGCCATCACTAGATGCAAGTTAACCTAAGCAAGATGCATTAGGCATGCTTTGGGTATACCTCTTTGATTTATACCAATCATAAGTTTTACTTACAAGCTTTATTTTCTTTTACTTTAACAAAGTTCTTTACTTTGTTTATAGTGTTGGAAATATGCCCTAGAGACAAATAGTAGTAAAGACTATTATCATATTTCATATAGTTTATGATTAAGTTTTATATCATGCTATAACTGTATTGAGTGGAAACATCAATACACGTGTGATATACAAACAACCAGGAGTTCCCAGTGAAACTCTAGTCACTGGTTCATTGGTCAACAGATGATCATGTTTCCTAATCATGTGGCATTTATGCCAGTTGGAAATGAGGACATCTAATTCGGAGAATGAGATGATGAAACAATACCCAACCTAAACATCATGACCCAATCATATCATGAAGTTCAAGTTACGATGATTAGAAATGGATCCTTGTGGACTATTCCTTAGACCGTGAGGCTATATTAATCACTGTCTCCCGAGAATACTTAGATAGCATCAAACGCCATCTGGTAAAACGGTGGTTATAAAGGTGTGTTCAGGTATTCGTAGGAAACCGTAGAGGCAATATATGTCGAGAGCGGGATTTGTCTGTCCATGTGACGGGAAGATACTCAAGGGCCCACTCAAAGAAGTTATATCCAATAGCTGCGCAGCGTGTGATAAGATCATGGGGATATCACTTGTCGGGACGAGTTAAGTAGCATTGTTCAGTAACGAGATTGAACCCGACATGGTGATGTCATTGATCAGATCTCAGCCAATGCAAGTATCAAATGACAAAGGGAATAAGACACGACTGTCCCGGTTCAAACGACGAAAGATCTTCGTGGAACGCACAGGGGTCACATGGCCATCCAGGTCACTCTGTTGATCATTGGTGCGAGAGTGTCCCGACCATGTCTGGAGGGTTCCCGAACCGTAGGGTATCACGCTTAAGGGCTTGATGATGCTTAGAGAGTGTTTATGGGATCGGTGGAATCACCGAAGAAGAGAAGGGAGAAAACCGGAAGTGTTTCGGTAAGTCCAGAGGATGTCCGGAGTGGAGGTGGAAGGTGTTCCATAGCCACGGAGATTAAATGACATGTGAATGAATGTTAAATATTGATTTAATCATTTATTCATAATTATTTAATAAAGAGAAAATCAATTAAAAGGTCAAAAAGCTTCATGGGTCAATTTCCGGAGGGAGAGGGCCCATTAGGGAAAGGAGAGAGGGAGAAGGGGCAAGGGGGCTTGCCGGCTGGGCCTAGCCCCCCATGCAGGGCCCACTAGGGGCTGGCCGGCGGCCTCCCCTCCCCTCCTCTCCTTTAGTCCCACCCCAGGACTTGAGGAGAGGTAGTACCTCCCCTCCCCCTATATAAAGTGGGGTATTTGGCCTAGAAAATACAACCAATAATCAATAAAGGTCTCCCCACTTTTGGGAGGACCTCCAATTGATATTTTCTCTCTCCCCCTCTCTCTCTCGTGACCGTGGTCCCATGTCTGGACTGCGAGAGCGAGAGACATCTTCACCGCGGAGCGCCGTCGCGCTACGGGATTCGGATCCGGGAGCTCTACTTCTGAAACTGCTGCTGGATCGGGGAAGCGGGAGTCATCATCAGGCACCGGACGTGTGTAACTCCCAGGAGGTGTCACACTTGAGGCACTCAAGTCGTTGGAGCCAGAAGGAGCGCAAGGACTTCATCACGACCTTGAGGTTGGCTTCGGCTCGTCTACATCAACCACGCTCTCCTGAGCATTGACAACGCTTTTCGGTCTTCGAGAGTAAGTTCGCGAAAATCCCTTCCCGTTACTGTATTACTAATAGATAGGTCCTGGCAGCTTCAGGGGTTCAGGGGCGTAGGGTAAAATTTTATTGTTTTCATGCGCGGAACCCCTACAGTGGTATCAGAGCTAGATCTATGCGTAGTAATGCTAGTACGGGTAGAACACACGAGATGTAGCATGTGGGCGTTGATCTTTTAGTTGTTACCCTCCCACGTGTACTTGTGTATACCGTAGTAATGCTTGATGAAGCGGCCCCCAACCGACTTTACGCGTTTATTCGCGAGACTGGTCCACGCTTGACATACGGCTTGTACCGTATAAAGTGGCTTAGGGGGGTGTCTGTCTCTCTCGCATTAGTTGGTATGCCATTTGCAATGGAGGGCCCCGAAAGGGGTGTAGTAGAGACAACTACTTGATCAGCGTTGTGCTAAAAGTTCGTAGGTAAGAACGGTTCTTGTACGAAAGCCCATTCAGCCACGTAAAACATGCAAAGATAAAGTAGAGGCGTCTAACTTTGTTTTGCAGGGGGGGCATTTCTTTGTGATATGGTTGTGGAAAAGGTAAAGTAATTACCTTTTGTTACATGGTAGTAGATAGTCACGGTAATGACGAACTACCACGCCGGAATGACACAGGTACCCTGGTGTCTACGGCGCCGAAACCCGGTGACGGCGGATGGAGATCACGACGTGAAGGACCATATCACATAGCATTTACATTCAATGTTATTGTTTGTATGTCTTATTGTGTGCTAGTATTAGATACTCGACGGTAGCCTAATAAGATGATCCCTGTTAAAATAACCAACAATTGTGTTCCCCCTTAGTGTGCACCACCAAGAAAGTTCTTCGGTATGAGGCGATCTAGGGTGACAGGCCTGGGTGTCATACATATCTACGTTCGCATACAGTGGGTGTAAGCCATGTTGCACAACGAATACACTAAGGTTGAGTTGGCGAGCCTAGCACGCTAGAGAAGCGTGGCCTCGAAACGCGGATGGTCGAAAGATCGAGCACGAGTCACATGAATGATGTGACCGACGTTTAGCGTCCACCCTTGAACCCACATTGATGGCCGTGATGATCGGGGGAGATGTGGCTGATAGGGGTCGTGTTATCACTAGGAACCCTCACTAGGGATACGTGTTTGTGAGTGGAGTTATTATTAACTCATTTAATTATAAACTTAGTCTAAATTCCTTTTGCAATTATAAATGTAGAAAATGGCTCTTGCCGAGATTACCTTTCCTATCGACGATTGGTTAAAAGGAGAAAAGCTCAAGTTAGATGGATCCAACTTTTCTGCATTGGTCATATGCCTATTTGATCTCCTTGGGGAGAACAATGTAGCTGACTACATGACCTGCGAGATGTATTTGGAGCCACCCTATTCTCATGAGACCTAGGAGCAGCAGGATCTGCGTTGTCGTCGTCGTGTGATGGCCACATTTATATCAGTGACCATGCGCCTCGGAATGGAGGATGGGCTGTGGCCAATGGTCAAGCCCCGAATGGTCATGGCACATCCGAGAGCACATTTCGTGGAACAAGTGCGCATGTGGGAGTATGAGCTGATGGGGGACTTCCTCTCCATCAAGATGGAGGAGGGCTCCTCACTGGATGATCACTTGTTGCGCCTCTACGATGCGTATATGAGTCTGGCATACTACTTGGACAACTGGTACTCAAGCTCATTTGCGATGGGAGTTGTTCTTCGGTCGCTTTCTCCAAGCTTCCAAGCACAAGTCAGGATCTGTGTTATGAGAGGCGACACGGAAACACTGGATTTACTTGAGTTCATATCACATTTCAGAAATGTGATAGATGAACCCAACATCGTTGGAGTCGTCAACGACGAAGGTATATATATTTGATATACAGTTTTATAAATGTTATAATCTTGCAAACACTTTGTAGTGTTAAAGTATATCTGATACTTGTTCTGTTTTACTGAAAACAGGTCCTTCTGCATAGAGGTGCTTGCTGGAGAGGAGGTGACATTGCGTGTTGATGGCGAGCATGATGATGATGGCCAATGACACTATCCCTCTACATTTATCATTTAGTTTGTGTTTTAGGATGATTAATTTAATCAAGAGATTGTGAACTTCTTTAGTTTGCCTCACACTTCGTGAGACGGTTATTCATATCAGTTTGTAACAAACAGTTGTTCTGCTTTTATGAATGATTTCTATTCGTGTTCATATCTTGTTTGATTACTTGTGAATTATACTTATTGTTTGAAACTAATTGTTAATGTATGAACATTTGTAAAACATTAAAATGCCTTGTTTAAAATACCCAATTTAATGATATTTCATTAATGAATGAAACCATTATTTAAATTCAAAGTTATGTGATAATATGTGAAATTCATTCGATTTCTTCTCACATATAAATCATGCCTAAGTTCGGCAAAATAACTTGAACACCGTGTATTACTTGAATACAAAGTGTTTAATGAATTGTTAGAAGTAAATACATATTCGATGTATTGGGTTTTAACGGAAAATGGTAATTATTATTAAATGATTATTTAAATGTGTAAAGTAGTTTACCGAAGGAAACATGAATATGAAACTATTTGATTTGATCAAAGTGTTTCATCAACAAAGGGTATAAATATAAAAGAGAATCAAATTGCTATGATTTGATCAATAGTAATGAAATTCGACTTTATAAGAATGGCATAAAAGAAATTGTGGAATGCAAAGTGATTTGAAACGTCAAAATACAACGCATCACAATGTGATATTAGATATCAAAAGGGGTTGAATAGAAGGCACCAAACAAATCGTTGTAGAGTATATGTAGAGACCATTAGTTTAGAAATAGTTAACACTCAATTAGAATTGGTGAACCATTTGAATTCGTGAAAGTTTTGGGGTTATTCGATATAACCAAAACAATAGCGAATAAGACCTTGTAGTGTATTCATTGGCAACTTTGAATACGAAATCCATAGCTAAACCAAAAGGAAAGCAAAACTTGTATTGCTTGGATTTTGGTGCATTCTTGAGAAAGCTCACCTCTAGTGATGTTTCTCAATTATGAAGTAAATGTAAATTAGTGTAAAACACGATGATGATTCAAAACCCTGCATCAGAGTGTTGAGAAGCGCAACTAACAGCATTCCTGAACATTTCTCTTCACGGAAGGAAAGAATCATTGATATTGATCATTGTGTTTTTCCCCTCCACTATTGTTTTTCACTATATGAAGTAGGATTCAAAATGTAAATCCATATCTTGTATGGAAACATTTGTGAATAACTTGTCATGATCCTTGGAACATGACATACCTACAAACTAAAAGGAAATGATGGTAAACTGAATTATGACAAATCCTAGAAGCAAAATTCCCTTGAGATTAGAAAGCAATTCGTTGCTGAATCTCACAAGTAAAAGGGGTTACTTGAATTTTCCCAAATGACTGCAAAGCCATAGTAGGAAAAGGGGGTGAATGACAAAAGCACAATTTTTCAAGTATTGGACAAATTCAAATGAATTTGATTCAAGTGTGCTGAATGTCTAGTGGATTTAGAACTAGTAAAGTACTAGTATCTCATACTAAATCTCCAAGTTTGATATTTGATCAAAGGATTTTGAAGCTGTTCAACATAGTAAAGGACATATGCAATTTGCATAAAATTGAGTGGGAGCTATGAAAGTCTTCCTAAAACAATATGTGATTGAAATATTTTTAAGTGGGAGCAATATGAGTCTCAAATTCAAATATGTAGGAACATATTTTGAGTTGGACCTTATAGGAGTAATTCTTAAGCGTGTTAAGAATGAAAGGCACAAATACTTATAAATTATGATTTATAAGATGTAGAAGTTGATAATAGGTGTATTATGATATTATGTAGTATTCGTTAAGGGATTCTGAAAAGGGTTTCAGAATAGAAGTTAATTAAGGAACTGGTCCATAATAACTCAAATTAGGAATAGCATTAAGTTTAATATCAACGGTTGAAAGAAAGAAAAGGATGATCGTCATCCACTATGTTGAGACATAGGTTCTATCTTAGAAACCATGATGATAACTTAGCATAATATGTAATCCAAACGAAGAACGTTTGAGAGTTATTAAGTTCGAATCACGGAACGTTGAGCTAAGTTTGTCCATAGTGTCTAGTAGAGAACTGTGGATATATTTTCCAAATCCATAAAGGATGACATATGTTAAAGCATAAAGAGTTATGTTATAAGGGAATATGTTGGAAACTCCTGTAGATACCAATTAAAGTCAAGTAGGAAGCGAGGTGAACAAAAACATCGAAAGTTGCACAGAGTGCACTAGTGTTTCGATGAATACATTTGTAATAATAGATATGGGTACCATCTAAAGTGTTATATAATGTTATGGCGGGGCTAATTCGCTTTTAACATAGAATGATGTGTCCCAGGGCACAGTGCCCATGAGAAAGCCCTCAAGGTTGATCTAACGTCACTGTAGGCTCCTAGAATCAGGCCTCGTTCTGCTGCCATGGTGACGATGCATACACACAGATGCCATCATGTGATGATAGAGTATTAATGTCAATCAAGGTGACATTAGTAAGTTGCAAAGGATTTGGGACTGTAAAGTACAAACCCAAGACTCAACCTCTTCCATGAGCAAGCATTTTCAGGGTACTGGGTATATGGTGCCAATGATTGAGAAAAAATGCAGCTAGTGTATTTGTACTCTAGTGCAAGTGGGAGACTGTTGGAAATATGCCCTAGAGACAAATAGTAGTAAAGACTATTATCATATTTCATATAGTTTATGATTAAGTTTTATATCATGCTATAACTGTATTGAGTGAAAACATCAATACGCGTGTGATATACAAACAACCAGGGGTTCCCAGTGAAACTCTAGTCACTGGTTCATGGGTCAACAGATGATCATGTTTCCTGATCATGTGGCATTTATGCCAGTTGGAAATGACGTCATCTCATTCGGAGAATGAGATGAGGAACCAATACCCAACCTAAACATCGTGACCCGATCATATCACGAAGTTCAAGTTACGATGATTAGAAATGGATCCTCGTAGACTATTCCTTAGACCGTGATGCTATATCAATCACTATCTCCCGGGAATACTTAGATAGCATCAAACGCCATCTGGTAAAACGGTGGTTATAAAGGTGTGTTCAGGTATTCGTAGGAAACCGTAGAGGAACTATATGTCGAGAGCGGGATTTGTCCGTCCATGTGACGGGAAGATACTCAAGGGCCCACTCGGAGAAGTTATATCCAATAGCTGCGCAGCGTGTGATTAGATCATGGGGATATCACTTGTCGGGACGAGTTAAGTAGCATTGTTCAGTAACGAGATTGAACCCGACATGGTGATGTCATTGATCAGATCTCGGGCAATGCAAGTATCGAATGACAAAGGGAATAAGACATGACTTTCCTGGTTCAAACGACGAAAGATATTCGTGGAACGCACAGGGGTCACATGGCCATCCAGGCCCCTCTGTCGATCATTGGTGCGGGAGTGTCCTGACCATGTCTGGAGTGTTCCCGAACCGTAGGGTATCACGCTTAAGGGCTTGATGATGCTTAGAGAGTGTTTATGGGATCGGTGGAATCACCGAAGAAGAGAAGGGAGAAAACCGGAAGGGTTTCGGTAAGTCCGGAGGATGTCCAGAGTGGAGGTGGAAGGTGTTCCATAGCCACGGAGATTAACTGACATGTGAATGAATGTTAAATATTGATTTAATCATTTATTCATAATAATTTAATAAAGAGTCAATTAAAAGGTCAAAAGGCTTAATGGGCCAATTTCCGGAGGGAGAGGGCCCATTAGGGAAAGGAGAGAGGGAGAAGGGGGCAAGGGGGGCTAGCCAGCTGGCCTAGCCCCCTGCGCAGGGCCCACTAGGGGCTGGCCGGCGGCCTCCCCTCCCCCTCCTCTCCTTTAGTCCCACCCCGGGACTTGAGGGGAGGTAGTACCTCCCCTCCCCCTATATAAAGTGGGGTATTTGGCATAGAAAATACAACCAATAATCAATAAAGGTCTCCCCACTTTTGGGAGGACCTTCAATTGATATTTTCTCTCTCCCCCTCTCTCTCTCGTAACCGTGGTCCCATGTCTGGACTGCTCGAGCGAGAGATATCTTCACCGCGGAGCACCGTCGCGCTGCGGGATTCGGATACGGGAGCTCTACTTCCGCTACTGCTGCTAGATCGGGGAAGCGGGAGTCATCGTCAGGAACCGGACGTGTGTAACTCCGACGAGGTGTCACACTTGAGGCACCCAAGTGGTTGGAGCCAGAAGGAGCGCAAGGACTTCATCACGACCTTGAGGTCGGCTTCGGCTCGTCTACATCAACCACGCTCTCCTGAGCGTTGACAATGCTTTTCGGTCTTCGAGGGTAAGTTCGTGAAAATCCCTTCCCATTACTGTATTACTAATAGATAGGTCCTGGCAGCTTCAGGGGTTCAGGGGCGTAGGGTAAAATTTTATTGTTTTCATGCGCGGAACCCCTACATATAGATAGCATAAAGAGTATAAAGCTTTGCCTATCTAGTTAGACTTAGATGTCATTCTATGGCATGAGATTGATATTAGCATCCCACATTAGTGAACACTCTTAACTTAGTGATAAGAGCTAAACCAAAATCTTGATCACTTTAGATGGGAATACTTGGTGAAAAAGATTATGAAAACCTTGGAATGATGAGTCATTCTATTGAGATATTTTGATATGTGTTGAGAAACACAAATGGTTTATGATGATGAAAATGTTGAGGCATGAGCCTTAGCCCCTTTATAAAAGACTGATGGTTTGGTTCGGATGCGATACCATTCCAATTTTACCGTACAACCACAATACCTGAATTGGGTAAGGCTTAGTCGGAAGTTTATATGCGTTAGTATGAGTTCCCTCATGGGAGAGGTTTGAGCTAAGGCCACCTCTCAATGTTGTCCACCTATGCAGTGCCCAGGATGGCAGATGGCCATGGCTGGGAGGCCAAGCTCATAGGAGAGGTTCTTATACTAGAGTGTGTAAAGGAAAGGTTATGTTTGATTATATGCATAACAATTATGATGATTCAATGTTATCCCTAATAGATGTATTGAATTTTGTGGTGAAAGTGTACCACCTCTACAGAGTGTCAAACTATTGGAATAGCCGCGTCCGCAGTTATGGACAGTTGGAGTGGCCATACTGTTCCGTTGTCACATGTTTTCAAAATGACTTATGAAATGAATTGTGACACGACTTGACCACAACATGGTTGTGACTATGACAAGTAAGTTCCCACTTAGGTGATTTCAAACTTTATTTTATTTTTCTTTGTTTCTGAACTCAGCTTAGGTTTCAAACTTAACTTTGCAAATAAACTTAGAACTTAGCATTTCCTACTAGAACTACCTTACTTGTTAGTGATAGTTTGCGAGTACTTAAAGAGTACTCATGGCTTTGTCCCTGGATATTCCCGTGGCCAGACTATGAGGAGGACTACCAGGAGGAAGGACAGCAAGATGGCTACGACAACTAGGATCATCTACCATCGTCAGCATTGCCTGTGACACTGATGATGGAGCCCACCGTTACGCCTATTATTCCGCTACTTGTTTGTACTAAGACTGGATCATGAAATCCTCTATTTGTGTAAGACCTTATTATAGTTTGTAACGGATGATGTACTGTGATATTCAATCTGTTATGTCTCGCAAAAATGGTAATCCTAGGATTGCAGTGTATGGCATAACAGGCATCTGGGATTAAAAATCCGGGTGTTGACAAGTTGGTATCAGATCCATCCTGAACATAGGAGACCCTAGTTAGAATGGACGTCTGAACAAAAACTTAGTTTCTAAACCAAAGTGAGTATTTGTGAAAATCTTTTTCCCTCTTACCCTTGAGATTCTTTCAAAAAGATTCATGTTCCTCATAATTCTTACATTACTCCATAAAATTTGACACACTTGATCACCTCACTAACTTTCTCATCCTAAATTCTTATAGATGGAATTTCAGTACTACAAGTTCTACCAGTTGGGCGACGAAGGCCAACTGACCTTCGAGAGAGATCTTGATGCACTGTCTGAGTACCTTGAGCGTCCGCATCCGGAATTCTTCGGAGCTCAACTCAATGACCACCCAGGAGGAGATTTACAATGGCTAGTAGTTGCTGATCTTCGAGGCAATATGGAGGCACCACTTTCCGAGAAGATTCAATTCACCATGAGAGAGAACAACTGGCTAGATGGATTAGCCAGGGCAGTGCATGAAGCTCTCGCTCGTCTTTGTGCACAAAATGTCAACTTGATCCAAGGAACTCGCTTTGCTCACTATGCAAGGTGTGATTCGATGGGAATGCCTCTGGAAATGCCAAGTCACTCGGAGTTGAAGCGTCAAGTGCAGAACCTTCACTTCCTACTGTATGACAGACAGAAGGAATTGGACAATGCGCGAGAGTTTGCCAACCACAACCTTGCCATTGCCGCCTAGAAGGCCCAGACCTTTTCATTGCTCATCAAGGATCGTCAATCACTTCGCCGTCAACGCACAAAGAAGGATCACACCATCGACCGTCTTCGCAAGAAGGTGGCTGACCTCGAGAAGACCATCAAGGAGCAAGAAGCTCAGCTTGCAGCAAAAGAAGCAGAGGAAGAAGGTGAACACATCCAGTGGGATATTCACTCGTACCTCAGCAATGATGAGGACTATCTGAAGGATGATGCCATGGACTTCTACACCGACGATGATGACTCCGACTTCATCGATGATGAGTAGATGCACTAGAGCACTATCGTAGGAGTGAGAAGTATCGGTCCCATTGTATCTTAGCTTACAGAATGGTTCTTAAAACCATCTATTTTCCTTCTGTTGTGGTGTGTGAGTTTGTATCGTGTGCTTTGCTTGAATGAATGAAAAGAAGTTAGTTTGCAAAACCTGAGTCAAACTCAAAGTTTTAGCTTTGAAACCAAAACCATGAACCTTAGAACTTTCCCTCTTACCCCATTATCTATCTCTATCTTCAGATAACTCGTGGAAACCAAGGAGGGAGAAGCTCATTGCAGGACCCGATGCTGCAGATTCTGCATACGCTAATTGCGTACCATCAAGCCAGTAGAGCAGAGCGCCAAGCCAATCTAGCCACCTTGTAGCAGATCGCCCATATGGACCACAACAATCAGGGCCATGGAAATTAGGATCACCATGTATCCAAGCTCAAATACTTCCAGAATACCAATCCCCCAATCTTTAGTAAGTCTGAAGACCCACTGGATGCTGATGATTGGTTACAGACCATGGAGAATAACTTAGAAGTCGCGGGAGTGGATGCCAACGAGAAAGTTCTGTTTGCCACCCACTATCTGGCAGGAGATGCAAGATCTTGGTGGAACAGCACCCGCACAATGAACACGGTCAAGTGATGATGTGGGAAGCCTTCAAAGTCAAGTTCAGCTGCACCCATGTGCCGCAAGGTTTAGTCACCAGAATGAGAGATGAATTCAGAGAACTAAAGCAAGGCAGAATGACTGTAGTGGAGTACCGTGACAGATTCTTGTCTCTCGCCAGGTATGCACCTGATGAAATCAACACTGAAGCCAAGAAGAAGGAGATATTCCTAAAGGGACTTCATGATGAGATGCAGACTGTGCTCGTCAACATCCGTTTTGAGGACCTCGAAGAGCTAGTCGACTCTGCCATTCAGATGGAAGGGAAGGTCAACCAAGTGAACAATAACCGCAAACGTCGGATGATGCACCAAGCTGGGTCCCACAGTGCCCAGAAGTATCTCCCCAACCCATCTGCATGATATGCCCCGTGGAACAATGGACCCCCAATGTCGCGCCCAAGCTACCCCAACCGTAGCGGAGGAAATGTGAAGACCGGAGGAAACAACAACAACCACCTCGGCAACTCCAACAAGTTCAACCATGCACCGCCCAAGTCCAACAACAACAACAAAAACAACAACAACAACAACAACACTACCCCGAGGACTGGAAGTAATGTCGTGCCCGTGGCTGCAAAAGACAAGTCTCAAATTACTTGTTTTGAGTGTGGAGTGAAGGGTCACTACTCCAATGAGTGTCCCAAGAAGATTTCCGCCACTGCCAATGTGAATGCCCCAGCCCAGCAGCAGCGCCGTGTTCATCCTGGAAGAAGATTCTCCCTAGGGAACCCTCACAACCGCAATGGCCGTCTATACCACATGAACGCTGAAGAAGCCCAAGAAGCGCCAGATGTCGTGCTGGGTTTGTTTTCTGTCAACTTAGTTTTAGCAAGAGTGTTGTTTGATTCTGGAGCATCGCACTCGTTTGTTACTGAAGAATTTGCATGCACTAGTAAGATTCACCCAACCAACTTGAAGAATGTGATGATAGTTCAAATACCTGGTTCAACCAAAAAAGCTAGAAAAATTTGCAAAGCGGTACCTATCAGAATACATGGGATAGATTTTTATGCCAATCTAATAGTACTTGGAACCAAAGGTTTGGAAGTAGTACTAGGAATGGATTGGATGTCGAAGCATAAATGATTGATAGACCATGCCAAGAAAGCCATCACCATGACCAGTACCTCTGGAGTATCACTAGAGCATATATCTGAAACCTTTCCCCGTCAATTCAAATGCAACAAGAGTCTAGCCCTACCCACCATAGACCAAGTCAAAGTATTCTGTGAATACCCCGACGTATTCCTAGATGAATTGCCCGGTATGCCCCCAGATCGGGATATTGAGTTCATTATTGAACTAATCCCTGGAACCGGACCCATAGCTCAGAGACCCTATAGCATGAACCCATCAGAGTTAGTGGAGTTGAAGAAGCAATTGAATGCTATGCTAGCGAAAGGTTTGATTCAACCAAGTGTGTCGCCATGGAGATCGCTCGTGTTGTTCGTCGACAAGAAGGATGGAGGCAACCATTTGTGCACAAATTATAGGAAGCTGAATGATGTCACCATCAGAAACAAGTACCCTTTGCCAAAAATAGAGGATCTGTTTGATCTGTTGACTGGTGCCAGAGTGTTCTCTAAGATTGATCTTAGGACTAGTTATCACCAACTTAAGATTCATGCAACGGATATTCCAAAGACCTCCTTTACCACCAGATATGGATTAAATGAGTATACGGTCATGTCTTTTGGACTAACCAATGCCCTCGCTTATTTCATGAATCTCATGAATAAGATCGTTATGAATTTTCTGGATAAATTTGTCGTTGTGTTTATCGATGATATTCTTATATATTTTAAGTCAGAGAAATACCATGAGAAACATCTAAGAATCATCCTCGAAACCCTTAGAGAGCATCAGTTGTATGCCAAGTTCAGCAAATGTGAGTTTTGGCCGAAAGAAGTAGGATTCCTTGGATATATTGTGTCTGCCGGAGGAGTCGCTGTTGATCCCGCCAAGATCAAAGATGTAGAAGAATGGGAAGCCCCAACCACTCAAACCCAAGTCCGTGCATTTCTCGGATTAGCAGGATATTACCGCAAGTTCGTAGAAGGATTTTCGAGCATCGCAAGACCCATGACCCAATTGTTGAAGAAAGACAAGAAGATTGAATGGACCGACAAATGTGAAGCAAGTTTCCAAGAGCTCAAGAAGAGATTGATTTCAGCCCCAATATTGATCATGCCAGATATCAAGAAGCCGTTTGATGTGTATTGTGATGCATCCAAGATTGGTCTCGGATGTGTATTGATGCAAGAAGGCAAAGTCATCGCATATCTGTCTCGACAACTGAAGCAGCATGAGCAGAACTACCCTACGCATGATCTTGAATTAGCAGCTGTAGTTTTATCCTTGAAGACCTGGCGTCATTACCTCATGGGTAATCACTGTGAGATTTACTCAGATCACAAGAGCTTGAAATATATTTTCACTCGGAAGGAGCTGAATATGAGGAAAAGGAGATGGATAGAATTAATCAAGGATTATGACCTTGACATTCACTATCACCCCGGCAACGCCAATGTGGTAGCGGATGCTCTTAGCAGATTTCCGTGTAGGTTAAACACTATGATCAAGGAGAAGCAACCAAGTTTGCATGAGGAGTTGGAGCAGTTTAGAACTGAGCTAGTTAGCAAAGGATTTTTAGCTAGCATTGAACTTCAACGCACTTCAATTAACCAAATCAAAGAAGCCTAGAAGGGAAATGCAAGTATCAACGGAATCAAGCGTCGTATTGGTACAGGAAAGGTACCTGGATTCACCGAAGACGAAGAAGGAGTTATGTGGTACAAAGGACGTATCTGTGTACCCGCAGACTCAGAGCTGAAGCAAGTGATCATGCAAGAAGCCTATGATACTCTTTATTCTATCCACCCCGGAGGAACGAAGATGTATCAGGATTTGAAGGAGCAATTTTGGTGGCACAAGATGAAGAGAGAAATCAGAACCTACATTGCCAAGTGTGATATCTGTTAGAGAGTCAAAGCAGAACATCAGAGACCCACAAGATTGTTGCAACCATTGCAGATTCCGGAATGGAAATGGGATTCCGTCGGAATGGACTTTATCACCAGTTTGCCTACTTCTAGTAGGGGAAATGACTTAATCTGGGTCATCGTTGATAGACTGTCCAAGGTAGCTCATTTTATACCTGTCAGGACAACCTACTAGAGTTCGAAGCTAGCAGAGTTGTATATTGCTAGAATCGTCAGTTTGCATGGAACCCCCAAGACCATAGTGTCGAATAGAGGAACCCAATTTACCTCGAGATTTTGGCAGAAAGTCCAAGAAGGATTAGGAACCAAGTTGAATTTCAGCACAGCTTATCACCCGCAGACCGACGAACAGACGGAAAGAGTCAACCAAATCCTAGAGGATATGTTGAGAGCTTGTGTGTTAGAGTACGGATCAAAATGGGAAGATTGTCTGCCTTTCGCAGAATTCTCATACAACAACAGTTATTAGGCCAGTTTGCAAATGGCCCCATTTGAGTTCTTATATGGAAGGAAGTGGTGTACCCCTTTGAATTGGTCGCAAGTAGGAGAGAGTCAGATTTTCGGACCCGACATCCTACGAGAAGCTGAAGAGAAGGTTCACAAGGTCCGTGAGCACCTCAAGACCGCCCAATCCAGACACAAGAGTTATGCTAACAAGAGACGGAGAGACCTGACTTTCAATGTCAGAGATTTTTTGTATCTCAAAGTTTCACCATTGAAGGGAACGCAACGTCTTAGTCTCAAAGGAAAGTTAGCCCCCAGATATATCGGACCCTTCAAGATTCTGAATCGTCGAGGAGAAGTATCATATCAACTAGAACTGCCTGAAGAGATGTCTGCCATCCACAATGTGTTACATATCTCATTACTCCGCAAATGCCTAGAAGTGCCGGAGAAGACCGAAGTTTTCAAGAACATCGATCACCGAGCCGTTGATATCAACAAGGATCTGACGTATTGTGAAGTGCCCATTCGTATCTTAGAAGAAGCTTACAGAACCACCAGGACCCGAAGTATCAAATTTCTCAAGATTCAATGGAGAAACCACACCGAAGAAGAAGCCACTTGGGAGCGGGAAGATTACATTTGGACTGAGTTTGCAGATCTCTTTAGTTCCTAGTTTTCTTTCTTAAATCTCGGGACAAGATTTTGTTTAAGGGGGGAAGGTTTGTAACATCCCAAAACTTTAATCAAGGTTATCAAGATCCAAATCACCCAATTTAGGGTTAACAAAAACTTTTTATCATTAAAATAATTAGGAATGCATATGTGTGTTGCATTAATATTGAATTGTTTGGAAATGCCATGTTAGTTTGTTCTAATGGTTGTAAAATGATTCAAAGGTGAATTCCACATCATCTAGATCATTACCAAGCAAAATACAAAGAAATCAAATGGAATTAATAAATGCATATGGTCATTTGTGCCATTTTAATCCACTAGGTCACTTTAGGTGTTCCTAGAAGTCAAATTCAAACAGAAACAATTCTAACTCTTTGCACTCCTTGCTAGTACAAGTAAAGATGTACCAAGGCCCACTTTGAAATCTTACAAAAACATTTGAACACTAATTTTAAATGGTATTTGAAAATGGAATCCATTTCATATGCATAGATCACACTTTTTCAAAAACCACTCAAATGAGTTCCCCTTGACAATCCCAAGCAAACATAGATGCTTAAGCATATGACTAACGCATCCACCAAAAATCATTTCAAAATTCAAATAAAATCTTCTTGCGGCCATTTTATCGAACAGTTGGCAGGCAGAGAAATATTTGCCTAACTAATATTGTTGCCCATTGATTTCTTATCTCCCATTTAAACCTCACATATCTCCTCTGTCTCCTCTTATCCTAACTAACCCCAAACAACCCATCTACAACCCTAAAGCGCCAGTACCATGCCGCCTGTTCTTGGTCGCCGCCGGCCGAGCGTGGGCAACGCACCAGAGACAGCGCTTCCCCAATCCAGCACGTCCCCTAGCTCCACCGCACCCTACCACGATCCCCTGTCCACCCCACGGACACACCCAACCCCTGGACCACCGTAGACAGCTCGCGCCCACTGCCTCTGCGCCATGCCCGGAGCACGCCAGAGTGTCGCCCCGATAGGCCAGCACAAGCCACGCCTCGACCCCAGCTTGCACACGCCGCTCTGCCTTGACCCTAGCAAACCACCAGACACACCCTTTTCCCGCCGCGCGACCAGCAGCCACCGCATGCCGCGTCGAGCACCGCCTCTGCCGCTCAGAGCGCTAACCTTTCCCGACCACAAGCCACCACCCCTAGATATGCCATTGCGCCGTATCTGACTGCCAGGAGGAAACCACCGTCCGCCTACGCTGCCCATGCCTCTAACGCCCTTTACCATCGTCACCGACGAGCTCATCATCGCCCTCACGGTCTCTTCGTCGACCCTATATAAGGAGACCTCCCCAGCACCAATTCGCCACACTGCAACACTCCCCTCTCTCTCAGAAGTCCCTCACAGCATCGCCGGAGCCACTCGACCATCTGTTTGCTAGAATTTTACCGGAGCCGCCGCAACACAAGAAGGGGGCAGTCGATTGTGACCACCCAGGAGCCACCATGACCTCGCCTAAGCCTGCCGTCGTCTCCTCGTTCGATTGCCCCCATCGCCACGTTAGCTGGAGCCCTGGTAAGCCCTTAGTAGACCCCCACCGAGCTGCTAGGGTTCTGTCTCGCCGGCGACCAGTCCATCGTCGATGATGAACCAGAGCCGTTGATCTAGGTTCTAATCGCACGGTCCACACTGCCCCATACAGCTTCGCGTTGAGTTGTGCCGCTGACATGCGGGAACCCCTGTCAGCTGTCCTATGCGCCGCAGAGTGTCACTGGGCCGACCCATTTTCTTTCCCGCGCTGGCCCTAGAATTCAAATGTAGATTTTCTATTTAGACTTAATCTAGATTCTATCCCCTTGTTTAAAAATCAATTCAGAAACATTTACTTAACCAAATGACATGATTCCAATTTTGTTGGAAACATAATTTAAATCTCTATCCAAGACCGTTGGATTTAAATCAATTAGAGTTATAGATCACCTATAGCAAAAATAACAAGACAGTGACTTTTCTACATTCAAACATTTTTCAAAAATCAACCATAATATCTTTTGAGTTGATTCCAACTCTCAAAAATCACATTTGACAATACCTATCTGAATATGTAATTATATTTAGGTTTCCATGCAGTGACTTTGCACTAGTACATAATTAATGCTATATAGGCATTTCTAGTCAGTTCTAATTATTTAAATATTAATCCTAAACTTTATAAAATGTGATCCAACATTTAAATCACATTTCCATGTATTAGAATATATGGTGATGACATGTGTACACATGATCCCATATTTTAAATTGGAGAATATTAAATCTTAATTAACCTCAATGAGTAGAAATTACTTTTCTCAAATAAAATAAATGAAACTAGTTCATTAAACCTTGTGATGTTTGTGATGATACTAGATTATCAAATGTGTGCCTTAGTATGCTAAATAGACTAGTTAAGTATTGTTTGGTGATTGTGTATCCCGTATGTATTTATAGACGATAGTGCCGACCAAGTCTACGAGGAGGAGGAGTTCTACCCCGAAGAAGACGAGGAGAATTGCATACACTGCACCAATCGAGGCAAGATATTATTGGCAAGCTAAAACTTGCAAGCCATCACTAGATTCAAGTTAACCTAAGCAAGATGCATTAGGGATGCTTTGGTTATACCTCTTTGATTTATACCAATCCCAAGTTTTACTTACAAGCTTTATTTTCTTTTACTTTACCAAAGTTCTTTACTTTGTTTATAGATAGTATAAAGAGTATAAAACTTGGCCTATCTATTTAGACTTAGATTTCATTCTATGGCATGAGATTGATATTAGCATCCCACATTAGTGAACACCCTTAACTTAGTGATTAGAGCTAAACCAAAAACTTGATCACTTTAGATGGGAATACTTGGTGAAAAATATTATGAAAACCTTGGAATGATGAGTCATTCTATTGAGTTGTTTTGACATGTGTTGAGAAACACAAATGGTTTATGATGATGAAAATGTTGAGGCATGAGCCTTAGCCCCTTTATAAAAGACTGATGGTTTGGTTCGGATGCGATACCATTCCAATTTTACCGTACAACCACAATACCTGAATTGGGTAAGGCTTAGTCGGAAGTTTATATGCGTTAGTATGAGTTCCCTCGCTGGAGAGGTTTGAGCTGAGGCTACCTCTCAATGTTGTCCACCTATGCAGTGCCCAGGATGGCAGATGGCCATGGCTGGGAGGCCAAGCTCATAGGAGATGTGCTTATACTAGAGTGTGTAAAGGAAAGGTTATGTTTGATTATCTGCATACTAAGTATGATGATTCAGGGTTATCCCTGACATATGTATCAAATTTTGTGGTGAAAGTGTACCACCTCTTCAGAGTGTCAAACTATTCGAATAGTCGCGTCCACGGTTATGGAAAGTTGGAGTGGCCATACTATTCCGTTGTCAGATGTTTTCAAAATGACTTATGAAATGAATTGTGAAACGACATGACCACAACATGGTTGTGACTATGACAACTAATTTCCCACTTAGGTGATTTCAAACTTTATTTTATTTTTCTTTGTTTCTGAACTCAGCTTAGGTTTCAAACTTAACTTTGCAAATAAACTTAGAACCTGGCATTTCCTACTAGAACTACCTTACTTGTTAGTGATAGTTTGCGAGTACTTAAAGAGTACTCATGGCTTTTTCCCGGGCTATTCCCGTGGCCAGACTATGAGGAGGACTACCAGGAGGAAGGACAACAAGATGGCTACGACAACTAGGATCATCTTCCATTGTCAGCATTGCCTGTGACACTGAAGATGGAGCCCACCGCTACACTTATTATTCCGCTACTTGTTTGTACTAAGACTAGATTATGAGATCCTCTATTTGTGTAAGACCTTATTATGGTTTGTAATAGATGATGTACTGTGATATCCAATCTGTTATGTCTCACAAAAATGGTAATCCTGGGATTGCGATGTATGGCATAACATGCATCTGGGATTCAAAATCCAGGTGTTGACACCATCCTAGGATCGCGTGGTACGGGTGATGGCCAGTCCATGACTTCGAACTCGAGTTTTTCACACTTGAAATTGTTCCTTAATCTGAAGACTACGTCAAGATAGACTTTGCTTAGAGGAATTTCGGCTTTTCCTGGGACTATCCCGTGGAAGGTTGTATCCGTGGGTGCCAAGTTTGTTAAGGACCAATTCATAGCTCGCAGAGTTTTGGCGTATATTATATTGATGCTACTTTCTACAACCAAGATAACTTTTCTCATATCGAATTCGCTAATTTGGGCTTCCATGATCAGAGCTGATTGACCTGGTCGCGGGACACGAAGTGGGTGATCAAACCTGCTAAATGCAATTTATTTCTATGACCAATGCAGGTATTCGGGTGTTGGTGGTGGTGTTGTTTCCGCCATATTAACTTGTCATGTGATCAACTTTTGAACCCTCTTGGACGGGCGCCCTTTCTAGATCATAGACATTGCTCCTCTAGATCGTGGATATTTGTCTTCCTAGTTTCTATGTGTTGCGGGTTGTGGTTGTCCCGCTGGCGGTTGTATTGGAGGTAGAGGGGGTGCGCCGAGATCTAGGGTTCCTGGTGCGGTGGCGTATCCTTGGTTTGCTACTTTGATTGCCTTTGCGTTGCATACCTTTTGCATCTTTAGGAAAGCGCAACAGTCCTTCATGAGATGGTTCGATCGCCTCCTTCCCGTGGTGTCGATGTAGAAGTGCATATTGCAGGGTCCCTCCAATATCTATAGTGGGGTCCTTGGTGGTTCCCGAGCCCTTGGCTGGTACCATTGTGCGGAATTACTTCCTCCAGCGTCTTCTCTGCTGCTGCGGTATCCTTTGCCACGATCGTCGTTTCTTCGGCTACTCTCCCCTGAAAAACTAGCCGTGACATAGCTCGGTCCGCCGTATCCGCCATTATTGTGTCTCCTCTATCGTTATTGCACCTATCCCGATCTTCCTCGGGTGAGTGCCCTCGCTTGTTGTTTACTGCATCCTTACCATCTTCCCAGCGATTCGCCATGTCCAATAGTTGCGAGATTCTTTTAGGCTTGACATGCCCTAGTTCCTCGATGAACTCTCTTTGGCGGAGGCCATCGTTGAATGCGTCGATTACCCTCTCATCAGATATAGTTTTGGATGAATTCTTAATGATGTTCCACCATTGGATGAATGCTCGTATCAACTCTCCAGGTTTTTTCTTGCATGCTCATAACTTCTCCAATGATGCGGGTCGCTTGAACATGGATGTGAAGTTTTGGATGAACGTATCTTCGAGGTCATTCTAGCTACTAATGGATTCTTCAGGTAACCACCTGAGCCATGACCGTGCGATGCCCTTTCTGGATTCTTCAGATGAACTTAAGTGTACCTGTAGGATTTGCATTGCGGTAGACTTGGATCCACCCTATAGTTTGATGGTTGCCAGATAGTCTGCCAGCCAAGCTCCGGGTTCCCGGAGACCATTGTATTTTAGGTGATTGTGAGGAAGTTTGAAATCCTTGGGTGCTGGAGTTTTGCGAACCCCTTGGGTAAAGAAACTGGCTCCACCAAATTCATACTCATACTCACTTTCCCTGTTGTAGTATATTTGGATGTTGCGCTCTTCCCTGGATCAATCGACCCTTTACTGCATAATGTTGTTTCTTCCATCATCCCGTGGCTTGGCGTTCGAAAAGTACACCCGATGTGGTAATTGCGATCGTCGGGTGTGCCCTATGTGTTGAGGGCTGCTGCGACAGTGTGGGGATCTGTCGGGTTGCCATGTGACTCCTTGTTCTCCTTGTGTAAGAGATGCTCCCACCATACCGAGGTTCATGTGAGCGGATCGATGGAGGACCGCACGGGGATCATCATGTGCGGGTTGAGTTGTGATTAGGTATGTCTGGGCGGCGAAAATTGGAGCTTGTGCTATTTTTGATCTTATGTGTCCCTCTTGTTCTACCGACATAAACGATAGATTGAGGTTTCATGCCATCTCATTTATTTCCGTTTTGGGGATATTGTGTAGCCACGAATTTCCTCTCCTTGGTGGCGCGCCTCCAACTACGATTCCTGATCCTCCGGTATAGCTTAGTTACGCCCGTAGTAGGCTGGATTCATCGGCTAGTCTTTTCCTTTTATCGAGTTGCTTCTTCATCCTAAGTAGGTCCCTTTTCTTGTGGTGGAGTAAGTATTGGTAGGCCATTAGGTCATCGCGTGTTGCTTCTGCTGTCATCAGGACTGCACCCGATATTGCATCGCTTGCTCTTTGCCATGCTTCAGCGGATAGCCGAAGAGTTTGTCGTTCATATTTGTGTGGTCCTTCTCTTCTTGGTACGACTCAGTTGTTTGGTGGGTCTCCTCCGTTTCCGTGGGATTTTTGCATCATCACTTGATAAAATATTGCCCGCGCCAGGGGGTGGTCTGGCCACCCCAGGGACCCCTCGGCATCTCCTTCCGCCTATATATTGCCTCCGATACAGAAACCCTAAGTACCCGATCAAAAATCCACGAAAGAGTCTATAGCCGCCATAGTCTCCATCCCTAGATCGGGAGGGATCTGAAACTCTTCCCAGCACCCTGCCGGAGAGGGCAATTCATCCTGGAGGCCTTCTTCATCATCATGCAATCCTCCGGTGTGATGCATGAGTAGTTCATCTCTGGACTACGAGTCCATGTAGTAGCTAGATTGTTGGTTCTCCTCCTTTGTGTTGTCATGTTTAGATCTTGTGAGCTCTGTTCATGATCAAGATCATCTATTTGTAATCCTACATGTTGTGTTTGCAGGGATCCGATGGATATTGAGATGCTATTTCAGATTGGTTATTGATTCTATCATGTCTTTGTTATTTGTGATCTTGCATGCTTTCCGTTGTTAGTAGCTATCTTGGCCAAGTTGATGCTAGCAATTCCAAGAGTTAGTATTTATGCTCGATAGTGGGTTCATGCCTCTAGTAATCTAGGGAAGTGACAAAAATCTCTAAGGTACTAGATGTGCTGTTGCTACTAGGGAGAAAACAACAATCCTTTGTTCATAGAACAATCATATTGTTTACTTTACACGCAATTTGTAATACAATTATCCGTTTCTTGCAACTTAATATTGGAGGGGGTTCGGATGATAACCTGAAGGTGGATTATTAGTCATAGATGTAGTTGGATGGCAGTCTGTGTATAATGTTGTAATGCCCAATCGAATCTCAAAGGAGTCAAGATGAGTAGTATATGCTTGTATGCTTTCTCGATGTTTGTCAATTGCCAGTATTAATTTGTTCACCCAATATGTCATCTATCTTAAGGAGAGCCACCACTAGTGAACTATGAACCCCGATCCTTTCTTTTACCAGCAATCTACAATCAACTGTTTACTGCTTTATGTTTACTTTATGCAAACTATTACTTTCTTCCACTTGATACGTTTAATCATTTGTTTTCAGCAAAACTGATGAGATTGAAAACCTCATCGCATGTTGGGGGCAGAGTTCTGTGGTTGTGTTGTGCAAGTTTCCACGTTGCTGCTGGCACCGGTAGTGCACCCTGCCAAAGTTCAGCTAGCTACACCTTTGGGGTGTTTCCTTGCTCCTACTGGATTGATAACCTTGGTTTCATAACTAAGGGAAAACTTGCTGCTATGCTCATCATACCTTCCTCTTGGGGTTCCCCAATGAGCTCGATATATTTTGGGCCATCAGGCGGCCGACGGTGCCGTGTTCTCAGTCTTCTCCTTCACATTCGGTGCCAGGAGGTTGAGGTCGGGGAGCGTTGGGACAACGCGAGTAGGGGCCGCGATTTCGAGCAGGGGCCACGATGTTATAGAAGAGGTTGGAGACGGGAGGCAGGGGCCGGACCCGTGGCGCTGGTAGTACAGCAGTGGAGGCAGCGCCTCAAATTTCTCGTCGGTGAGGTCGCGCTCGAGGTCGTCGATGAGCCATCCGGTGCTCGGCCTGCCCAGCAGCCATTCCATGGGCGGGACTACGAAGGCTGATGGAGGAGGCAGCAGGTTGTCGACGTCGGCAATGATGTTGGAGGCAAAGGCCTCGTCCTCGTATTCAGCATCGACAACCTGTTCTGCAACAACTTCTGGTTCGGCGGCGACCTCTGGTGCCGCAGCGGCATCGTCTACCACGGCGACGTCCTTTGGCCCGGTGGCGTCCTCTGGCACGGCTACAATCTGTGGTATGGCCGAAACTTCTTCCCGGGGCACAAATGCCCTGGTACTTGGTCTTGGCGCTCTATGGGAGTGGCGGCGCTACGTCCAGTGGTGACCACAGAGGTGGTACTAGTTGTGGCGTCGACGGAGACCACCACCAGGGCCGTAGTGACGACTAGGGGCACCAAGCAGTGTCCTGTGGTGGCGGAGGTCCCGTTCCTATTCTGACGATGATGAAGGCGACGGCCGAAATTCCGGCAACGTGTAGCGGCCCGGCCAAATGTCCGACGACGAAAATAGGAGCGGCGATGCTCCCTGGCAACAAAACGTGCAAAGGATAAAGCTAGTTCCGGCAGCGGCAGCGGTCGGAAAGCCATTCTTTTCTCACCTTTTCTCTGTTCTTGTCAATGTGGCCTAATTGCTGTCGAGAGCGATCGGTGCTGATGCGTGACGAAGTAGACAGAGAATGAAGCGAATGAATGAATTCATTGATGCTACTGTTCAGCCTTATATAGCATCCGAATAGACGTGAATACATAGCCGGTTACAATATTGGTGCCTCTTCTAATAGCCATGATGTCTCTTCTAATAGGCACGATGCCTCTTCGGCAATGGACAAAAGTTATTAAAGTTATTAGCTTAAGGAAATACTAACTGCTATGTTACCCTAAAATTGCGCTAACATCTAACTGCTATTATTTCCTAACAAAAATTTTAGTCCCTAAAATCTGATGGGAGTGTCCGAGAGGAGATATAGGTCTAACCATAAGAAATACTCTTCCCTCCGTTTGAAAATAGATTTGTCAAAAAAAATCTTGAACCGTGGGCAAAAGATTTGCCCCATTCCACTAATAGAGAAGAAGAGTCATGACAAGGGTCCAAAAAACCAAAAAAGGAAAAGAAGTTAGGGAATTACTCTCCCAAAATTACGAGACACAAAAAAATGGCACGCAGGCGGACCCAAAGTCTAGCCCCCCCTTGATTGTCTGGAGAAGAATTGGACGCGGTTTTGCCTTGTTATCGAAGACTCTCGTGTTTCGCTCTTTGCAAATAGTCCAAGAAGTGAGCATGATGAGGAAAGTAAATCCCCCTTGTGATTCTCCGTTGTGTTGGCCGTCATCAAGGTCCACCATTGTTTTACAGAAAGGTTCGGCGACCTGCATATGGATGGTACATAGACCAAGCCATTCCTTCAAAAACCAAATAAATAAACTGAAGAGAACTGGAGTGAGATCGAGCGGTGCATCATCTTTACGTGCCAAGCATGGATTAGACTTTCTTCATGGATGTTTCGCCCACTCTGTATTAGGCCAGAGTTTGTTCATCCATCGCGAGTTAGGGCATGTTTGTTCATCCATCACGATTTAGGCCGTGTTTGTTCGATCGGGTCCAAATATTTGGTTTCCTACTTGCTCCGCTGAGAGCAGATTTGGTTTGGGTTAACTTGGATATTTTGTTTGGCTTTCTGTTTTCAGGTTTCCCGTAAATCTGCCCAATTGTTAGGTTGCCTATATTGTAATTTTTTCCTCTTAGGTGTTTGGTGTGTTGCTTGGCACCTGATCACATGGGTTATGAACACCCCTTTCATATTTTAGTGATCTTACCACACACACGGTCCACAACATTACTAGCTACAACACACACACATATATATATATATACTACCGTACAACAGTAATCAGGGTTCTAAAGACCCCTGATCAAAATAACCATCAGCCATGAGAGGCTTAACCCCTGTGAATAGAACCATCAACGGGGGCATCACATGCCCCTGAGCCACCAGGGATTTTAACTTCTGATCAAAAGAGATCAGCCATAGTTCACCGGCACGAGTTCTCCATCAGCAACTACCATTACTACTTACAAACTAACATGCTATAACATCAAGGCCATCGGCGTCTAGTAGTGGTCAGGGCAGGTGTACTGCCTGTGATAAGGTTCATTGCATAGAAAACAAAAAATTCTTACGGTTTGCAACTGCCAAGACCAAATCTAGGCGATACTTTGTAACGGTTATAGATAGACTCACCCTCATATACCGTAAGCAGGATAAAATTTCCACAAACAAACGTGGTTGATATAGATGGTACACGACCGTCTGGCGACCTATGACCCCCGCGACTCGTCTCGTCTCGCCCCCCGCGGGCGATGGGGCGGGTCTCCTGCGCCGGCCACCTCCAGGCTCCCCCTCCTCCCCTCCTCCCCCGCCGTCGTCGGCGCGCACCGACGGGAAAAGCCCACGTGGGGCCGGCGGTAGCGGGGCCCTGTTCTTTCCGGCGGCGGCAGGGTGCGCGGGGCGCTTGTGCTGGCGGCGGTGCGCCATGGCGGGTTCGGCGGGGTGCTGAGGAACGTGGCGGCGGCAAATCCGGCTACTCCGTGCAGCGTGGCTGCGGGTTACCCGGCAGGCAGGGTGGCGACGCGGTCGCAGGGGCAGCCGGCGGTGTGCTCCGCAGGGCCTGACCTGGGCCAGTTCGGGCCCGATCTAGGCCGTGCGGGCCCTGTCCGGGGTCCTCGGTCACCGGGGGTGGCAGTTGACCTCTCCTAGCAAGGCGGACGGCATGCAGGCGGCGGACGGGGCCGCAGGGTCTCCCGGGGACAAGCTCCGCAGGGCCCGGTCTGGGCTAGGTTGGGCCCGATCTGGGCTATGCGTGCCCCTTCCGGAAACCTCGGCTTCCTGCATGGCGGCGTGTGGCAGACGGCCTCGTCTTTCTGTGACGCGGCTAGGACACCGGATCTGGGCCGGGCAGGCCTAGGTCAGGTGGTCGGTCGCCCGACAATTCCTTGCCGGGTGGCCTGGGGCGGCACGGAGGTGCCGTGTCCGCCATGTTCATCCCTCCTCGCCCCTACGGGCCTAGGTGGTGATCCTTAGACCGGCGGTGGACCGGTATCAAGGATGAACATGGTGGCGAGCGCGTTGCTGCTTGGTGGCGGGGATCGGCGGTGGTAGTGGGTCCACTAGCTGGTAGAGAGGTAGAGACTAGTGCTAGGGTTAGCGGCGACTGTTGGGGGATACCCCCGGGTAGGGTCACGCCGGGGTATAAAGGCCTAGTTAGCCGAGGTACGGCAAGTTCAAAGCAAGTGCTGGCCGAGTCACCTCAAGGCAGGCCGGATCACGGAGTAACCCGGACCAGGGGACGTCCACCTAACTTGGTCTCAACCGACTTATGCCGTATGTCGGTAAGATGTATCTAACTTGTATGCAGGAACAGGTGTGGCCAGATCAACTATGTAGGATCCGGGTCATATCAAGCTTGTAAGAGAAGGAAGGTATCTCGCTGGTCAAAGGTGACCACTGTACGCAGAGCGTGAGAGAAGCGGACAGAGGCAGGACCACCGAGGCATGGCCGACAAAGGTGACGATGCCTATGTCGGATGACGCAGGCGCCGCAGAGGCTCACGTAGCCTCTGCATGGATGACGCGGGGCAAAAGTGACCCGATCGGCTTACTATTTTGGGAAGAGGCATATTCCCCACGTATGCCCTATGTAGAGACCTAGCCACCCCTATATAAGGAGGGCTAGGGCCTCTGTAGAAGAGGTTGATCTCTGGTTGATTGGTCTGGTCTTGGTAGTCTCCTAGAGATTTGTGTTTTGATAGTGGTGAGAGTAAGAGAGTTCTTCTTCCTCCTCTCCCCAATACAGCTCAAGGAGCACTTGTAAATCTTGGAAGTGAATCGAATACGAAGAAACTGTGTGTGAAATCACCACATTATCCCTCCCTGGATTCCCCTAGTGCATTTAGTCCCCACCTTTAGCCTATCCATGGCATCTGCCGTGAAACCACCACGACAGTTGGCGCCCACCGTGGGGCTAGCAGCGCTAGCAGGGGAGAAGATCCGAACGGGAAACTTCATCGGCACCGGCGAACGCATCGTCTCCAGGCTCGTTCAGCGCTTTGGAGCGTTGGATTTCGTCAGCGACAATGCTGGCTGCTTCGGCAAGCGTCCTCTCCCGCGCAACGGCCTCTTCGTCAAGATCGGCATGCACAAGATCTACATTGTTGTCGATGTGTCGTGCGTTCATCCGCGGCACGCCGTCGAAGGAGGCGAGCCACCCCCTAGCGCGGTTCGCGGGGCGCGTATCACTCGCTCCCCGGACCAAGCTGAGGTAATGATGACCGCGCCTGGCGCTGGCGCAAGCAAGGATCCGGCACCAGATCTGGAGGTAACACCTAAGGCACCAAGGAAAAGTAGAGGTCCTCCGCTAGAGAGGCCTGAGAATGTGATGCAGCAGGCAATGGATAGCTTGGCAAACCCGGTAGGAGCAACAATAGATCCGGCTCAGGCACAGGCCGAGCTAGAGGAGACTAGGCAAAAAATACTAGAGGGTGCAAAAAAGATAGCCGCGACTCAACAGTCGTTGAACATGACACTGCGTGACTACGCAAAGGCAAATAAGGTAGATGCGGTAAAAGTGAAGGGGAGACATCTCATGAGTGAAATGAACAGAGAGGGTGATACTAGGATTGAGGAATTAGAGAACTGTCTGTCCGTGGGGCTGCCGAAGTATAGTACCCCGGCAAAGAACCTCAGAGCAGCGGATGCAGCTGCGTCCGAGTTAGAAGGTCTGACGGGTGAAGCCCGTCAAAGACAGCAGGATAGAGTCAATGAGTTGGTTCGGATCGCGAACAGGCAAAACGAGGAGCTGCTCAGGGCAAACCCAGAGAGAGCTAGGGACTCCAAGATCGTTCATTCGGCGGTAGGTAACCCGGAGAAATCCGGTGGAGCCGCATCGTCTCCTCATGGTGGTCCTAGGAGAGAAGAGGTTGTAACTTCGGCCAGGAGGAACAAACAGATAGTCCCATATGACCCGGCAAGGGCAGGGAAAGGAAAAGAAGTTTAGAGAAATGAGGATCGAAGGAGTGTGAGCCGAGGTGAAGCTGGCCGAGGTAACCGTGACCAAGGCAATGCCGGTCAAAGGAGTGCTATAAATGGCAATGCCGGACAGCGTAATTCGGTAGGTGCAGGTCAACCGCAGCAGCGGAATATACCATGGCAAGAGTGCAGTGCCGGCCAAGGTATGCAACAGAGAGAAGCTCCGCAGGAGCAAGATAGATACAATGATGGTGATTCGGACATGGTGAACGCTGGCTATCCCAGACCGGACTATCACGTGATTGGGTCAAGATTGGGAGGCAGGAACTTGATGCCCGATGATGCCAGGCTAAAACTGGATCGGTTGTATAGGTCGAAGCAAATTGAGTGTCAAGGTCCTCCGGGTACAGCATGTTTTGGGCCCCGGATCATGAAGGAACCTCCGGTAACTAACTTCCAGTTACCTAGAGGCACAAAGACGTATGACGGCAGCACTAAGCTGGAGGATTGGTTGATTAACTATGCAACTGCTGTAAAAATCGCCACAGGCAACTTGAGATGGGCTGTGAGATATGTACCCCAGATGCTGTAGGGGCAAGCAAGGGTATGGCTAAACAATTTACCACCCGGAAGTATTAACTGTTGGATCGATTTTGAGGAGATGTTTGTTAGCAATTTCTCAAGTATGTATCAGAGGCCCAAGAGGCCACATACCCTAGCAATGTGTAGGCAGAGACCGAATGAGACTGACCGGGAGTTTTTAACCCGTTGGTGCACTGTGCAAAACTCGTGTGAGGGTGTGATTGAGTCACAGGCCATAGCTTGGTTTGCGCAAGGATGCAGATATGCAAGCATGCTATGGCAAAGGTTGCAAAGAGATATGCCAACCACCTTGGCAGAAACAATCCGAATTGCTGATTCATATGCCTTGGGTGATCCGACGCAACCTAGGCTCACGTCAAACGAGTCAAGCGAGGAGTATTGTCAGCGAGAAGGGGTCGGGTCATCCCGGAGAAATGATTACCGAGGTAAAAGAAGGGATGCCAGACAGGATTATCGGTACAGTTCGTAACAAGTTGCAGCCGTGAATTAGGATCAACCCGGAGCAGGAGGCGGTCAACGTCAGAAAACTGGAGGACAATAATGGACACCAAGGAATGAAGGAAAGAGAACCTGGACACCATAGCAGAAAAACAATGGCAAGAAAAGAAGGACCGTCCGAGGTACACCTATGAGGCAATGCTGGATCAGCCGTGTAGATTTCACACGCCTAATCCGAGTAACCCAGCGGGTCACACAACCAGGCAATGTGAATGGATGCGAAAGATAGAACAAAGTGGTTCGGGGAATGCTCAGGCACCTCGGAATGATCAACCTCGGCAGGAGTTACCCCGGCAGCAATTGCTCTCCAGAGCGAACACGCAACAGCTCATGTTGCCTCCCCCTCCGCCGAGGTATGACAACCATGCGAGAAGGGATGCAGTGCATCAGGTGGAGAACCAAGACAAACAGGATCAGAGGTACCCCCGAAACGAGGGGAGGAATGAGTACAGAGGGCATCATCAGAGTTATTGTGTGTTCACTATGGAACAGACAGACAGAAAGAGCTTGCAACACCGACATATGGAGGTCAATGCGGTAATGCTGGCCGTGACGAGGTATATGCCTTGGTCGGATCAAGAGATTACCTGGAGCATCAAAGATCATCTGAAGCTCATGCAAAGTCCTGGTTCGTATGCACTGGTGTTGGATCCAACGTTCATTGGGCCTAACATCAATGTGAGGTTTTCAAAGGTGTTAATTGATAATGTCAGTAGCATCAACATCATGTATGTGGACACAATGCGCAAGTTGGGTATCTCGGAGAATATGCTCCAAGCTACAAGGACAACTTTCCATGGCATTATGCCAGGCATTTCTTGTGAGCCCATAGGCAAGGTCCGAGTTGACGTATTGTTCGGCACAAGAGATAACTGCCGGAATGAGAATTTGGAGTTCGAGGTTGTAAATTTGGAGAGTGCATATCACGTGTTGCTCGGCAGGCCAGCTCTGAACAAATTCATGGCAAGTTGTCACATCAGTTACTTAAAGATGAAGTTGCCCGAGCCAAATGGTGTGATTACCATCGCTGGTGATTTTCGACGTTCCATTGAGTGTGCATCCGCCGGGTCTAACCTGGCCGAGTCACTCGTGATTGCGCAAGAAAAGAGAAAAATCCAAGAGGTGGCGGCATTGGCTCAGTCCGCGCAGCAGTATATGCCGGCGCTGAGTAACCCGCATGGTAGTGTCTCATTCCAAGCGACAAAAGATACCAAGAAAGTGCCTGTTGATGATATGTTCCCTGAGCGCACCGTAACAATTGGTGTCAGGTTAAATGACAAATAGGAAAGCGAGCTCGTCAACTTCCTCCGTGAGAATCGGGATATTTTTTCTTGGTCCACACAGGACTTGCAAGGTGTTCCGAGTGAGTTGGCTGAGCACTCTTTGAATGTCAGACCCGGAGCAAAGCCGGTGAAGCAACCTCTCTGCCGCTTCGTCGAAGATAGGAGAAAGGTCATAGGAGATGAGATAGCTTGTTTGTTGGCTGTAGGATTTATCATGGAAGTGCTTTACCCGGATTGGCTGTCAAATCCGGTGCTGGTGGAGAAGAAGAAGGATGATTCGAACGTGGCAGTGGTTTGGCATATGTGTATCAATTACACGAACCTGAATAAGGCGTGTCCAAAAGATTCATTCCCACTGCCAAGGATAGACCAAGTCATAGATTTCACTGCTGGGTGTGAGTTGCTATCGTTCATTGATGCATATTCTGGTTTCCACCAGATACCTCTAAACCTAAGTGATCAAATAAAGATTGCGTTTATCACCCCGTATGGGGCTTATTGTTATCGCACCATGCCTTTTGGTTTACTAATGCAGGGGCAACGCACCAGAGATGTATGCAAAAATGTTTGCATGACCAAATTGGTTAAAATGTGCAGGTGTATGTGGATGATGTTGTGATAAAGACCAAGGAAAGCAAAACGCTCCTTGACGATATCAGGCAGACGTTTGCGAACCTAAGGAGGTTCCGAATGAAGCTTAACCCGGAGAAATGTACCTTCAGTGTCCCGGCTGGAAAATTACTTGGATTTATTGTCTCCAGCCGAGGTATCGAAGTTAATCCAACTAAAATCCGGGCCATAGCGAAAATGGAACTGCCGAAGTGTCTTAACGATGTCCAGAAGTTCACTAGTTGCCTGGCATCCTTAAGTCGGTTTGTATGTCGGTTGGGAGAAAAGGCACTGCCTCTCTATCAACTCATGAAAAAGTCGGACAAGTTCATTTGGACGCCGCAGGCCAATGAAGCCTTTATCTAACTAAAGAAGATATTAGCCACTACACCAGTGTTAGCCTCTCCACTATCAAAGGAGCCAATGTTGCTCTATATAGCCGCAACCAACCGAGTTGTAAGTGCAGTAATTGTGGTAGAGCGCGACGAAGAGGGTAAGTCAGTGGAAAGGCCAGTGTATTATCTGAGCGAGGTATTATCTGCAGCAAAGCAGAACTATCCTCACTATCAGAAGGTGGCATATGGTGTGTATATGGCAGCTAAGAAGCTGAAGCACTATTTCGAGGAGCACCCAATCAGGGTAATATGTGAAGCCCCCATATCGGAGATAGTGAGCAATAAAGATGCAAGTGGCAGGATTGCAAAATGGGCAATTGAGCTAGCTCCTTATGTGCCACAATATGACAGAAGAGAAGCAATCAAATCTCAGGCTGTGGCAGACTTTTTTGTGGATTGGGCCGAGGTGCAATATGAGCCACCATTTCCAGATCCGAACTACTAGAGAATGCACTTTGATGGGTCAAAAACAAAAACCGAGTTAGGTGCCAGAGTTGTGCTTACCTCGCTAAAGAAGGACCAGCTAAAATATGTGCTGGATATCCACTTCACTGCATCTAACAACGTTGCAGCATATGAGGCACTTGTACATGGGCTCAAAGTGTCAAAGGAGATTGGAATACGTCGGATCCAATTCTTCGGTGACTTGGATCTCGTAGTCCAGCAAGTCTCCGGACAATGGGATGCTTTGGATGCAAACATGGCATTGTACATATTTCATGTGCAGAAGATATCTGGTTACTTTGAGGGATGCGAATTTTACCATATACCCCGGGTGGAAAATGAGGTGGCTGACGTATTGTCGAAGCTCGGATCAACCCGACAAGAAATTCCACCGGGCGTAGCATTAGACTACCTCAGGAAACGATCTATCAGGCCTCCCCGGAGTCCGACTCAATTTTTATCCCGGCGAATCCAGAGTCCGGAGCTGTACCCATGGACATTGATGAGGGGAGTGCTTCGTGAAACCCGGGGACTGCCTTGGCAAACCCGGGGACTTCTTCGCAGGACCCGAGGACTGCGCAGCGTGATCCGATTGAAGCTATGCCGGTGGATCAGATGGAAATTGATGAGGATGTGTTCCTAGTGCAAGCTGTACCAGTTTGGGCACTACCCATATTCCAATTCCTAAAAGATGGAACTTTACCCGCTGAGGAGGTGCTTTCCAGGCAAACTCAGAGGAGAGCAAAAGCATACACAATCATCAATTCCAAGCTATACAGAAGGAGTGTGGCAAATGTCCTCCAGCGATGTGTTGACCCGGAGGAAGGACTTGACATCCTCCGATATATACATCAAGGGGAATGTGGGCATCATGCCTCGTCCAGAGCCTTGGTAGCAAAAGCTTTCCGCCATGGGTTTTACTGGCCAAGTGCCTTGGAACAAGTAGAAGATCTGGTGAGAAAATGCAATGGCTGTCAGAAATATGCGACAAAGACACATATGCCAATGTCGGAGGTCAAGACCATACCAATTACATGGTCGTTTGCCGTATGGTGCTTGGATATGGTTGGCCCGTTTAAACCAGCAAGAGGGAACATGACCCACATCCTGGTCATGGTTGACAAATTTACGAAATGGATTGAAGTGAAGCCAATAATAAAATGTGATGGAGCTACTGCCGTAACTTTCCTCAAAGACATCATCTTGAGATACGGTTATCCTCACAGTATAATAACAGATAATGGCACAAATTTTGCTGATGGAGCATTTGCGCGTTTTTGCCGAGATAAGAAGATCCGGCTGGACGTTGCCTCGGTAGCCCACCCCGCATCGAATGGACAAGTGGAGAGATCCAACGGATTAGTGTTATCCGGGATAAAACCCCGGCTCATTGAGCCGCTGCAAAGATCAACGGGGTGCTGGATAGAAGAACTACCAGCGGTACTGTGGAGTTTAAGAACAACTCTGAATCGATCAACGGGCTATACGCCATTCTTTCTGGTATATGGGGCAGAAGCTGTATTACCAGCCGACATAGAGCATGACTCGCCTAGGGTCACCCAATACACAGAAGCCGAAGTGCAAGAAGCCCGACAAAATGATGTTGATCTGCTGGAAGAATCGAGAGAATTGGCATTGTCCAGATCCGCCATATATCAGCAAAATCTCCGACGCTATCATAGCCGGAAAGTAAGCCCCCGAATTTTCCGGGAAGGTGATCTGGTACTCCGGTTGGTACTGCTGGCATGCATAAATTATCCCCCCCATGGGAAGGGTCATTCATTGTGAGCAAAGCATTGCACAATGATTATTATTATCTTATCGATGCAAAACCACAGGAGAAGAACAAGGCGGACAGGTCCAGCGAGGAATCCAAACGTCCATGGAATGTAGCTCTACTTCGTCCTTTCTACACTTAGCAGAGAAGTGGATGTATCCGATTCTCTCGTATGTCGGTATGTATGCCGGCAATGAGTTTATCAATGAAATCTTGGCACCTCGAGCAGTAACTCAGGGACTGCCTTAGTAATTTTAGTTGTCTTCTATATTTACTATTTATATGTCGGCTGGCGTAAGTTGCTTCTACTTAAGCCGGATTAGTAGTGTGTGAGCACCAAAAACCTAACTCTTCGACTTGCTGCTGTCCAACAAGATTTGGCTTCATGGCAAGCAAGAGAACAAGTTTGGAATTGCGTAACACATGAAAAACGACTAAGGAAAGAAACATAATCGAGCCGATGTTTGTTTTTCGGACTAACCTTGTGCTTACTTTAAATTTATTACGCTGAATTATTTTGAGCTAATCCTAAAGTTTCCAAGTATTGTTAAGTCAATTTTTGAAACTCGGACTCATAAGTCATAAAACCAAACCAAGGTGGACACGAGCCGAGCCAAGAAATTGGTGGAACAAGAAAATGAAACTCGGGGACTACGCCCAGGTTAATCCGGCATAAAAACTTAGTGGCAAAATATAACTGATGTGCTTAGATACAATTGCAGCCGGCATATCGGGGATCTGATAAATTTCAAAGTTTTTTCGCTCAAGGAGCAGCAGGAGGAGGTAATTCGGCGCTAGTGTCATCTTCGATGTCTTCAACGTCCGAGGCATTGTCTCCTTCGTCCTCACCCGAACCATCTTCGGCATTTTCATCGTCAATAGTGCCAAGGAAGCTTGGACCCTCATTCCATTGATGAATGGGGGCATATTCAATGAGGGTATGGGTGCAAGCCTTGCGCCGAGCAATCCACTCCGGGTCACTGGACCATCTAGATCCGGTGTGCATGCGTGCTAGGAGATTGAGGTCGATTTTCTCATACCACGTGAGAACGAGTGGAGAACGGTATCAGCTCCGGCACGTCCAGGGGATTCCCTCCAAAGGTCGAGCTGGGTCTCGCATTCCATCAACTTGTCGATGAGAACTACGGTCCCCTCCGGAGTATCTTCATCAGGCCAAAAGGCGTTGAAGATCCGGATTGCCACATCAGGGATATCCTTGACGTAGTTCTTCACAATTTCCACGCGAGAAGACAAACTGACCAGGAGGTCTTCAATGTCATAAGGAATTTCACCGGCGTCAGGAGCAATGGGGGTACCCCTCTACTGGTGGAACTTGGCAACAACAGTGGTCGCAATGGCATTGCCCTCTGGAAATTTGCCTGAAAACAAGACAAGAGAAACAAGTAAGGAAAAGACATGTGAAGCAACCTGGAGAAGTGTGCTGGATAAAGGAAAAGAACTTACGTGAGATATGGCTGTGGATCCGGGTCAACTCCTTGGTACAGTCATCACGCCTTTTCCGAAGTTGCACAAGTTTAGCATCCGCCGACTCAAGCTTGACGTTGGCCTCCTTGAGAGGATCCTAGTCCTTGGCGATCTGGATATTGAGGCATTCTCTTTCTTCAGTAAAGTCTTGGCCTGCCTTCTCCAGTTCGGATTTGTGTTGCGCCTTAAGCTTCTTCATATCTGCCTTAAGCTGGGCAATTTCTTCATCTTTGGTCCGGAGGCGGGCAAGATCGTCGTCTTTTTTCTTGAGTTTAGCTAGGTGTTGCCCTGCTTGTTCGAGAAAATGCAGCATCACGTCAGGCACGGGCACACTATCTTCAAGAGAGGCTGAAATAGTTTGTTGACCCGGCATACCCGAGGTATGAATATTTGCCGAGCCAAGGAGAAAAGGAGATATTAAGCACATCAAGGTGGAGAAAGATTAACTTACCCTTTATCTGGTCCAAAATTTTCCTCATAAGGATATTCTCAGCCTCCACACCGGCTACAAAATCGGAATGAGGGATTAGTTCGGCGGAAAAAGATGAAGAGAGATGAAAATTGACAAGGAGAAAACTTACCCCTTTTATCGTGTTCGGAGAGCAGCGCACTATGCTTTGCGCGCAGCATCTTGTGAGTATCAAGGAGACGCTGAAATTCAGCGCTTCGACGATTGGTGGTCACCTGAAAGAGCAAAAATGGACAGCTTAGTCTTGTGCATATTCGAAGTGTACAAAATCCAGGCCAAGTGGAACTTAACCCGGCTCTAGGTGTGTGCATATTCGAAGTGTACAAAATCCGGGCCAAGTGGAACTTAACCCGGCTCTAGGTGTGTGCATATTCGAAGTGTACAAAATCCGGGCCAAGTGGAACTTAACCTGGCTCTAGGTGTGTGCATATTCGAAGTGTACAAAATCCAGGTACTTAACCCGGCTCTAGGTGTGTGCATATTCGAAGTGTACCAGATCCGGGCCAAGTGGAACTTAACCCAGCTCTAGGTGTGTGCATATTCAAAGTGGACAAGATCCGGGCCAAGTGGAACTTAACCTGGCTCTAGGTGTGTGCATATTCGAAGTGTACAAGAACCGGGCCAAGTGGAACTTAACCCGGCTCTAGGTGTGTGCATATTCGAAGTGTACAAAATCCGGGCCAAGTGGAACTTAACCCGGCTCTAGGTGTGTGCATATTCGAAGTTAGTAAGGAGCTACGTTAATTCTCTAAGGAGCATCTGGCCGAGTAACAAGTTACTCCCCCAGAGGCTCGGGGACTAATGGTTATATCACTAATATCTTCTGCATGCTAAGGAAAAGGCGAAATAACGCACCTCCATCATCCGACATGCAAGGTTAATTGCCTTGGTAGCGGTATTTATCTGCGTAGCAAATTCGGCGGGACCGAACTTCTCCGGGAGATCGTCATTGTGGACGAACTCCTCCTTGTTCCAGTTGTTCACAAACTCGATCAAGGTCGGAGGATATCGTTCGCCGCTGAGCATGTGGGGTGCAACTAGACCCTTAGCATGAGCTTCCCTCCTCTCAACCTGGGCAAGGGCCGGACTGGTGTGCAAAGCAAGTTGCGTATCATCTGGCTCGGCAGGAGCGTCCTTCGGCGGTGGAGTCTTTTTGGGAGCGTGGACGCAAGTGTGCGCTGTCCAGTCTCAATGGACCTTGCCCTGGCGGCGTCAGGAGCCTTCTTGCCCTTGGGTTGTGGATGTGAGGCGGAAGTTGCTGCAGCAGGTTTGCCCTTGGGAGCTGCCTTGGTGCTTCCCTTGGTGCTGCTAGTGTCTTCTCGCCGAGCCTTGGAAGACTCGGACGAGGCGGAGGGGCTTGGTGCCTTTGTTGTAGCAGCTGGTGCTGGAGCCGAAGATGGTGCTGGTGCTGATTTTCGTTTTGGTGGAGGTACTTTGGGTATCTCGGACGAAGCTATTTGCGGCGGAGCCGAAGTGGTGGTTGCTGTTGCCTCGGCAGAGCCAGTCTCCCCCGCTCCGAGGTTGCCCTCTTCTTGACGAGGTGGGCTCAAACCCAGAGCAGCCGCTGAACCCTCCTGAATGGGGCTCAACAGGCGTGAATCATCGCCACGAGGGGGGGGGAAGGGCTATGTCGGAGTAGTGAAGCAATGCCAGATCCGCTATGGGGAACCTCTACCGCGGCCCTGCCGAATCAAATCATAAATGATGAGAAACTATGACTAAGGAAGAATGAATAAATAGAAAAGGGTGAAGTGGCTTACTCATCCGAGGTCAGAGGCTCTTTGGGCTTCCGAGCCCTCCGGGCTGTGGCCTTGGTTGGAGGCTTGGTGGCAGTTTTGTCCCCAGACTTCTTTCGCCTTTTAGCTGGCTGAGAGGGTCCGGAGGAAGATGTTGATGCAGCTCCCCTCTTCTTCTTCGGTGCGACCGCAACATGCTCACCCACGGCAAGGGGAGGATCTTCATGGATCTGCCCACCGGGGTTAGCTGATGCCGGAAAAGCATAAGAAAGGGGGACAGCGTCAAATTCCTCCATCACCTCAACGTCTGAATCATCTTCATCATCGGGCCAATCTCTAATGGAAGAGAGTTTACCGGTGGGTCGCTTGGTCGCATCTGCCATAGGCAGGAACATCTCCTGATCCGGTTCCTCCTCGTCCGAGGTATCGTGATCGGGCGCCCATTTGAGAGAAGGCTCAGTGCCATCCTCGATGGTTTGCTGAAGAAACATCTAAGGGAAAGAAAAGGAAACAAGATTAGACATACAACAAAGACCGACATATGATTTAATTCGGAAAGAGTTTGGGGCACAAGACTTACTATAGGAGGAAGCCTATCTCGGCAGAAGTGTTCAAGCCCCCACGTCCACTCAGAGGAGAAGTCCTTGTGGGTGGTGAAGAGGGCCTTCACCCGGCGGTAGATCTCGGTGTTTCTTAACTCGAACGAGGAGGTCCAGTTGGGGTCGTGGCCCCAGCTCATATGACAGATCTTATGTGTGCGTTTCTGGAGGGGGGAGATCCGGTTGCGAACAAACGTGATCATTGCGTATTCATTGCACAATCCCAGATCCTTCAACTCCTGAAACCTCTTCTTGACTTAGTTCACCAAGACAGTGGGCTTCTTGGGGACCTTGTCCCATAAATCCGGGTTAGGAGGACCTGGAGTATAGGGGCGCAGTCGGATCAAATCTTCGGAGGTGCTGTTCCGGACATAGAAGAAGGTCCGGGCCCATCCCTTGCAAGAGTCAAGTCCCGTGACTCGGGGGAAGATGGACTGCTTCCAGGGAGAGATTGATGCACCACCGAACGGCGTGAGCTGTTTGTCCTCCGGATTAGGCTCTATGTTCGGAATCACGTTCCGGCGGAGGCCAAAGAACCGGATCCAGAGCTCCTTCATGGGCCATAGTCCGGCGTAACCCTCTATGGTGGAGGCAAAGGCGGAGAGAGACGTGATGGCATTAGCCGGAAGATGGTGCGGCTGAAGCTCATACGTATTGAGCCAGTCGTGGAAGAAATCACTAACTGGGAGACCAAACCCGCGTTGGAAGTGAGATAGAAACACCACATACTCACCCGGATTGGGTGAGGGGGCAAGCTTGGCAGAAGCGAGGCGTGCACTGACGCCCTCCAGGATGCGCCTAGTGCGGTAGAGCCAGTCCAGGTCATCTTGGCAGACCCAGGATCCGGCCCACGCGTCGCGGTCGGCGTTCGCCGCGTCTTCCTCCATCTCCTGCTCTGCAACGGTGAGTTCCTCCTCAGTCATCTCAAGGTCACTCACCTCACTTGTGCTAGCGGCGGTGGGAGGCAGTAGCCTGGACTGGCGGGGACCCGTGGCGGAGGAGATGCGCGGAGGTGGCGGTGATGCTAGTGCGCATGGAAGCAGTGCGGCGACGGCGCTCCTACTTAGATGCGCTGGCGGCGGCACTATCGCTGGAGAAGATGAGGAAGAAGAAGAGGCAGAGGGGCGCGGAAGTGGGGAAAGGACCCAAGGGGCGCGCCCCTCCCCTATTTAACCACTCCCTTAAGGGGGTAGTGGGATCGTGTTTTGCGGGCGGGCCACACGGTGTGGCCGTGTATGATCCGGATTGACCAATCAGCAACGAGCCACAGGAAGGGCCATAGGGCGCAGCGGATCCCACGACGCGATGCTGTGATACAGTTAACGAGGAGGCAGGCACGACCATACGTGCTCCACAGTAACTTCTGACAATAACTGCGGCGATTACTATAGCAAGCCCTTAAAATGAGGCAAAGTAATGATTAGCCTCCACATGGGGAAGCATACGAGAGAAGGAAGAATGACCCGGATGAGTACGAGGTAACCCGACCAGCAAGAAAAAACATGGAACGTGCCAAGGGAAAATAAACCTATGGAATCTGGATTATGAGGTAACTCGGAGAAGGAGCAAGGAGCTCAATAAGATTGAACCTGCTATGGCCTTAGCGGCTAAGGCAGCTAAGACCGCACCAGCTTCGGGGACTAATGTTGGGGGGATACCCCGAGTAGGGTCACACCAGGGTATAAAGGCCTAGTTAGCCAAGGTACGGCAAGGTCAAAGCAAGTGCTGGCCAAGTCACCTCAAAGCAGGCCGGATCACGGAGTAACCCAAACCAGGGGACGTCCACCTAACTTGGTCTCAACCGACTTATGCCGTATGTCGGTAAGATGTATCTAACTTGTATGCAGGAACAGGTGTGGCCGGATCAACTATGTAGGATCCGGGTCATATCAAGCTTGTAAGAGAAGGAAGGTATCTCGTTGGTCAAAGGTGACCACTGTACACAGAGCGTGAGCGAAGCGGACAGAGGCAAGACCACCGAGGCGTGGCCAACAAAGGTGACGATGCCTATGTCAGATGACGCAGGCGCCACAGAGGCTCACGTAGCCTCTTCATGGATGATGCGGGGCAACAGTGACCCGATCGGCTTACTATTTTGGGAAGAGGCACATTCCCTGGAATATGCCTCCACGTATGCCCTAAGTGGAGACCTAGCCACCCCTATATAAGGAGGGCTAGGGCCTCTGTAGAAGTGATTTCTGGTTGATTGGTCTAGGCTTGGTAGTCTCCTAGAGAGTTGTGTTTTGATAGTGGTGAGAGTAAGAGAGTTCTTCTTCCTCCTCTCACCAATACAGCTCAAGGAACACTTGTAAATCTTGGAAGTGAATCGAATACGAAGCAACTGTGTGTGGAATCACCACACTATCCCTCCCTGGATTCCCCTAGTGCATTTAGTCCCCACCTTTAGCCTATCCATGGCATCTATCGTGACACCACCACGACAGCGACAGTGACACCCTTGATGTAGTGTGGCGGTGGGGCTTCACGAGTCCTTGAGCTCGGCCAGACCAGTGAGGGGCTCGTTTGTCCCTGCTGCTACATCCGGTCGGCTATCGCCTTCCGGCGGTGGAGGTAGTTCCCTCCCACGTGTCATTGTATCGTCGACCCTCACCGATGATCCTTCGTCTCGGTCGATCCAGCCTCATTCTATGGGTCATGGTGAGACGACGATGGTGACTTCAAGACCGTGATGGCGTGTGTTGGTGGGCGACGAGCTGGTGGAGCTTCATATGTCCGAGAGCATGGTTTTTTTAGGGGTCGGGAGAAACCCTTGTCATCTTGACACCGACGTGGTGACGCCTGCGGGTGTCACTTTCCTTCTTGAAGGGCGTCGGGTATATCTCTTCCCCATCTCCCGTAGCATATCAGGGGAAACCCTAGGACTCATCCGTGCAGCAACGTGATTGTCGTCGCTTCCTTCTTGGAGGTGCTGCCTGATATGCGACATTTTAGAGAGGCTAGGAGAGGGGTTGATATTCTCCGGTGGGCGCAACGGTTGCGGGTCACCCTTGTTTTCGTCGAGCCTATGTCGTTGGCTTTGTTTTCTCTTATGTTTATTTTTCGTTTTCTTTTTGTTTTGTCTCTTGGGCGTTGTGCTATCTGGCCCAGCAGCGGTTTCAAATCGTGTTTGCTATATTAATATAGCTGGGCATATGCCTGTTTCAAGGAGGATGGTACACGACCATCATCAAGGACGTGCAGACGATCAGCAACACAGACGGGAAGCGCCTCTGTAATCGGTCACACGTTCGGTGTGCCAACGACTCCTGATCCCTTGCTCCAGCCGGGCAGCGGAAGTAGCGGATCCTAGGGAACTCCAAAAGCGCTACGCCATGGTAGTGGTGTTGGAGGAGAAGGTTTATAGTAAGGCTCACCGAGCATCTTTTCTAGTGGCAATGGACAAGACAAGCAAGGGGAGAAGATGCCAACCTTAGGGCGTATGAAAGAGCTTGAGAGAGAGTGTGTGGAGGGGAGGAGGAGCCCACCTCTCTTTATAGGCGCCATAGGGCTGCCCCCTCCCCTCCTCTCATTCAATTTCCATTAAAGAACTTTAATTCCCACAAATATTTAATTTCCTTAAAGGTCTTTCCATTAAAGCACTTTAATTCCATTAAAACACTTTAATTTCCTTAAAGGTCTCTCCATTAAAGCACTTTAATTCCATTTTAATGCAACTCAATTTAATAAATACTTCATTTAATGAGTACTTCATTTAATGAAAACTTCATTTAATGAACATATTAACATTTTGATCCCTTGCTTTGTTTCGATACCCCAAAACTATTTCGGCAGAACAATTTTCTGTCGCAGAACATTTTTTTACGATGTCCATTGACTTCTCCTGTGTTTCCTATTCACTCAAACGCTTCGGTTAACCTTAAGTGTGTCTCCCTACGGGTTCGAGAACTATGTAGACATGATCGAGACTTTCTTTGATCAATAATCATTAGCTAGACCTGGAGATCTATAACGACTCCCACTAGTTCCAAAAAAATCAGATGATCGTCTGAACCTCTTTCGCTGCAATCAAATTCCTTTTGTCTCGCGGTATATTACTTGTCCGAGATTCGATCACTCTGTATCATATATACCTTGTTTAACCTCGTTCTCGACAAGTACTCTTTTTCTCGGTCCTATGATATGACATTCTAGTGATCAAATCACTTGCTTGCAAGGCTATGTCAATGTAATATCACCGAGAGGGCCCTGAGTATATCTCTCTGTTATCCGGATGGACAAATCACAATTTTGATCCACGAGCCTCAACTCACACTTTCCAAATACCCGACGATGCCTTTATAATCATCCTGTTATGGTGTGACATTTGATGTAATCAAAGTACTCTTCTGGTGAAAGTGAGTGATGCGATCTCATGGTCTATGGACATTGAGTTACTACGAATGCGATAGCAATTTAAACTTGACGACGTGATCGTATTGCTACATCTACTGCGGGTGAGTGTTCATCATATCATTCTCTAATGATATGTCCCTGTTATTAACATAATCCAATGTTCATGATCAGGAAACCGTTGATCATATGTTAATCATTCTTCCTGATTCATTCATTAGTGATCTTTTAGTATAGTAAACATTTTACCTATACTTCCTATTCATCCTATCATGACCATTTTCACGAATAAACTATATAGTTCATCAATTCGAATGTTTGTATAACTTTAGTTCCCAAACTTATTGGGTGATAGGTATGCCTAGCATCACCATCATTCGCAACTGCTCATCCAATATGAGAATCTATTTTGACTAAACTATACTTTATCATGTTGAAATCAAACAATGTTTCAGATATCAGAATATCTGTTAATGTAGGATGATTTCTGAAACAAATCTTTCAGCTCCGAGATAATCTTGATACCAGAAAATTTCTTTCTGATATCAAGTATCATGGAGGCAAGCAAGATTATTTACACACTAAATTCAAAATCAATTACTATAGGATTAATAAAATTATTAAACCTTACGGAGTGAGTGAGATTTACTTGCTTTAGGACCTTTTATCTTTAATTTCACACTCAAACAATACCGTAAACTAAGTATCTAGAATACTATAGTATTATTATCTCAATTACAACCAAGTTAGTTTATAATGGATGCCAACTACAAAAACTATGCAAATTCACTTAGATTATTTAGTTCATAATATGAGTTCATTAACAGAACTCCCACTTAAACGAACATCTCCCAACATTCGTTCAATGATTACACGATTCCTTTACACTGTATCATCCCCGATCATCATGGCCTTTGATATAGCTGGCAGGGTAGATATCACCATATCGGTCACATTACCATGTGACTGATGCTTAACCTTTCGTTCATTTGTGTTCCAAGGACATGTCTGTACATGCTACGCTCACCAATTTTAACCATAGTGTATTGCAGTGCATAGATGGATTACACCCACCGTATGCGAACATCGATGTGTTTGCACCCGATCATCACAGCCTGCTCCACAACGATGGACTTTCTTGGTGGTGCACACTTGTGGGAGAACACGAACATTGGAATTATGTTTGAGGGATCATCACATTATGCTACTGTCATAAGTATAATACTAGCACAACAAGATGCATATGAAATCAACATCATATGTAATGTGATATGACATGGTCATCGCGCCTTGATCTCCATCAAGTGGTTCCCAACACGGCACTAGGTCCACGGTGCATCCATGCCGGTGGCTTATTTCGCAAATATGTACCTAGACCATATCATATCAAACGCCCCTGCAAAATAAAGTTATACGCTTCTACTTTATGTTTGCAAGTTTACGTGGTTGTTTGGGCTTTCGCATAAGAACCGTTGCTTACCTATGAATATCAAAATCATAACATGGATTGACTTGTTGCCGCTTTAAGTCCCCTTTCAGGCCGTCCTTTGTGAATGACATATCAACTAATGTCAGAGAGACAGACACCTGCTGGCTAGATATATGGTACAAGCCATATGTCCGTCATGGAACCAGTCTCAGCGTAAGGTTACGCGTAAGGTCGGTCCGGGCTGCTTCATCCTACATTTCCGCAATATGAACAAGTACATATGACAGGGTAGCAACTAGAGAATCAATTCCCACACAATCAACATGTGTTCTACTCATACCAAACATCTACGCATAGATCAGCTCTGATACAACTGAAGGGGTTCCGTGGCAGAAAACAAATTATTTCCTACGGTGAAGATTGATCCAGACCGAGTCCAGCAGCACGATGACATGCGTATGGTGGAGAAACTCCAATCCCCGTATGCAATTCCAATCTTGGAAACCACACATGAGGGATAGGGATATAGGGAGAGAGAAAGTCAATAGCCAATTGATGGGACTGTGTTTGGGGAGAGGGGTGCCCCTCTTTATATAGGTGAAAGGGAGGTACTCCTCCCTTAAAGTCCTAGGTGGGACTAATCAAGAAAGGAGGTAGGGAGGCGCCGCCGGCCAGCCCCTCAAGGTACCCACATGGTGGGAGCCCACTTTGTGGCCACCGGCCTCCCAAGGCCTTCCCTAGGGTGGCGACCCCCACTTGGGCCTCCTCTGGTGAGGCCCAATTAGCTGGGTTACCCCCCAAAATCGAATTTAAATAATATTTTAAATATTAATTTATTTAATTAATATTAAATACATATTATTTAATACCTATCACTCCTAAACACCTCTCTGACCCCTCCGATCATCATCGGATATCCTAGAAACACTTTTGGTATGACTCCAAAACTATTCCAGAGTTCTCTCTCTTTTATCCTACAATCTAGAATCAACCTCTAAGCATCTCTACCTTAAGTGTGACACCATACGACTCAGGAAAACAAAGACATGATCGATGCACTTTCTGATCAATGACCAATAGCGGTATCTGGAAACACATAATGCCCCCCATGCATTCCACAATTAAGTTGATCGCTTAAACCTTAAACATCGAGTCCCATTCCCTTTGCTCTATGATACCTAGTTTGTCCAAGATACGATCTTTGGTATCTATATACCTAGTTCGATCATGTTATTTACAAACACGTTTTACTTGTTCCCATGATATTACATCCCCATGACCTAGTCACATGTTTCCAAACTTGTAGATGTAATCTCACCAAGTGGACCCATGATATCTATCCGTCACTCAGATGGGCACATCCCAGTCTTGATACGTAGGCCTCAAAAGTTCCTCTAGAATACCTGACGCACACCTTTATGGTCACCCAGTTACGGACATGATGGTTGTGATTAGAGAAGCATCGGGAGACAGTGATTAATATGATCTCACGGTCGATGGACTGAATCACTATGCTTTCCTAGATATCGTAGTGTTGAACTTTGTGACTGGATCACATTACAATAGTATGGTTGGTTGTTGTCCATCACTTTATAAGTGACCTCGTTGTCAGTTGACATGGTAAAGTCCATGATCGAGAAACCTCGATCATCAGCTGCCCAACGAACTAGTCTAGAGGATACTAGGGACATGGTTTATTTATATACCACACATGTATTAATATTTACACTTAATACAGTTCTAGCAAAACTATTACAAACTAATGAGATATTCCAATAAAAACATATTTATTATTTGCCTCTAGGGCATATATCCTTTAGTTCCACTACGTCCATCCCAACACACCCGTTGGACCCGCCGCGGCGCCAGATCTCCCCGGCGGAGGCCCGCCTATGGCTAGTGTATGAGATGGCTATGCTACACGCGAGGATGCCCGATGGGTGGCATCTCAACCCTAACAGGGTTACAGTGCCCCCCACCCACTGGAGCGCGTATGGGAGCACTTCCGCCTCTTTTTGCCGGAGGTCCTCGCCGATAGACGCTACGAAACGGATGGACCAGGCTGGGACGAGGCCTTCAAGGCCAATAATGAGATGACCCGCCACTCCCTCTTTGCATGCGAGCCACCAGAGTGATTCCTCCACGACTACGTGGGGCCACCGGGCTCCAACAACAAGGACACGACACACTCTGACTCAGAGATGTACCAATGCCACCCTGAGGCACCCACCACCGGTGGGGAGTCGAATCAAGCCACGAGACCCGTCGACGCCTAAACCGGTCATTATCCACGACGACTGAAGGGAATATGCCCGAGAGGCAATAAAAAAGTGGTTATTATCTTATTTCCTGTTTATGATAAATGTTTATTTTGCATGCTATAATTGTGTTAATTGAAAATGTTAATACATGTGTGTTTAATAAACAAATAAAGGGTTCCTAGTTATGCCTATCATATAAACTAGCTCGTTGATTAACAAGATGATCAAGGTTTCCTTATCATGGACATTAGATGTTGTTAATAATAAGGTCACAACATTGGTTGAATAGTGTAATGAACATTGATCCGAAGAATAGCAATACGATCAAAGTCATTGTGTTAAAATTACTATGACATCATACAAAGTAACTTTAATCCTTAGACCATGAGATCATGTCAATCACTAACACCGGAAGAGTAACTTGATAACATCAAACGTCACACTATAACAGGGTGACAATAAAGGTGGGTCCAGATACTCCAAAAGTGTTATGTAGAGGCTCATGGATCAAGAGTGGGATTTGTCCATCCATATGACGGAGAGATATACTCTGGGCCCTATTGGTGATATCACATTGATGTATCTTGCAAGCAAGTTATAATATCACTAGAATGTTATATCACGGGAAAGAGAAAAGAGTACTTCTCGGTAACGAGATCAAACTAGGTATGGGGATACCAAAGATTGAATCTCGGACATGTAATATATCGTGAGAGAAAGGGATTTAGTTACGATGTTAAAGGTTCACATGATCACTAGAGTCATCTATGTGTGGGAGTCAGTACGGATCACCAGGTCCCGCTGCTGATTATTGATCGGAGAGGGGTCTCGATCATGTCTACATTATTCAGGAACCGTAGGGTGACACACTTAAGGGATACTAACACCATTTGGAGCAAATAAGATACCAGAGAAATATCATGAAAGCGCTGGAATTATTTCGATGGACATCAGAATTGTTTCGGGTGAAATTGCTAAAATTGGTTCTACATGTGATATCGAAATGTTGGAAGGGATTTTATGTGAAAGTTTGTTAATTAAAATAATTAACAAAATTCTATATAAAATAAATAAAAGTGTTTTATTTAAAGATAAAATGCATTTAATTTAGTGGACATTAAATGCAAGTGAGTGGAGTTGAAATTTATGTGAGTGGGCTTAGTGGAAGCTCCATCGACATGAATGAGGGAGAGGTGGGGGCACCCACCATGGCCAGCTAGCCATGGCCATGGGGTTGCGCCCCATCCCCTATAAAAGGATCCCCATGGCTCATCTCCTCTTGCACCACCTCCTCGTTAAGGTTCTCTTCCCAATAGTGTTTTCTATGTTGCGAACCCAATAGTGTTTTCTATGCTACGAAACCAATGCATAGATGCTTTGCACGGGTAGAAGACATATGAGTATGTGGGATTTGATGATCATGTTATTGCATCTTTTATATATATTGGATATTGTTGGCCGATGGCATGCAAGTGCACATGTTCGTCAGAGAATGTTTTCGTGGAAGTATTAATTTCAGTTTTTATATCGATCCCAATAAGGAGCCTAGGAAAGTGTTTTTTTGAGGTGTTTCTATCGCACCCAAGGTGTAACAGGTCTTGAGTGAATTTACTGCAAAAGTTGACGGTGGAAGTGGTGAGTAAAAGATAGAGGAAACTTGCTTAGGAAATAAGTAAATTGCATAAAATAAAAGATGCGAAAAGTGTGTAAAGGTCCTACAGATGAGAAGTTACGCGCTGAGAGAAAGAATTCATGGTGATAGTGAAGGTTCCAAATGGATAAAGTGGAATAAGAGATAGTGATATTTCTTATTTATAAGTGAGTAGGCAAACAACTCGTATACCGACTAGGAGTCCTCATGGCCAATTCTTCCTAGTCCCAATGATCCATCTGCATGTTACCACGACCATGGTCAGCACATTAATTAAGGTCGTGCGACTGGTTCAAGGCTTTAATCCTGATGGTTCCTTGTTGTCCTCGAGTAGTACTATCTCTTCATTGATATCAACTGTCTCACTCGGGGGGTCGCCTAATTAGTAGCATACAAGTTCATACCTATGAGATCTTTGGATCATGTTACCTGGGCCCTTGAATTAGATAACAAGCATTAGGAAAACATATATAATCATTCTCACTATTAAATAAACACAACAACAATCACAAATGGATGGATTTAAAAGAGGCACAACACATCTCACTGATCCCCTACATCTCTCACACCTATGGGGATTTACTCAGACATGAGAGGAGAACAAATCGAAGGCATAATTGTATTGCAAATAAAAATCATCTCAAAGTTATTGTAGCAAATCACAATAGCAATTAAAAATCGAATCAAGTACAAACCAAAGGTAGATCAAAGTATCGAACCCTAATCTTACAAGTGCAAATCTCTCTCTAAGTAATGATGGGAATGATGGTGGAGTGTGTGGTTTAGAGTTTGGAAATCATCGAGGAACAAGGTGAAGTTCTTCTCCTCTTCCAGATCTGATCTACCCCTCTGGATGTCTTGTGGTGGTTGTATCATCTGTTCTGTTGTTCTTCTCGTCTCTCTCTTCATGAAAGTTACTGATGACCCACAAGTATATGGGGTGTATCGCAGTATTTTCGATAAGTAAGAGTGTTGAACCCAACGAGGAGCAGAAGGTGTTGACGAGTGGCTTGGATCAGGAATTCTCTGTAAATACTAAGCAAACAGATTTTTAGGGGTTTCTAATAATGCAGATAAATAAAATGCGAGTAAATAAAAGACAATGATAAGAGATGCAGCATGTGGCCCAATCCTTTATGCAGCAAACGACAAGCCGGTTGTATTACTTAAGATGACCAAACGTTCTCGAGGACACATGGGATGACTGTCAAGTGCTTTCGCTTCATATAGTTGATTAATCTTCTTTAGCTTGCTAAGTGTTGTGTGGGTGAACCTGTGCTAATGTACTGACCTTCCTAGGACTAATACATACTTGTGATTATACCCCTTGCAAGAATCCACAAGTACAAGAAAGTAATTAAGATAAAAACCTAACCACAGCTTTAAACTCTAAGATCCTACACTCCCTTGTGCAAAGGTTTCCTAACGGAGGTTTAGGTTTCTGTCACTCTGGCAACCCCTACGATTAGTAGCCAAATACACAATGCATTCCCCTAGGCCCATAAAGGTGAAGTGTCATGTAGTCGACGTTCACATGCCACCACTAGAAGAATAACACTACAACTTAAATAACAAACTATTGAATCTTTCTCAACACAATTCCACTACTAACAACATGACTTCTCCCATGTCCTCAAGAACTAAACAAACTACTCATGAGACATCATATGGATCAATATCAGAGATGAAATAATGATAAGTAACAATTTTAACATAACAATGATTCAACGGTTCCACTCAATAGCATCAAGTACAACAAGTAATCAACACCGGGAAAGTTTCCCTAAGAACTATGCAAGATTCAACCCAATTGTTACAACGGTATGAAGTGATGATAATGGTGCTGGTGGAGATGATGATGATGATCCCAATGAAGTCCAGCTTGATGACGGTGATGATGGCGATGATCTCCCCTCTCCGGGAAGGAATTTCCTCGGCAGATTTCTGCCTGCCGGAGAGCTCTTTCTCTCTCTGCAGTTTTCCGCCCCGCAGAGGCGGCGTAATATTTTAGTGGTCGCTCCCCGAGTCTTAGGGTTTCGGGGGGATTATATATGCTAAAGGGTAGAGCCAGAGGAGGGCTAGGGTGGCAACACCACATGGTGGCATGGCCAGGGCTGGCCCGCGCCAGGGGGTGGTGTGGGCCCTCTGTGGCCCATCTCTGGTCCCCCTTCTGGCATGCTTCATCTTCTGGAAAAATGGATTTTCCATATATTTTCTGGGATTTTCTGATCTTCGCGAATTTCGCCTCCAAACAGTGCCTTTTCCATCATCAGCGGTCCATCCTCCAAAAGTCATCAACCATGCAAAAAACAGATGAAATAACATAAGTATCATCTATTAATATGAAATATATCAATGAATAATAGTAAATTATGATATAGAATAGTGATGCAAAATGGATGTATCAACTCCCCCAAGCTTAGACTTCGTTTGTCCCCAAGCGAAAACTGAGGTCAATAAACACAACCTCAGGTTTATGGAGTGAAGTGTCGATAAAAGAATACGGACAAGAAGCATCACATTCATCAATACATAAATCATAATAGAAGACAACTCACTATTATATAATGTTACTTGCAATAAGTAAAGGAAACACAATAAAGATACACAAGGTAAATCATAATTGGTAATGGCAAACTTTGTTCTTGGTCAAAGAACGGTTAACAATTTGCAGGAGTTCAAACATAATGGGTTTTCAATGATAGCTTTCAAAGTAATATTCACTAAGATAAGAGCAGTGTGCAAAACAAGGAACATAAGAAACATGATTGAATAAATCATCATATGAATGAATGAAACACAACAACTTAAAATACTTGCTGAGATTGAAAGGAAATAGGTTTACTAACTCAACTAAAAAGTAAAAGATAGGCCCTTCGCAGAGGGAAGCAGGGATTTCAAGTTTCATAAAGATCTTCCAAAAATTATGGTACTTACTAGCTTTCAGCTCTCATTGCCCCTATCATAAGCATCTTGAGTTGATTAAGGTTAAAGTGAACAAATTTGAGGATATGCTTGACAAGTTTTAAGTTGAAAATCTCATGCCCCGTGCTTGCGAGTACCAGACCTCATGCTACTCAACTTTAATCACGAGTAAGTTCTTGTCATTGTAAATACATGTGTATCATGTAGAACTGCCAATGAGGTACCCCTTTCCTGATGATACGGAAGCTTTCCCATATCAAAATGACAAGGCAAGCAGACAATGAGCATCTCAGCGATCTTTTTATTTGCTATTTGCATAGGTTTTTATTGAGGATGCTTCACAAATTGCTCACTATGGTTATGCTGCAATTTTACACCATGATTAGGCAGCCAGGCGATTCTCTAACACATATAAAAACTCCATGAGCTTACAAGCTCCCCTTTTATTTCACACCGCCGAGATCCATAAGCAAAAGAATCATGATATCAACTAAATAAGTGCAATGTTGAAAGCGTTCCCCATGGTAACATGGTTCTGCTAACTCACAACTTATAAAGTGCAAGAATATACGCAACATAGATGGACACAATGGTTCAAGTTTATTAAGTGCAAGAAAGTAAAGTGTGCATCAAGTTTGTGAGAGCTTTAATCACTAATTTTCACATAACAAGTTTAATTCGGAAGGTAGATAAAAACATGAATTTACTTGGAATAACAATAATGCTAATAGGTAGGTATGGTGGACACAAATGGCATATGTTTTGGTTTAAGGATTGGATGCACGAGAAGCATTCCCTCCCAGTACAGGTTTTTTGCTGGCAAGGCTGGGTAGCAAGCATAAGAGTTGAAGGAAACAAACAAACATACAAGTGATAAAAAAACATGCAATCTTCCTTGGAAGCACAAAATATCTTAACTAGAGAATACTAAGCTTATGATCCAATCAAGAAAGAAAGATGATGAAATTATATTTCTTAAGAGCACTTTTATCTTTTTCATTCAATTCTCATAATAGTGTTGCTACTGACCAAGCCAGGTTTGCGAAAACCAAATATATTTACTTAATGATCCCAAAGTGATACCAATACTAACAACAAGATCAATCATATAACGTAAATTGAAAACTAAAATAAGATATGCAAAAGAGTGAATGATAGAACTTACCATTAATATTCCATAATGGCAACTCACACCAAGGGATACATAGATAACTAACGAGAGGGGAGACACTTCCATAATGCAAACCATCATATATGATAACTTCTCTATTCATGATATGACTCTACTTAAAAAGGTAAAAAGATAAAAGATAGTGATATGATACCACGACACTCCCCCGAGCTTGGAACAAACCAAGGGGATTCCAAAAACTTATGACAAATTACTCCTTCGGCGGTGGTGGTGTTCTCTCGATGAGCTTTCCAATCAATTTCCTCACATCCTCAATCTCGAAGGTGAGAGTACAAATCAACTCCAAGTTGTGCTCAATGCGGTTCATGATCATGTCGGGCTGTGAATCCCAATGTAACATCCCACAACTTTAATCCAAGGTTATTAAGATCCAAATCATGAAAATTGGGGTTAACAAAAACTTTTCCAATTAAAATTATTAAAGCTTTCATATGTGTGTGCATTTAAGTTGATTCTAATTGCCATGATTAAGTGATCCATTGCTTGTAAAATGATTCTTAGGTGAAATAAACATCATCTAGATCATTCCCAAACAAATCCCAAACAAAAACAAATCAAAATGAATAAAGGAAGTGAATTGTCATTTGTGCCATTTTAATCAACATGTCTACTTTGGCTATTCCTAGTACTCAAAACCTAACAGATCCAAATTGGATCTTTGCACACCTTGCTAGTACACATAATGATGTACCAAGGCCCACTTTGTGATCTGCCAAAAACTTACAAACACTAATTTTAAAGAGCGTTGGAAAATGGAATCTAGTTCATATGGGAAGATCACCCTATTTCAAAAACCACTCAAATGAGCTCAATTTTCAAAACCCAAACACCCATAGAGTCTCAAGCTTATGCCTAATACACCCACCAAAAATCTTTTCAAAATTCAAAACTAAATTTCTTGCGGCCATTTCCACAAACACTTGGTAGGCAAGAATCAAACTCTAATCCTAGCTCACTGTTTTCTACAGGGTTTTCCCCCATTTGATCTCCATTTACTCCCTCTATCCCCATTTGATCTAACCAGGCCATTAGCACCCCATCCCCTATCCCCTAGCAGCAGTGCCGCGCCACCCCGAGCACCATGCCGCCGGCCAACCTTGCCATCACAGCAGTAGACCGCCAACCCCTCTCCGCTACTCCAGGGAGCACGGCGTGACCTCACCGCCGCCCGCGGTCCACCCCACGCGCACTGCCAGCCCCTGGACCACCGAGGAACCGCCGTGCACTGAGTGTCTGCGCCATGCCGAGCAAGCGCCAGAGCGCCGTGCCCAACTCGCGTGCACACGCCGCCCCTCGACCGCAGCCCATACTCACCGCTCTGCCACGACCCAGCGAACACCCCAGACATGCCCGTTCGCCGCCAATCGCACCACAACCACCGCACGCCGTGAAGACCGCCGCCTATGCCGCTCAGAGCGTGAGCACCGCCCGACCAAACGCCACCGCCCCTAAGCCCGCATTTAAGCTCTAGAGCACCGCCAGGAGACCAGCCACCGTCCCCTACCTCAAGCCACACCGCTCGCATGCTGTGCAGCCCTCGCTGGAGCCGCCCGCCCATCACTCTCGGTCGCCTCATCGATCTATAAATAGAGGCCACCCCAGCACAATCCACTCACACCATTCCACTCCCCTCACCTCACTGGTCCTTCCCCACCACTAGTTGGAGCAGCGCGAGCACTTGTTCGCCGGATTTTGGCCGGAGGAGCCCGTGGCAGAGGAGGAGAAGGCGATGTCGATTTCGTCCACCCCCGGAACTGCCTCGACCGTCTCTGAGTTCGCCGTCGTCGACTAGTTCGTTTGCCCGCCTCGCCGTCATCGCTGGAGCCCTGGTACGCCCCATGAGCACCCCCATCAAGCCGCTTGGGTTAGACCTCACCGGCGACCTGTCCGTCGTCGACGACGAACCCCAGCCATAGATCCTAGTTCTAATCTAACAGCCCACATCGCCCCGTACCGCTTCGCGTGTTAAGAGCCGCTGACCAGTGGACCCCGCGCCGTGGAGTGTCACTGGGCCGGCCCGTTAACGTTCTCGCGTGAACCATTTAATTCAAATTAGGATTTTCCTATTTAGTTTAAACTTAGTTATGTCCCCTAGTTTGAAATTCAATTCAGAGAGATTTACAAATCCAAATGGAGTGATTCCAATTTTGTTAGAAATATAAGGAAAAGCTCTACCCAAGCCTGTTGGATTTAATTCAATTAGAGTTGGAGATCTCTCCTCGTAAAAATAACAAGACAGAAGCTTCTGCACATTCAAATATTTTTATAAAATCAACCATGATAGCTTTTGAGTTGATTCCAACTCTCAAAAATCAAATTTCACCGTAGCTATCTGAGTATGTAATAATATTAAGGTTTACGTGCAGTGACTTTGGACTAGTACCAAAACAATGCTATATAGGCATTTCTAGTCACTTTAAATCATTAAATAATGAACTTAAACCAAAGTAATTGTGATCCAACCTTTAAATCACATTCCCACATGTTAGAATATGTTGTGAGGACATGTGTCCACATGATCCCATATTTTAAGTGGTGAATATTAAATCTTAGTTAATTTGTCAATGAGTACAAATTACTTTTCTAAAATAAAAAGAATGAAACTAGTTAATCAAACTTGTGATGCTTGTGATGGTAATAGATCATCAAATGTGTGCCTTATAGTGCTAATTAGACTAGTTAAGTATTGTTTGGTGATTGTGTATTCCATATGTATTTATAGACGATAGTACCGACCAAGTTTTCGAGGAGGAGGAGTTCTATCAAGAGGAGGAATAAAACTTCAACCACTGCACTACACAAGGCAAGCCACCATTAACAATGCAAGCTAACCCTTGCAATCTAGATAACCCAAGCAAAGATGCTTTAGGCATGCTTTGGTTATACCACTTTGCCTATTATTTACCCCAATTATTAATTTCAAGCTTTACTTCCTTTACTTTACCCAAAGTTCCTTACTTGTTCTGAAGGTAGCATAAAGAGTATAAAACTTGACCTATTTAGATAGACTTTAGATGTCATTCTATGGCATGAGATTGATCCCATCTTTCCACCTTAGTGAACACTCTTAACTTAGTAGTTTAGAGTAGATAAAAACTTGAGTCACTTTAGATGGGAACAATTGGTGAAAATGAATTATGAAAACCTTGGAATGATGAGTCATTCTATTGAGATGTTTTGACATGTGTTGAGAAACACAAATGGTTATGAGGGTGAAAATGTTGAGGCATGAGGCTTAACCCTTTTACAAAACTGATGGTTGGATTCGGATGCGATACCATTCCAAATTTACTGTACAACCACAATACCTGAATTGGGTAAGGCTTAGCTGGAAGTTTATAAGCATTAGTATTAGTTCCCTCATGAGAGAGTTTTGAGCTGAGGCTACCTCTCAATGTTGTCCACCTAGGCAGTGCCCAAGATGACATATGGTCATGGTTGGGAGGCCATGCTCATAGGAGAGGTGCTTATACTAGGGTGTGTAAAGGAAATGTTATGTTTGATTATCTGCATACTAAGTATCATGATTCAGGGTTATCCCTGACAGATCTACCGGGAGAGGTGTACCACCTTTGCAGAGTGTCAAACTATTCGAATAGCCACGTCCGCGGTTATGGACAGTTGGAATGGCCATACTGTTTCGTTGTCAGATGTTTTCAAAATAACTTATGAAAAGAATGATGAATCTTGACTGGAACACAACAGGGTTGTGTTTATGACACTAGCTTCCCATCTTAAGTGATTCCAGAACTTTATTTTATCTTTCTTTGCTTCTGAACTCAGCTTCGGTTTCAAATTTAACTTTATAGTTAAACTTAGAGTTAGCATTTTACTTTAGAATTATACTACTTGTTAGTGGTAGTTTGCGAGTACTTAAAGAGTACTCATGGCTTTTGTCCCTGGCTATTCTCATGGCCATAGTATGAAGGAGACTACCAAGATGATGGCCAGCAGGACGGCTATATAACTAGGACTATCTGCCTTCGTCAGCATTGCATGTGCCCCAGAAGATGGACCCCACCGCTACGCTTATCTTTTATTCTGCTGCTTGTTTTATTAAGACTGGATCATGAGAGCCTTATTTGTGTAAGACCTTATGTATGGTTTGTAATGGATGATGTACTGTGATATCCAATCTGTTATGTCTCGCAAAAATGGTAATCCTGGGATTGCAATGGATGACATAACATGCATCTGGGATTAAAAATCCGGGTGTTGACAAGTTGGTAACAGAGCCATCCTGACCATAGGAGACCCTAGTTAGAATGGACGTCCAAACAAAAACTTAGTTTCAAAACCAAAGTGAGTATTTATGAAAAACTATTTCCTCTCTTATCCTTGGGAATTCATTCTTTCTCAAAAATTCATGTGCCTCAAAATTCTTACACTACTACTTAAAATTTGACACACTTGATCACTTCAATAATTTTCTCATCCTTAATTCTTGTAGATGGAGACTCGGTTTAGCAAGTTCTACCAGGTGGGAAACGAAGGTCAACTGATCTTCGAGAGGGATCTGGATTCACTGTCGGAGTTACTGGGACGCCCACATCCGGAGTTTCTTGGAGCTCAACTTCCAGGACCCCCAGGAGGATATTTATAGTGCCTAGTCATCGCTGATCTTAGAGGAAGCATCGAAGCACCAACGTCCGGGAGAATCCAGTTCTCCGTGAGAAAGAACAACTGGCTAGACGGATTAGCCAGGGCAATGCATGAAGGTCTCGCACGTCTATGTGCCCTCAGCGTCAACCAGATCCAAGGAACCCGTTTTGCTCACTATGCAAGACATGACTTCATGGGAATGCCCATGGAGATGCCAAGTCACCCGGAGCTGAAGCATCAAGTGGAGAACCTTGACTTCCTATTGTATGATCGCAAAAAGGAGTTGGACAATGCTAGGGAGTACGCCAACCACAACCGTGCCATTGCCGCTCAGAAGGCCCAGACTTTCTCACTGCTAGTCAAGGACCATTAGTCTCTTCGCCTCCAGCGTGAGAACAAGGATCGCACCATCGCCCGTCTTTGCAAGAAGGTGGCCGACCTCGAGAAGACTGTCAAGGAGCAAGAAGCTCAGCTTGCAGCAAAGGAGGAAGAAGAGGAGGGTGAAGACATCCAGGGAGACATGGATTCTTACCTCAGCAATGATGATGACTTTCTGGAGGAGGATGTCGTGGACTTCTACACTGACGATGAGGACTCCGACTTCATTGACGATGAGTAGATGCACTAGAGCACTGTCGTAGCATGAGATGTATCGGTCCCACTTTATCGTAGTTTGCAGAATGGTTCTTCAAACCATCCGTTTTCCTTTATTGTTGTGGTGTGTCTTTGTATCGTGTGCTTGTTTGCATGAATGAAATGAAGTTAGTTGCAAAATCTGAGTCAAACTCAAAGTTTTAGCTTTGAAACCAAAACCATGAACCTTAGAACTTTCCCTCTTACCTCTTTATCTACCGCAATCTTTAGATGACTCGTGGAAACCAAGGAGGGAGCACCTCATCGCAAGACCCAATGCTGCAGATTATGCAGATGTTAGTTGCAGACCGTGAAGCAAGCAGGGCAGAACATCATGCCAACTTAGCAACATTGCAGCAGATAGCTCAGATGGCCCAAAACAACCAAGGGCATGGAAACCAGGATCACCATGGATCCAAACTCAAAAACTTCCAGAATACCAATCCCCTAATCTTTAGTACTTCAGAGAACCCACTAGATGCTGATGACTGGTTGTAGATAATGGAAAACAACTTAGAAGTTGCAGGAGTTGATGACAACGAGAAAGTTCTTTTTGGCACCCACTATCTGGAAGGATATGCAAGAGCATGGTGGAATAGTATCCGTACCATGAACCATGGTCATGTGATGACATGGGAAGCCTTTATGATCAAGTTCAGCCGCACCCACGTGCCACATGGACTAGTCACCCGAATGAGGGATGTGTTTAGAGAATTGAAGCAAGGCAGAATGACTGTGGTGGAGTACCGTGACAGATTCCTATCACATGCAAGGTATGCCCCTCATGAGATCAACACAGAGGCCAAGAAGAAGGAGAGATTCCTGAACGGACTGCATGACGAGATGCAGACTGTCCTCGTCAACATCCACTTCCAGGATCACGAAGAGCTAGTCGACTCTGCCATTCAGATGGAAGGGAAGATTATCCAGGCAAACGACAACTGCAAACATCGTATGATGCAACAATCTGGATCCAACAGTCACCAGAAGTACTGTCCCAACACCTCACCAGGATATGCACCAAGGAACAATCGACCCCCAATGTCTCGCCCAAGCTAACCCAACCGTAGCAGAGGCAATGCAAAGTCCGGAGGAAACAATCACAACTACGGTAATGCCAACAACTTCAACCGTGCACCTCCCAAGAGCAGCAGCAACAACAATAACAACAACAACAACACTGCACCCAGAACTGGAAGCAATGTTGTACCTATCGCCACAAAGGACAAGTCCCAGATCACTTGTTTCGAGTGTGGAGTGAAGGGTCACTATTCCAATGAGTCTCCCAAGAAGACTGCAGCCAATGCCAATGTGAATGCCCCGGCTCAATAGCAGCGTCGTTTTCAACCAGGGAGAAGTTTGCCCCAGGGAACCCTCACAACGGCACGGGCGTCTCTTCCACATGAACGCCGAAGAAGCCCAAGAAGCGCCATATGTAGTGCTAGGTATGTTTTCTGTCAACTCAGTTTTAGCAAGGGTATTGTTTGATTCTGGAGCATCGCATTCATTTGTCACCAAAGAATTTGCATGTGCTAGTAAGATTCACCCAACCAACCTGAAGCATGTCATGATAGTTCAAATCCTCGGTTCAACCACCAAAGCTAGAAAAATTTGCAAAGTTGTGCCTATCAGAATACATGGGATAGATTTTTATGCCAACCTAATTGTACTTGGAACCAAAGGATTGGAAGTAGTACTAGGTATGGACTGGATGTCAAGGCATAAAGGACTGATAGGCTGTGCTAAGAAAGCCATCACCATGACCAGTAGCTCTGGAGTCACAGTAGAGCATATCTCTGAAACCTTACCTCGTCAATTCAAGTGCAACAAGAGTGTAGCCCTGCCCACCATTGACCAAGTCAGAGTAGTCTGCGAATACCCTGACGTATTCCTAGATGAATTGCCAGGTATGCCCCCGGATAGGGATATTGAGTTCATTATCGAACTAATCCCCGGAACTAGACCCATAGCCCAGAGACCCTATAGCATGAACCCCTCAGAGTTAGTGGAACTGAAGAAGCAGTTGGATGCCATGTTAGCAAAAGGCTTGATTCAACCAAGCGCATCGCCATGGAGATCACCAGTGTTATTCGTCGACAAGAAAGATGGAGGCAACCGTTTGTGCACAGATTACAGAAAGTTGAATGACGTCACCATCAAGAACAAGTACCCCTTGCCAAAGATAGAGGATCTATTTGATCAGTTGACTGGAGCCCAGGTATTCTCAAAGATTGATCTTAGGACTGGTTATCACCAACTTAAGGTTCGTGCAATGGATATTCCAAAGACCGCCTTTACTACTCGCTATGGTTTATACGAGTATATAGTTATGTCTTTTGGATTAACCAATGCCCCTGCTTATTTCATGAATCTCATGAATAAGATCTTTATGAATTTCCTAGATAAGTTTGTAGTTATGTTTATCAACGATATCCTTATCTACTCCAAGTCAGAAGAAGAGCATGAGCAAAATCTGAGAATCATCCTAGAAACCCTGAGAGAGCATCGGCTATATGCCAAGTTCAGCAAATGTGAGTTTTGGCTGAAGGAAGTAGGATTCCTAGGACATATTGTGTCTGTCGAAGGAGTCTCTGTTGATCCCGCCAAGATCAAAGATGTCAAAGAATGGGAAGCCCCAACCACTCAAACCCAAGTCTGTGCATTTCTTGGATTACCGGGATACTACCGCAAGTTCGTAGAAGGATTCTCGAGCATTGCCAGACCCATGACCCAATTGTTGAAGAAGGACAAGAAGTTTGAATGGACAGACAAATGTGAAGCCAGTTTCCAAGAACTGAAGAAGAGATTGATATCAGCCCCAATATTGACCATGCCAGACATCAAGAGGTCATTTGATGTATATTGTGATGCATCCAAGATTGGTCTCGGATGTGTATTGATGCAAGAAGGCAAAGTCATCGCCTATCTGTCTCGACAACTGAAGCAGCATGAGCAGAACTATCTGACCCATGATCTTGAATTAGCAGCCGTAGTTTTGGCATTGAAGACATGGCATCATTATCTGATGGGTAATCGCTGTGAGATTTACTCAGATCACAAAAGCTTAAAGTATATTTTCACTTAGACGGAGCTGAATATGAGGCAAAGGAGATGGATATAGTTAACCAAGGATTATGACCTTAACATTCACTATCACCCCGGTAAAGCCAATGTGGTAGCGGATGCTCTTAGCAGATTGCCGTGTAGGCTAAACACTATCATCAAGGAGAAGCAGCCAAGTTTGTATGAGGAGTTGGAGCAGTTCAGGACTGAATTAGTTAGCAAAGGATTCTTAGCTAGCATTGAACTTCAACCCACTTTGATTAGCCAAATCAAGGAAGCCCAGAAGGGAAATGAATGTATCGACAGAATCAAACGTCATATTGGTACAGGAAAGGTACCTAGATTCACTGAAGATGAAGAAGGAGTGTTGTGGTACAAAGGACGTATCTGTGTGCCAGCAGATTCAGAGCTGAAGCAAGTTATCATGAAGGAAGCTCATGATACTCTTTATTCTATCCACCCCGGAGGAACGAAGATGTATCAGGATTTGAAAGAGCAATTTTGGTGGCACAAGATGAAGAGAGAAATCAGAAGCTACATCGCCAAATGTGACATTTGTCAAAGAGTCAAAGCAGAGCATCAGAGAACCACAGGATTGTTGCAACGATTGTAGATTCTGGAATGGAAATGGGATTCAGTCAGAATGGACTTTATCACCGGTTTGCCTACTTCTAGTAGGGGAAATGACTCAATCTAGGTCATAGTTGATAGACTGTCCAAGGTAGCTCACTTTATCCTGGTCAAGACTACCTACCAGAGTTCGAAGCTAGTAGAACTATATATTGCTAGGATTGTTAGTCTGCATGGAACCCCCAAGACCATAGTATCAGATCGAGGAACCTAGTTTACCTCGAGATTTTGGCAAAAAGTTCAGGAAGGATTAAGAACCAAATTGAACTTCAGCACAGCTTATCACCCGCAAACAGATGGACAGACTGAGAGAGTCAACTAGATCCTAGAGGATATGTTATGAGCTTGTGTGTTAGAGTACAGATCAAAATGGGAAGAGTGCCTGCCTTTCACATAATTCTCATATAACAAAAGTTATCAAGCTAGTTTGCAAATGGCACCATTTGAGTTCCTATACGGAAGAAAGTGTCGCACCCCTTTGAATTGGTCGCAAGTAGGAGAGAGTCAGATCTTTGGACCCGACATTCTCCGAGAAGCCAAAGAGAAGGTTCACAAAGTCCGTGAGCACCTCAAGACCGCCCAATCCAGACAAAAGAGTTATGCTGACAAGAGAAGGAGAGACCAGACTTTCAATGTCAGAGATTTTGTATATCTCAAGGTTTCACCATTGAAGGTGACTCAACGCTTTAGTCTGAAAGGAAAGTTAGCCCCTGGGTATATCGGAGCCTTCAAAATTCTGAATCGCTGAGGAGAAGTATCGTATCAACTGGAACTACCTAAAGAAATGTCAGCCATCCACAGTGTGTTCCATATCTCGTTACTTCGCAAATGCCTAGAAGTGCCAGAGAAGACTGAAGTTTTCAAGAACATCGATCACAAAGCTGTGGAGATCAACAATTACCTGACATATCGTGAAGTGCCCATCCGTATCTTGGAGGAAGCTTACAAAACCACCAGGACCAGGAGTATCAAGTTTCTCAAAATTCAGTGGAGCAACCATACCGAAGAAGAAGCCACTTGGGAGCGAGAAGATTACATTAGGACCGAGTTCCCAGATCTCTTTAGTTCCTAGTTTTCTTTGTAAATCTCGGGACGAGATTTTTTTAAGGGGGGAAGGTTTGTAACATCCCAAAACTTTAATCCAAGGTTATTAAGATCCAAATCATCAAAATTGGGGTTAACAAAAACTTTTCCAATTAAAATTATTAAAGCTTTCATATGTGTGTGCATTTAAATTAGGAGTTGATTTGAATTGCCATGATTAAGTGATACATTGCTTGTAAAATGATTCTTAGGTGAAATAAACATCATCTAGATCATTCCCAAACAAATCCCAAAGAAAAACAAATCAAAATGAATAAAGGAAGTGAATGGTCATTTGTGGCATTTTAATCAACATGTCCACTTTGGCTATTCCTAGTACTCAAAACCTAACAGAAACAAATGTGGATATTTGCACCCCTTGCTAGTACACATAATGATGTACCAAGGCCCACTTTGTGATCTGGCAAAAACTTGCAAACACTAATTTTAAAGGGTATTGGAAAATTGAATCTAGTTCATATGGGAAGATCATCCTATTTCAAAAACCACTCAAATGAGCTCAATTTTCAAAACCCAAACACCCACAGAGTCTCAAGCTTATTCCTAACAGACCCACCAAAAATCTTTTCAAAATTCAAAACTAAATTTCTTGCGGCCATTTCCACAAACACTTGCCAGGCAAGAATCAAACTCTAATCCTAGCTCACTGTTTTCTACAGGGTTTTGCCCCGATTTGATCTCCATTTACTCCCTCTGTCCCCATTTGATCTTACCAGGCCATTAGCACCCCATCCCCTATCCCCTAGCAGCAGTGTCGCGCCACCCCGAGCACCATGCCGCCAGCCAACCTTGCCATCGCAGCAGCAGACCGCCAACCCCTCTCTGCCGCTCCAGGGAGCACAGCATGACCTCACTGCCACCCACGGTCCACCCCACGCGCATTGCCAGCCCCTGGACCACCGACGAACCGCCGCGCACTGAGTGTCTACGCCATGCCGAGCACGCGCCAGAGCGCCGCGCCCGACCCGCGTGCACATGCTACCCCTGGACCGCAGCCCGTACTCACTGCTCCACCATGACCCAGGGAACACCCCAGACATGCCCGTTCGCCGCCAATCGCACCACAGCCACCGCACGACGTGAAGACCTCCGCCTCTGCCGCTCAAAGCGTGAGCACCGCCCGACCAAACGCCACCGCCCCTAAGCCTTCATTTAAGCTCTAGAGCACCGCCAGGAGACTAGCCACCGTCCCCTACCTCGAGCCATGCCGCTAGCATGTTGTGCAGCCCTCGCCGGAGCCGACCGCCCATCACTCTTGGTCGCCTCGTCGAGCTATAAATAGAGGCCACCCCAGAACAATCCACTCACACTATTCCACTCCCCTCACCTCACTGGTCCTTCCCCACCTCTAGTCGGAGCAGCGCGAGCACTTGTTCGCCGGAATTTGGCCGGAGGAGCCCGCGATAGAGGAGGAGAAGGCGACGTCGATTTCGCCCACCCCCGGAGCTCCCTCGACCGTCTCTGAGTTTGCCGTCGTCGACCAGTTCGTTTGCCCGCCTCGCCGTCGTCGCTGGAGCCCTAGTACGCCCCCTGAGCCCCCCCCCCCACCAAGCCGCTAGGGTTAGACCTCGCTGGCGACCTGTCCGTCGTCGACGACGAACCCCGGCCGTAGATCCTAGTTCTAATCTAACGGCCCACATCGCCCCGTACCGCTTCGCGTGTTAAGAGCCGCTGACCAGCGGACCCCCTGTCAGCTGTGTCCCGCGCCACGGAGTGTCACTGGGCCGGCCCGTTAGCGTTCCCGCGCGACCCATTTAATTCAAATTAGGATTTTCCTATTTAGTTTAAACTTAGTTCTGTCCCCTAGTTTGAAATTCAATTCAGAGAGATTTACAAATCCAAATGGAGTGATTCCAATTTTGTTAGAAAGCTAAGGAAAAGATCTACCCAAGCCCATTGGATTTAATTCAATTAGAGTTAGAGATCTCTTCTAGTAAAGATAACAAGACAGAAGCTTTTGCACATTCAACCATTTTTATAAAATCAACCACGATAGCTTTTGAGTTGATTCCAACTCTCAAAAATCACATTTCACCATACCTATCTAAGTATGTAATAATATTAAGGTTTACATGTAGTGACTTTGGACTAGTACCAAAATAATGCTATATAGGCATTTCTAGTCACTTTAAATCATTAAATAATGAACTTAAACGAAAGTAATTGTGATCCAACCTTTGAATCACATTCCCACATTTTAGAATATGTGGTGAGGACATGTGTCCACATGATCCCATATTTTAAGTGGTGAATATTAAATCTTAGTTAATTTGTCAATGAGTACAAATTACTTTTCTAAAATAAAAAGAATGAAACTAGTTAATCAAACTTGTGATGCTTGTGATGGTAATAGATCATCAAATGTGTGCCTTATAGTGACTAGTTAAGTATTGTTTGGTGATTGTGTATTCCATATGTATTTATAGACGATAGTACCGACCAAATTTTCGAGGAGGAGGAGTTCTATCAAGAGGAGGAATAAAACTTCAACCACTGCACTACACAAGGCAAGCCACCATTAACAATGCAAGCTAACCCTTGCAATCCAGATAACCCAAGCAAAGATGCTTTAGGCATGCTTTGATTATACCACTTTGCCTATTATTTACCCCAATTATTAATTTCAAGCTTTACTTCCTTTACTTTACCCAAAGTTCCTTACTTGTTCTGAAGGTAGCATAAAGAGTATAAAACTTGACCTATTTAGATAGACTTTAGATGTCATTCTATGGCATGATATTGATCCCATCTTTCCACCTTAGTGAACACTCTTAACTTAGTAGTTTAGAGTAGATAAAAACTTGAGTCACTTTAGATGGGAACACTTGGTGAAAATGAATTATGAAAACCTTGGAATGATGAGTCATTCTATTGAGATGTTTGAGCTGAGGCTACCTCTCAATGTTGTCCACCTATGCAGTGCCCAAGATGACATATGGTCATGGTTGGGAGGCCATGCTCATAGGAGAGGTGCTTATACTAGGGTGTGTAAAGGAAATGTTATGTTTGATTATCTGCATACTAAGTATGATGATTCAGGGTTATCCCTAACATATCTATCGAATCTTGTGGTGAAAGTGTACCACCTCTACAGAGTGTCAAACTATTCGAATAGCAGCGTCCGCGGTTATGGACAGTTGGAATGGCCATACTGTTTCGTTGTCAGATGTTTTCAAAATAACTTATGAAAAGAATGATGAATCTTGACTGGACCACAACAAGGTTGTGTTTATGACACTAGCTTCCCATCTTAAGTGATTCTAGAACTTTATTTTATCTTTCTTTGCTTCTGAACTTAGCTTTGGTTTCAAACTTTTATAGTTAAACTTACAGTTAGCATTTTACTTTAGAAGTATACTACTTGTTAGTGGTAGTTTGCGAGTACTTAAAGAGTACTCATGGCTTTTGTCCCTAGCTATTCTCATGGCCAGACTATGAGGGAAACTACCAAGATGATGGCTAGCAGGATGACTATGATAACTAGGACTATCTGCCTCCGTCAGCATTGCCTGTGCCCTTGAAGATGGACCCCACCACTACGCTTATCTTTTATTCCGCTACTTGTTGTATTAAGACTGGATCATGAGATCCTTATTTGTGTAAGACCTTATGTATGGTTTGTAATGGATGATGTACTGTGATATCCAATATGTTATGTCTCGCAAAAATGGTAATCCTAGGATTGCGATGGATGACATAACATGCATTTGGGATTAAAAATTCGGGTGTTGACACCCAGCTCTTGCGATTCTTTCCCCACTCTTCCTCCTCGAAGTATTCTTTTCCTGCATGGTTAGAACGAGGCATATCCCAATTGGAGGGTAATTTTCCTTGGGCATATTTTGGAATCGATGCTCATGTATAAAGGTATGGAAGGGATTCTTGGTGCATGGAGAAGGTGACCGTGAAGCCAAGCAATGCCGTGGAGTCTTCCCTCCACAGGACATCCGTGAAGTCCTCTTGAACTTAGCGGGTTTTTCCACCACTCCCATGCTTGGAATGGTGGTGCTGGTGTGCGGATGCTGGTCTTCCTTCCCCTCCTCTTCAACTTCACTCTCGATATCCTCCCCCCTGCTCAAGGTCTTGGAGATCATCTTCCGCAGGCCCCTTGCCTTTATCGTTGGCGGAGACCATTTTTCTTCTAAACTTTAAAGAATAGTTCCTGACAGAAACAGATCGAAGCAGAAACACAACGAGAACACGATATACGAACCTCGGGGGATCCGGGGGATTATATATTACAAAGTTTAACAACAAAAGGAAGGTACTTGGAGAAAATGGGTCGGAGACGGGCTTCGGGGTGGTCACACCCCATGGTGGCGCGGCCAGGTGGGCCCACGCCACGGGGTGGTGTGAGCCACTCGGGCTCTGTTTCTGTCCCTCTTTCTACTCATCGCTTTCCATGTTAGATAAAAACTGCAAAAATATAAATTGACAGATTTTTCGCTGACCATTTCTTACCAGACCTATTACCTATTCGAAAATGGACTCTGCAGGTCTCTGAATTTGGTTTTTGATAAAAAATTCCGGGGTTACCATTTGGATACCATCAATATCTTCATCTTCATATATATATTGCTTGAGTCAATTAACCATTCACCATCTTATTACACCATTTTCTCCTACAACCTGGAAATTTCTTTCACACAAAACTTCACACAATTGTCAGTAGCAACATTAGTGCAAGCGAGGTAATAAACCTTTTATGTTCAATTTCAACTGAAATCCATCAAAACATAAGCTACTGTAGCAACTCCATCCGAAAGCCCAAAAAGGAATTCAAAGAGGAAATCGATATAAGAAGCAAATGCAAGAGTAGCAAAAATCTGGCAAAACAGACCAGAAGGTAAAGATCAATTTTTTCGAAAATATTCTGTTGCTCAAATCAAAAAGTGCAAAACTAACAAGAGTTAAATAATAATCTGGGGCATGCACACAAAAAATTATAGATCAGTACGACGTTCTGGGATTTTTCATGATTTTTTACGGTGAAGCACAAAAATCTGTTTCGGGACAACAACTTCGCCAAATATTACTTCTCTCTCATTAGAGGTTGATCTTGACACAAAAACTAGTAAAAATGATAAGGAGAGGCTATTGCAGAGGTAATAACTTCCAAGACTCAAAAAACCAAAAACAATCTAAAAGCAAAAATATATTGGGTTGTTTCCCAAAAAGCTCTTTCTTTATAGCCATTAAGATGGGCATGATAATTTCAATAATGCACACATCAGATTATGAATTGAAGTAAAAGAGAGCCTCAAGAAGAAAAAATACACATGTTTAAGTCTAACCCACTTCCTATGCAAAGAAATTTTGTAAGAAAATAAATTGTTGAAACCACACATTGCTAGCATAGGAAGGCAAAACAAGTGCAACATAAAGACTTTCAGCATAAAGCGAGGGAACTTAATATTATTGAGATGCATAAGAATTTTTCCCTCTCTCATAATAACTTTCAGTATCATGCATAAATTTAATGATATAACTATCACACGAACCATTGTAGCAATGATCACTTATTCTAACAGAAAATACAGGGACACTAGCTCTCATAACACTACTTTGTGAAACAATATTAGCAGTATCCTTACATAGGATAGTGTGTCCATCTTCTACATATTTAGTGACAAAGTCTTTCACATTTGCTATATAGGGTCAACAGCTATTTGTTCATCAGGTTCAGCAGCTTTATTTGTACTTTCATTAACCATACTAGCTATCATAGAATGATCCTTTATCTTAACTGGGAAAGGCATTTTCTCAATGTAAGGTTCAGGTAAAATATGATTAACAGTATAAACTTCTGTATCTCTCGCAGGAACACAATTAACAATACCTTTATATGGCTCATGATACTTATTCCATTTCTTTTTAGGAATTTCAATATAAGAAGCAAAAGCCTTCAAATAATTTGCAATACTTTGAGAATCAGGACCATAAGCATTACTAATATTACAAAAGTCATCAGTCCCCATAAAATATTTAATGCATTCATAATCATAATTTATAACTTACTCTCTTCCTTTAACATTCTCCCATGCTTCTGCGTTGTCTTCAATACGGTCTAGAAGATCCCATTTAGCTTCTTCTTCCATGCGTGTAAATGATCCAGCACAAGAAGCATCCAATAGATCCTTATCATAAAGAGAAAGTATTACATAAAAGTTATTGATAATAATATTGTTAGGAAGCTCATGAATAGGACATTTGAGCATTGGTAACATCAATCTCCCCCAAGCTTGAGATGTACTCTCTCCATCAAGAGGCCAAAATTTGTATATTTTATTCCGATCTTTATGAATCTCACTACCAGGATAAAATTTTGAATAAAATAGAGGTACTACTTCCTCCCATTCAAGAGCTTGACCATTCTTCAACAGCTTGTACCATTCTTCATCTCTTCCTTTCAGTGATAATGAGAATAGCTTCTTCTTGACTTGATCTGTTGTAATACCTAGACACTTGAACAACCCACAAAATCCGTGTATAAAGAGCAAATGATCACCGGGATGGACAGTTCCATCTCCAAAATAGTAGTTATCCATAACACGATCAATAATTCTTGTAGGTATTTTAAAAGTATCATTTTTAGCAGGTGGAGGTTCATCTACTACCTTAGCAGTGGTAGGAGCATTATGAAAAAAGAAACTAAGTGAATTATCCATATTGAAATAAAGTAACTAACAGAAATAAACAATAATCATAGTAGAAGTTTCATTTATCAGTTCCACTCTCCATTAGCGCTTCACTCCCCGGCAATGGTGCCAGAAAATAGTCTTAATGACCCACAAGTATGTGTATCGTAGTATTTTCGATAAGTAAGAGTGTCGAACCCAACGAGGAGCAGAAGGTGTTGGCGAGTGGCTTGGATCAGGAATTCTCTGTAAATACTTAGCAAACGGATTTTTAGGGGTTTTGATAATGCAGATAAATAAAATGCAAGTAAATAAAAGACAATGATAATAGATGCAGCAAGTGGCCCAATCCTTTCTTTAGCAAAGGATAAGCTGATTGTATTACTTAAGATGACCAAACGTTCTCGAGGACACACGTGAATATTGTCAAGTGCTTTCGCTTCATATAGTTGATTAATCTTCATTAGTTTGATAAGTGTTGTGTGGGTGAACCCGTGCTAATGTACTGACCTTCCTAGGACCAATACATACTTGTGATTATACCCCTTGCAAGCATCCGCAAGTACAAGAAAGTAATTAAGATAAAAACCTAACCACAGCTTTAAACTCTAAGATCCTACACACCCTTGTGCAAAGGTTTCCTAACGGGGGTTTAGGTTTCTGTCACTCCGGCAACCCCTACGATTAGTAGACAAATACACAATGCATTCCCCTAGGCCCATAAAGGTGTAATATCATGTAGTCAACGTTCACATGACACCACTAGAAGAATAATACCACAACTTAAACAACAAACTATTGAATCTTTCTCAACACAATTCCACTACACATGACTTCTCCCATGTCCTCAAGAACTAAACGAACTACTCACGAGAAATTATATGGATCAAGCTTAGAGATGAAATAATGATAAGCAACAATATGATCATAACAATGATTCAATGGTTCCACTCAATAGCATCAACTACAACAAGTAATCAACACCGGGAAAGTTTTCCCTAAGAACTATGCAAGATTCAGATATGTCATCTGCTCTAAATGTTATGTCCATATACCAGAATGATTCATAAGATGATCATTGGACAACAATAAGGGTATTTTTATGATCTTTGGAAGAACTAAGAATATATTTATGTAGAGGTGACAAATAGTTCATTGTAAAATGTTACATTGATACTAATTTTTCACAAGGTACGAATTAAATTTATCTTAATTTAAACTATGGGTGGCACAATTTAATGGAAAGGAGGTTCCATGGTGGATTCGGATGAGTTCCAAAGTTAATACATTGTGACGGATACTACAACAAAAGGCTAAGTATATGACTGCTATAGTAGCAGCAAAGGATGGCATTTATGTTAAGTAGTTTGTTATGAAACTAGGTGTGGTTCACAGTGGGATAATACTATGAAGATATATTGTACGACAATTATATCAACATATTTTAACCCAAAGGAACTAAAGGTCTCACCAAATGACTAAATTTATATAATGCCATCTCATTAGAGAATGAGTGATGCGTAGAGACACAAAGACATGCAAATACACACGGACCACTAGCAAATGCGTATATACAACACCAGAAAACCATAGGTGTTGAATGCGCAAGTTTTTCAAACTAGATTATTGACTCTATTGCAAGTGGGAGACTGAAGGTGATATACCCAAAAGGCAATAATAAAGTGGTTATTATCTTATTCCTATTTATGATAAATGTTTATTTTGCATGCTATAATTGTGTTAATTGGAAACGTTAATACATGTGAGTTTAATAAAAAATAAAGGGTTCCTAGTTATTCCTCTCATATAAACTAGCTCGTTGATTAACAAGATGATCAAGGTTTCCTGATCATGGACATTGAATATTGTTAATAAAGAGGTCACAACATTGGTTGATTGGTGTGATGACATTCATCTGAAGAATAGCAATATGATCAAAGTCATTGTGTTAAAATTGTTATGACATCATACGAAGTAACTTTAGTCCTTGGACCATGAGATCATGTGAACCACTAACACCGGAAGAGTAACTTGATAACATCAAATGTGTTATATAGACGCTCATGGATCATGAGTGTGATTTGTCCATCCAGATTACGGAGAGATATACTCTAGACCCTCTCGGAGATATCACATTGATGTAGCTTGTAAGCAAGTGATAAGATCACTAGAATGTTATATCAAGGGAACAAGAAAAGAGTAATTGTCAGTAACGAGATCAAACTAGGTATGGGATACCGATGATCGAATCTTGTACATGTAATATATCAAGAGGCAAAGGAATTTAGGTATGACATTAAAGGTTCACACGATCACTAGAGTCATCGTTGAATGTTTGGGAGTCAGTACGAATCTCTAGGTCTCGCTACTGATTATTGATCGGTGAGGGGTCTCGATAATGTCTACATTATTCGTGAACCATGGGGTGACACACTTAAGGGATACCGACACCATTTGGAGCAAATAAGAAACCAGAGAAAGATTATGAAAGTGTTGGAATTGTTTCGATGGACAACGAAATTGTTTCGGGTGAAATTGCTGAAATTGGTTCTGCTTGTGGTATCGAAATGTTGCAAGGGGTTTTATGTGAATGTTTGTAAAATAATTAAATCAATTAAGAAAATTCTGAATAAAATAAATAAAAGTGTTTTATTTAAAGAGAAAAATGCATTTAATTTAGTGGACATTAAATTCAAGTGACTGGACTTGAAATTTATTTGAGTGGGCTTAGTGGAAGCTCCAACCACATGAACTAGATTTAGTGGTGCGCCTTGGCACACGGTCCCGTTAATCTTGCATCAATTTACGTGTTATGTAATGGCAACAACATCCAGGCATGAAAATGATAATACACTTCATACGCTTCACAAAATGAAGATTCTGGGAAAACATTAGTAGATGACAATCCTACATTTTTAAAAACATATTAGAAATACTGACATGCTTTATCATAATTACTGGACAAATGACTGAACCACCGGGACATTGTTTAAGATAGCTCCTGAAACATCCCGTATTACTTGTTTCTTATCCTACTCAACTAAATACAAGTACATACAGATGAATTGGCATGATAACATTATAAGCATACATATCGGTAATTGGAGATTTATGAATTAGTCATAGAAAAAATCGGAGTTGATGGCAACATTATTAGTTACCCGGAAACAATTGTGTATTCCAAAGCTGCAAAAGAACCAAGAAAAACCTTCAAATTTCAGAGGAGAATAACATTAAGGCCATGTGATAGCTATAAAGAACTGGAAATAGCATTGCAAAACATCAAGGCCACCGAGAGGAACATAAATGGATGTAGAAGGTGGGAGCTGCATAAGTCAAAGGAAATGGATGGAATTTTTTTGGGGCTTTGTATCACATGGTACAGCATAATCTTCGAAGTCCCGTGAAGAATCAATGCCATAAAGTAAACTGATGTAGGCGCTAAATTAGACTCAAATGTTGAAACAGTCTATTAGAACAAAATATGTAAACATATATCTTGTATCAAAGGCGATTCAAATGACCAATGTGGTAAAGCAACGTGCTGGCACATGCTAAAAAATATATGTATGAATGCAGTACAAAGGCACCAGTGTGACATAGCACTACCCTATTACAGAGAAGGGCAATGTTTTCTCCCAGTGTTATTATATATGGTGCAAGCTTTGGATTGATTTCGTATGAGGAACAAAAGATGAGATATGAGGAACATAGGAATAATAGTACCAGGTGATACACGAACACATCATCTTCCATTGAACACTGGTGACTGGGGCATGTGGGATAAAAGTGTATGCTCTAAACCATGAAACCTGCACTATATAAACAAAAGATCAGAGTGATATGGAGATAGAAGAACTGAGAGAAAAGGGGAGATGCGCCATAGTTCAGCCTCCTGAGCCGACAACCTCAAGCAATGACCACGGTGTGCTAGTTAACTCCATGCCAGTAGTTGTGAATAAAAAGGCGAATGGCCGAGAATACAACTGCGAATACTCTAGGAATACTCACTGCCAAGCATGGCACCGTACATGATTTATCCAGTAACGGCTGGTGTATCAGCTTATTTTGAACTGTTTGAAACTCAAATGATAATTGAAATCAAATTATCACCAATCAAGAAATCAATGGCAATGTAACAAAAGATAATCAATAGACTAAGAAAACATAGAGTATAAATGCAGAGATAATTTGTATTACCCAAACTTGTCGAAAATATTGTAGCCATTTTCAAGAATAGGTGCACTATGTGAAAATATACTAAAAACATACTGTATGAGGAGAAATATATTCAGCATGTCTTATGATAATAAAAAAATCAAATCATCATGTGGACATGGTATTAGAGTTGCAACATGTACACTCAAAATGTTGCCCGCTATAGCCTTCCCTTCTAAGACCTAAATAAACTGTAAAATGTCAGTAACATAACTGAATTAGTAGCAAGAGCAACATAGTAGGAGAGAAAAGTTTACCTCTCGAGTCTGAAGTTCGAGTTTTTTCATGTCTGCAGCACTAACACCACTTGCTGCTTGGTATGTGGTGACAACCTTCCTTGGTACCTGCCAAATTGACCATCAAAAAATTGCCATGACTCTATTCGGTAAGTCCATCAATGCAACCAACAACAGAATATTTACATATTACACATACTTCTTAGTAAACCTCAACAAATGAACATATTACAAAATACTAACTCACACAATACAGATGTTGTGAAGATCTGAAGTAGATCAGGGCACACAAATAAGAATGACTAACTATGCCTAATTTATGGGTACTCCCTATGAACAAGCTTCGTATATCAGCAAACAGTACTAAGTATCCTACCAAATTGCATCGGTTAATGGGTTATAGCTCATAGACATCTCCATTCAAGAGAACTCTCGCAAACTTCATGTGCCACTGTAGAAGCATGACTAATGCACCTCAATCAATTATTTTGGTAGATAATAATTTCCAAATAAATCTGTAAGTACAGGTGATTACATACATTAGGTTCTCCTCCAAGCCTAAAACATAGAAGATTGGCACGGCTCTCGCATCAGTAAACAAGATAAGACTGAATTTCAGCTGACAAACTAGTACAAGTCTACAAGGGAGGCATGAACCAATTGAAGGAGCAACACATGACGATCTGGACCAATCTAACTTGAGCAGAGACCACTCACCGCGAAGACGACCGAACAACAGATTTAGCAAAACGGGATGAGACATAGGAGTGGAGGAGCTAGAACTCGTCCAGCTGAAGTGAGGACATGTATGTTGAGCTCGTACACAGTCCCCCATCGTTGCAGTCCTACAGAAGAGGACCGAAGTCCTGGTGCCCGTGTTCTTCCTTCTCGTCGGCGGCGTGTCAACGGAGGAGGGTACTCGGTGGTGGATCTCTAGTGTCCGGTCTGCGGAGTTCTCATCTAGGCTGTCGATTTTCGTGCGGGGAGGCAAAGGAGAAGGCGTAGGGGTGGCCGCTATAGAGGAAGAGAACGACCAGGGAGGGAAGGGGACGTGGGGGCGCGATGGGGGATAGACCACAGGAGCGACCGACGGCTAGGGTTTGTACCGCTTCCCTGCTCGCTTTTATACCATGTGGTAAAAAATGACAGTTGGGATTCGCTGAGGCACAATCCAATGGCTCAGAATTCTAAATCGCTGTGAGATGCCCTATGAGGGGGCATCAATTATACGTTTAGATGAGGGAGAGGTGGGGGCACCCACCATGGCCATCCAGCCATGGCCATGGGCTTGTGCCCCATCCCCTATAAAAGGATCCCCATGGCTCCTCTCCTCTTGCAAGACCTCCTGTAACATCTCAAAAATATTAATAAAGCTTATCAAGCTCTAATCACCCAAGTTTAGGGTTAACAAAAACTTTTATTATTAAATTTAATAAGAATGGATGTGTGATTTGCATTAGTGTATGAATGCTTGCAATTGCCATGATTGATTGTTACTAATGATAAGGATTGGTTTAACGATGAATACTACATCATCTAGATCATTCCCAAGCAAAATCAAATGAAATGAAAATCAAATATAAGTCATATAATCAAATGGTCACTTTGGCCAAACTTATCCACAAGACCACTTTGAGTGTTCCTAGTAAAAGATTTCCAACAGAAACTTTTCCAATTCTTTTCACCCCTTGCTAGACCAAGTAAAAGTGAATCCAAGCAAACTTTACAAAGTGGCAGAAACAACTCTCAAATCTATTTAAGAGGCATTGCAAAATTGAATCAAGTTCATATTCCTAGATCATCATTTTTCAAAAAACATTCAAATCAATTCCCCTTGACCTTTCCCAGCAACCACAGACTACTAAGAAAGCAACAAGATCACTCACCAAACTTCATCCAAAAATTTGAAAAGAAATGTCATGCGGCCATTTGATCAAACACCTGGCAGGCACAGTACAACCTCACCAACTATGCACTGTTTTGAGCTATCAATTTCTCAGCTCTTGTACTACAATCAACACATTCAATTGCCCTAGATCATCCCTGGTACTTGGCCGTGCAAAGAAAAGGCATCACGGGCCACATTGACTAGTGGCACACCCGTACCGAGCCGGCCATGCTGGTCAGCACGAATCACTAACAGTATGTCGCACCGCCCTCGCGCATGATGTCCAGCAAGTCGCCGTTACCTCACCGCCACCCCCTGTCCACCCCTTGACCCAAGGCGAGAAGCGGAGACGCTGAAAACCGCATGCCCATTTAAGCCGTGGCCATGCCGAGTGCATGGCGGAGCGCCACAGCTTCCTCGCACGCACACGCCATGCCTCTCTCTCTCCGTCCGTACCCACGATCGCCGTAGCACCAGTGACCTCCTAGACATGACCGTTCACCGCCGCGCACCCCGGTGACCACCGTACTAAGTGACAAACGCCCGCGTACCCGAACAGAGCGTCGACGTTGCCTGACCGATGGAGACCGCCCCATGCCATGTCGTCACTCGCATGATGATCGCCATAGTCCACTTCACCGACCCATGCCCTCCGCTGTGATGAACACAACCAGTAGAAATGTCACCGGAGAGGCCAGACCATGCCGCACTGCCTCCACCCCTGGTGTATAAATAGAGGCCACCCCAGCCCTCAATCTCCACACCATTCCACTCCTCTCTCTCATAAACATCCCAGACCTTTCCTCGGAGCAAGACGAGCACCACGACGCCGTAATTTGGCCGGAGTCCGCTGCCGCAGTCGAGGAAGGAAGCCAGCGATTGGAGCCACCCTAGGAACTGCTGTACCCACCAATAGAACCGTCATCGATGACCACCCCATTCGGCCCCATCACTGACCCTAGATGGAGCCTCGGTAAGTCCCCAGCGATCCCCACCGCCATTTTAAGGTTCGAGTCTCACCGGAGCAGTTCGACGGAGACCACAAACCTCAGTCGTAGGATCCTGTTCTAATCGTAGAGCTAGGATTGCTAGATACGGTTTCGGCTTAGTTAAGTCGCTAACGTGGGGGACCATTCTGTCAACAGCCCGCAGCGCCAGCGCTGTGCAGTTAGGCTGGCCCAATTAGTTTCCCGCGCAAATCCTAGTGATTCAAATAGGATTTTTCCATTTTAGTTAAAACCAGATTCTGCTAGTAGATTCAAAATTCAATTCAAGGAGATTCACCGAACCAAATTGCATGATTCCAATATTGTTGGAAAGGTATTGAAATTATCTAATCACTCCCGTTGGATTCAAACTATTTAGAATTATATATCACCAATGCTAAAAATAACGAGATAGAGACTTTTGCCCCTTCAAGCATATTTCTAAAATAAACTATAAATATTCTTGAGATGATTCCACCTCTTAAAAATCACATTTGCCATGCTCTACATGAATATGTAAAAAGATTTGGTTTTACAAATATGAAACATGGCTTAGTATTAAAAGAGTGCTATATAGGCATTCCTAGTCACTTTAATATTATTAAATAGTAATATCAAATCTTGTCATATATGATCACCATTTTAAATCACATTCCCAAGTATGGGAATAGATGGTGATGACATGTGTCAACATGATCCACTATTTTAATTGGAGAATATTAAATCTTAAGGATTTAAAATGAGTAGAAATTACTTTTCTAAAATAAGAAGAGTAAGAAAATGTGTATATTCCACATAATGATGGAAATGGTGCTAGATCATCTAGTATGAGCCCTTGTGTGCTAAATAGAAGTAGAGAAGTGTTGTTTGGTGATTGTGTACCTTGAATATGTTTATATACGCTAGTACCGACCTAAGCTACAACGAGGAGGAGTACTTCGAGGAAGAAGAACAAAACTTCAACGACTGAACCAACAAGGCAAGCTATCAGTGCAAGCTAACTAATGCAAGATGCACTAGGCATGCTTGGTTATGCAAATTTGATTACACCTATCCCAATTTTACTCCAAGCTTTACTTTCCCCTTTATTACAATTTCTTACCTAGTTAATGAATTGTTATTAGTGGAAACTAGATTGGATCCTATCAAGATCATAGGACTAGTCTTGGATACTTATACTTTATTAGCACCCCCAATTGTGATACCCTCAATATTAGTGGCTAGTGCTAAGCTAAAACTTGATTACTGTCGATGGGAATACTTGGTGAAAAATGATTATGAAAACCTTGGAATGAAGATTCATTCTATTGAAATGTTTTGACATGTGTTGTGAAACACAATGGTTTGACGATGAAACTCTTGAGGCATGAGCCTTGACTTTAATAAAAACTGATGGTTGGGTTCGGATGCAATACCATTCCAATTTCATGGTACAACCACAATACCTGAGTTGGGTAGGGCTTGACTGGAAGTTTATATGTCTTAGTATGGGTTCCCTTGCGAAGAGGTTGAGCTGAGGCTACCTCGAGATGAATGTCCACATATGCAGTACCCAGGATGGCAGATGGCTATGGCTGGGAGGCCAAACTCATAGGGGAGGTGCCCATACTAGGGTGTGTAATTGAAAGGTTAAGATTGATTATCCGCATACCAAGTATGATGATTCCGGGTTATTCCTGACGGATGTATCGAATTTTGTGGTGAAAGTGTACCACCTCTGCAGAGTGTCAAACTATTCGAATAGCCGCGTCCGCGGGTATGGACAGTTGGATTGGCCATACTATGCCGTTGTCAGATGTATTCAAAATGATTGGTGACTTGAAAGATGACTTTGACTTGACCACAATAGAGTTGTTGACATGAGATCTAAGTTCCCACTTAAGTAATGTAGAGAACTAAACTAGGTGTTTACCCTTGAAGCTTTACGAAATAAACTTGGCTTTTTTCAAACAAACCTAGAGCTTATGATTCCTACTAGTTTTACTTCTACTTATACTAGTGGTAGTTTGCGAGTACTTAAAGAGTACTCATGGCTTTGTCCCTGGCTATTCCCATGGCTGGACTATGAGGAGGATTACTCGGAAGATGGATAGCAGGAGGTCTATGACAACTAGGATCATCTCCCATCGTCAGCATTACCTGTGATCACGAAGATGAAGCCCCGCTACGTTTACTTTCCGCTGCTTTGATTATATGAAGACTGGATCATGGGATCCTTTATTTGTAATACCTTATTATGGTTTGTAATGGATGATGTACTGTGGTACCACTTCTGTTATGTCTTGCGAAAATGGTAATCCTGGGATTGCGATGTATGGCATAACAGGCATCTGGACTTAAAAATCCGGGTGTTGACAATTTGGTATCAGAGCCATACTAACCATAGGAGACCCTAGTTAGAGTGGACGCCTGCAAAAATCTAGTTTCAAGACAAAGAAAGTGAGTATTTACAAATACCTATTCTCATTCTTACCCTTGAGATTCTTTCCAAAAGAAATCACTTGCTACTCAAAACTCTTACAAGTCTACTTAAAACTTGACACACTTGATCACTCCGCTAACTTACTCATCTCAATTTCTTATAGATGGAGGTCAAATACACCAAGTTTTACCAGTTGGTCAATGGAGGCCAGCTTATCTTTGAGAGGGATCTGGATTCGCTCTCAGAGCATCTTGAGCGCCCGCACCCAGAGTTCTTCGGAGCATAGCTTATGGACCACACTGGAGGGGAGCTACAGTGGCTGATTGTTGACGACCTGAGAGGTAGAATGGAGCCACCTCTTTCTGACAAGATTCAGTTTAGCGTTCGGGAGAACAACTGGCTAGACGGATTAGCCAGGGCTATGCAAGAAGCTCTTGCTCGCTTGTGTGCTCAGAACATCAACCATATCATCGGCACCCGTTTTGTTCACTATGCAAGACGTGACTCAATGGGACAGCCTCTATCCATGCCATCCCATCCAGAGTTGAGGCACCACGTGGACCACATGGACTTCATGCTACATGAGACACAAAAGGAGTTGGACAATGCACGTGATCATGTCAACCAGAGCAATGATGCAACTATTGAATGGAAGGAAACCATCGCCATCCTCGCCAAGGAACGCAAGTCACTTCGCAGTCAGCACGACAAAAAGGATCACGTCATCGCCCGTCTTCATCAGAAGATAGCCACCTTGGAGGAGCCCATCCATGACCAGGAGATCTGGCTGGAGGAGCAGCAGGAGGAGGAAGGTGAAGACGTCCGTGGGGATATTCACTCTTACCTCAGTGATGACAATGACTACCTTGAGGATGAAGCCATGTAGGACAACACTGATGAGGATGATGTTGCCTTCATTGATGATGATTAGATGCACTTGAGCACTATCGTAGGTGTGAGTTGTACCCGGTCCCACTGTATCGTAGCTTCACAGAATGGTTCTTAAAACCATCTGTTTCCTTGTTGTGGTGTGTGTTTGTATTGGGTGCTATGAATGAATGAATGAATGAATGAATGAAAAGAAAGTTGTTAGTTTGTAAAACTTGAGTCATACTCAAAGTTTAAAGCTTTTTGAAAACAAACCCATGAACCCTAGAAATTTCCCTCTTGTCTCACTATCTATCTCAATCTTCAGATGACTGATGGAAATCTAGGAGGAAGCAGTTCATCTCAGGATCCAATGGTGCAGATTCTGCAAATGTTAGTTTCTGACCGTGAAGCTGGTAGAGCTGAACGTCAAGACAACTTAGCCACTCTTCAACAGATAACCTAGATGGCCCACAATAATCAAGGCCATGGAAACCAAGATCACCATGGATCCAAACTTAAGAATTTCCAGAATACCAACCCACGCATGTTTAGTAAGTTCAAGGAGCCTCTAGATGCTGATGATTGGCTACAAACCATGGAGAACAATCTGGAAGTTGCAGGAGTTGATGGTAATGAGAAGGTGCTGTTTGCCACCCACTATCTGTCTGGCCATGCAAGATCTTGGTGGAATAGTACATGTACGATGAACGGAGGTCAGATGATGACTTGGGAGGAGTTCAAACTCAAGTTCAGCATGACCCATGTGCCCCCAGGTCTAATCAAGAGGATGAGGGACGAATTCAGAGACTTGAAGGAACGAAGGATGACTGTGGTTGAGTACCATGAGAAAGTTCTATCACTAGCTAGGGTATGCACCTGATGAGATTGGCAACGAAGCCAAGAAGAAGGAGAGATTCTTGAATGGTCTGCAGGTTGAGATGCAGACAGTGCTAGTCAACATTCCATTTGATGACCTTGAAGCCTTAGTGGATTCTGCAATTCAGATGGAAGGCAAGATCGACCAGGCCAGTGAGAACCACAAGCATAGGATGACGCATCAAACATGACCCCACCTTACCCCGAAGTATCGCCCCAACCCATTTGCAAGTTATACACCTAGAAACAACAGACCCCCAATGAACCGTCCGAACTATCCCAACCGTGGAGGAGGAAACCCAAGGCCCAGAGGAAACCACAACAATAACCCCGTCAACCCCAACAATTTCAACCGTGCACCGCCCAAGTCCAATAACAACAACAATAATAATACTGCCCCAAGGACTGGAAGCAATGTTGTACCTATCGCAGGGAAAGACAAGTCAATGATAACTTGTTTTGAATGCGGAGTCAAGGGTCACTACTCCAATGAGTGCCCCAAGAAGCTTGCCGCAGCAACCAATGTGAATGCACCTGCCCAACAGCAACACCGTTTCCAGCCTGGAAAAAGATTCTCCCTAGGAAACCTACACAACCGTAATGACCGCATGTTCCACATGAATGCTAAAGAAGCCCAAGAAGCGCCAGATGTCGTGTTGGGTATGTTTTCTGTTAACTCAGTTCTAGTAATAGTATTGTTTGATTCTGGAGCATCGCACTCATTTGTTACAGAAGAATTTGCATGCACTAGTAAGATTCAACTAACAAATCTGAAGCATGTTGTGATAGTTCAAATCCCTGGTTCAACCACTAAAGCTAGAAAAGTTTGCAAGGCCGTACCTATCAGAATACATGGGATAGATTTTTATGACAATCTAATAGTACTTGGAACCAAAGGATTGGAAGTAGTGCTAGGGATGGATTGGATGTCGAAACATCAAGGATTAATCAATTATGCTAAGAAAGCCATAACCATGACCAGTAGCACCGGAATATTAGTAGAACATGTATCTGAGACTTTGCCTCATCAATTCAAGTGCAACAAGAGTCTAGCCAAGACCACCATTGACCAAGTCAGAGTAGTCTATGAATACCCCAACATATTCCCAGATGAATTGCCCGGTATGCCCCTAGATTGGGATATCGAGTTTATCATTGAACTAATCCCTGGAACCGAACCCATAGCTCAGAGACCCTATAGTATGAACCCATCTGAACTAGTGGAGCTGAAGAAGCAACTTGATGATATGCTGGGAAAAGGACTGATTCAACCAAGTGCATCGCCATGGAGATCACCCGTTTTGTTTGATGATAAGAAGGATGGTGGCCATCATCTTTGTATGGATTATCAGAAGTTGAATGACGTCACCATCAAGAACAAGTATCCTTTGCTGAAGATAGAAGATTTGTTTGATCAACTGACTAGAGCCGGAGTGTTTTCTAAGATTGATCTTAGAACTGATTGTCACCAACTGAAGATTCATGCAATGGATATCCCAAAGACTGTCTTCACCACCAGATATGGATTGTATGAGTACAATGTCATGTCTTTTGGATTAACCAATGCTCCCACTTATTTCATGAATCTCATGATTAAGATTTTTATGAATTTTCTGGATAAGTTTGTCGTTGTGTTTGTCGATGACATTCTGATATACTCCAAATCAGAAGAGGATCATGAGCAACATCTGAGAACCATCCTTGAAACCCTTAGAGAGCATCAGTTGTATGCCAAGTTCAGCAAGTGTGAATTCTGGTTAAAAGAAGTAGGATTCCTAGGCCATATCCTATCAGCAGGAGGAGTCGATGTTGATCCCGCCAAGCTCAAAGATGTTGAAGAATGGAAAGCCCCAACCACCCAAACAGAAATTCGCGCATTTCTTGGATTAGCCGGATACTACCGCAAGTTCGTAGAAGGATTCTCGAGCATCGCAAGATCGATGACCAAGTTGTTGAAGAAAGATAAGAAGTTTGAATGGATTGACAAATGTGAAGCAAGTTTTCAAGACCTCAAGAAGAGATTGATTTCAGCCCCAATTTTGATCATGCCGGATATCAAGAAGCCTTTTGATGTTTATTGTGACGCATCCAAGATTGTTCTCGGATGTGTATTGATGCAAGAAGGAAAAGTTATATCCTATCTGTCCAGACAAATGAATCAGCATGAGCAGAACAATCCTACCCATGACCTAGAACTAGCAGCCATATTTTTAGCTTTGAAGACATGGCGTCATTATCTTATGGGTAACCGCTATGAGATTTATTCAGATCACAAGAGTCTAAAGTATATCTTCACCCAGAAGGAGCTGAATATTAGGCAAAGGAGGTGGATAGAGTTAATCGAGGATTATGACCTTGACATTCACTAGCACTCCGGCAAAGCCAATGTGGTAGCGGATGCTCTTAGCAGATGGCCATGATTAAATACCATGATAAAGGAAGCCCAGCCAAGTCAGCATGAGGAGATGGAGAATTTCAGAGTGGAGCTAGTTAGCGAAGGATTCTTAGCTAGCATAGAACTCCAACCCACTTTGATTAGTCAGATAAAAGATGCCCAAAAAGGAAACGCAAGTATCGATGGAATAAAGCGTCGTATCAAGACAAGGAAGGTACCCGGATTCACCGAAGATGAAGAAGGAGTTCCGTGGTACAAAGGACGTATCTGTGTTCCAGTAGATTCGGAGTTGAAACAAGTCATTATGCAAGAAGCTCATGATACTCTTTATTCTATCCACCGAGTGGAATAAATATGTATCAGGATTTGAAGGAGCAATTTTTGTGGCACAAAATGAAGCAAGAAGTCGGAAGCTATATAACCAAGTGTGATATCTGTCAGAGAGTCAAAGCGGAACATCAGAGACCCGCAAGACTTATGCTACCATTACAGATTCTGGAATGGAAATGGGATTCTGTCGGAATGGACTTTATCACAGGTTTGCCTGTATCTAGTAGGGGAAATGACCCTATTTGGGTCATAGTAGACAGACTATCGAAGGTAGCCCATTTCATACCCGTCAAGACAACCTACCAAAGTTCGAAGCTAGCGGAGTTGTATATCGCTAGGATAGTCAGCCTGCATGGAACCCCCAAGACCATAGTGTCAGATTGAGGAACCTAGTTTACCTCATGATTTTGGCAGAAAGTCCAAGAAGGATTAGGAACCAAACTGAATTTCAGCACAGCTTATCACCCATAAACCGACGGACAAACTAAAAGAGTAAACCAGATCTTAGAAGATATGTTGAGAGCATGTGTGCTAGAGTATGGATCTAAGTGGGAAGATTGTCTGCCTTTCGCGGAATTCTCATACAACAATAGTTATCAAGCCAGTTTGCAAATGGCCCCATTTGAGTTCTTATATGGAAGAAAGTGTCGTACCCTGTTGAATTGGTCACAAGTAGGAGAGAGCCCAATCTCCGGACCCGACATTCTACGAGAAGCCAAAGAGAAGGTTCACAAAGTCCGTGAGCACCTCAAGACCTCTCAATCCAGACATAAGAGTTATGCAGATAAAAGACGTCGAGACTTGACCTTCAATGTCGGAGATTTCGTGTATCTCAAAGTATCACCCTTGAAGCGAATGCAGCATTTTCATCTGAAAGGGAAGCTAGCCCCTAGATATATTGGACCCTTCAAGATTTTGAACCGAGGAGAAGTATCCTATCAACTGGAACTGACTGAGGAGATGTTAGCCGTTCATAATGTGTTCCATATCTCATTACTTCGTAAATGCTTAGAAGTTCCGGAGAAGACTGAAGTTTTCAAGAACATCGATCATAGAACCATAGATATCAACAAGGATCTAACTTATCGTGAAGTTCCCATCTGTATATTGGAAGAAGCATTCAGAACCACCCGGACTAGAAGTTTCAAATTTCTCAAGATTCAATGGAGTAACCATACCGAAGAAGAAGCCACCTAGGAACGAGAAGATTATATTAGGACTGAGTTTCCAAATCTCTTTAGTTCCTAGTTTTTCCTGAATCTTGGGACAAGATTCTGTTTAAGGAGGGAATGTTTGTAACATCCCAAAAATATTAATCAAGCTCTAATCACCCAAGTTTAGGGTTAACAAAAACTTTTATTATTAAATTTAATAAGAATTCATGTGTGATTTGCATTAGTGTATGAATGCTTCCAATTGACATAATTGATTGTTACTAGTGATAAGGATTGGTTTAAAGATGAATACTACATCATCTAGATCATTCACAAGTAGAATCAAATGAAAAGAAAATCAATTATAAGTCATATGACCAAATGGTCATTTTGGCCAAACTTATCCACTATACCACTTTGAGTGTTCCTAGTAAAAGATTTCCAACAGAAACTTTTCCAATTCTTTTCACCCCTTGCTAGACCAAGTAAAAGTGAATCCAAGCAAACTTTACAAAGTGGCAGAAACAACTTTCAAATCTATTTAAGAGGCATTGCAAAATTGAATCAAGTTAATATGCCTAGATCATCATTTTTCAAAACCATTCAAGTCAATTCCCCTTGACCTTTCCCAGCAACCACAGACTACTAAGGAAGCAATAAGAGCAGTCACCAAAATTCATCCAAAAATTTGAAAAAAAATTCCATGCGGCCATTTGATCAAACACCTGGCAGGCACAGTACAACCTCACCAACTATACACTATTTTGAGCTATCAATTGCTCAGCTCTTGTACTGCAATCAACACATTCAATTGCCCTAGATCATCCCTGGTACTTGGCCGTGTAAACAAGAGGCATCACTGGCCACATTAACCAGTGGCACGCCCGTAACGAGCCGTCCATGCCGGTCGAGCACGAATCACTCGCAGCACGCTGCACCGCCCTCGCCCACGATGTCCAGCAAGTCGCCGTGACCTCACCGCCACCCCCTGTCCACCCCTTGACCCAAGGCGAGAAGCGGACACGCTGAAAACGAGTGCCCATTTAAGTCGTGGCCATGCCGAGCGCACGATGGAGCGCCGCAGCTGCCTCGCACGCACACGACGTGCCTTGCTCTCTCCGTCCGTACCCGCGATCGCCGTAGCACCAGTGACCTCCCAGACATGACCGTTCACCGCTGTGCACCCCGTGACCACCGTACCAAGTGACAAACACCCACGTACCCGAACAGAGCGCCGACATTGCCCGACTGATGGAGACCGCCCCTTGCCGTGCCGTCACTCGCGTGACAATCGTCATAGTCCACTTCACCGACCCATGCCCTCCGTCGTGACGAACGTGACCTATAGCAACGTCGCCGGAGAGGCCAGACCATGCCACACTGCCTCCACCCCTGGTGTATTAATAGAGGCCACCCCAGTCCTCAATCTCCATACCATTCCACTCGTCTCTCTCTCTCAGAAAACCTCCCAGACCTTTCCCCAGAGAAGGCGAGCACCACGACGCCGGAATTTGGCCAGAGTCCACTGCCGCAGTCGAGGAAGGAAGCCAGCAATTGGAGCCACCCCAAGAGCTCCCATGACCGCCAAAAGAAACGCCATCAGTGACCACCCTATTCGCCCCCATCACTGACCCTAGCTGGAGCCCCGGTAAGTCCCCAATGACAACCACCACCGTTCTAGGGTTCGAGTCTCGCCGGAGTAGTTCGACGGAGACGACAAACCTCAGTCGTAGAATCCTGTTCTAATTGTAGGGCTAGGATTGCTAGATACCGTTTTGGCTTAGTTAAGTCGCTGACGCGTGGGACCATTCTGTCAGCAGCCCGTTGTGTCAGCGCTGTGTAGTTGGGTCGGCCCAATTAGTTTCCCGCGCAGAGCCCAGTGATCCAAATAGGATTTTTCCATTTTAGTTAAAACCAGATTCTGTCAGTAGATTAAAAGTTCAATTAAAAGATACTCACTAAACCAAATTGCGTGATTCCAATTTTGTTGGAAAGGTATTGAAATTATCTAATCACTCCCGTTGGATTCAAACTATTTAGAATTATAGATCACCTATACTAAAATAATGAGACAGAGACTTTTGCCCCTTCAAGCATTTTTCTAAAATAAACTATAAATGTTTTTTTTTGATGATTCCACCTCTCAAAAATCACATTTGCCATGCTCTACATGAATATGTAAAAAAATTTGGTTTTACAAATATGAAACATGGCTTAGTATTAAAAGAGTGCTATATAGGCATTCCTAGTCACTTTAATATTATTAAATAGTAATATCAAATCTTGTCATATATGATCACCATTTTAAATCACATTCCCAAGTATGGGAATAGATGGTGATGACATGTGTCAACATGATCCACTATTTTAATTGGAGAAGATTAAATCTTAAGGATTTAAAATGAGTAGAAATTACTTTTCTAAAATAAGAAGAGTAAGAAAATGTGAATATTCCACATAATGATGGAAATGGTGCTAGATCATCTAGTATGAGCCCTTGTGTGCTAAATAGAAGTAGAGAAGTGTTGTTTGGTGATTGTGTACCTTGAATATGTTTATATACGCTAGTACCGACCTAAGCTACAACGAGGAGGAGTACTTCGAGGAAGAAGAACAAAACTTCAACGACTGTAACCAACAAGGCAAGCTATCAGTGCAAGCTAACTAATGCAAGATGCACTAGGCATGCTTGGTTATGCAAATTTGATTACACCTATCCCATTTTTACTCCAAGCTTTACTTTCCCCTTTATTACAATTTCTTACCTAGTTAATGAATTGTTATTAGTGGAAACTAGATTGGATCCTATCAAGATCATAGGACTAGTCTTGGATACTTATACTTTATTAGCACCCCCAATTGTGATACCCTCAATATTAGTGGCTAGTGCTAAGCTAAAACTTGATTACTGTCGATGGGAATACTTGGTGAAAAATGATTATGAAAACCTTGGAATGAATATTCATTCTAATGAAATGTTTTGACATGTGTTGTGAAACACAATGGTTTGATGATGAAACTCTTGAGGCATGAGCCTTGACTTTTATAAAAACTGATGGTTGGGTTCGGATGCGATACCATTCCAATTTTACCGTACAACCACAATACCTGAGTTGGGTAGGGCTTGACTAGAAGTTTATATGTCTTAGTATGGGTTCCTTGTGGAAGAGGTTGAGCTGAGGCTACCTCGAGATGAATGTCCACCTATGCAGTACCCAGGATGGCAGATGGCCATGGCTGGGAGGCCAAACTCATAGAGGTGCATATACTAGGGTGTGTAATTGAAAGGTTAAGATTGATTATCCGCATACTGATACGTCCATTTTGCATCACTATTCTATGTCTTAATTCACTATTATTAATTGATATATTTCGTATTGAGAGGTGATACTTATGTTATTTCATTTGTTTTTGCATGGTTGATGAATTTTGGAGCAGGACCGCTGCAGTCAGGATTCTGATGGAAAAGGTATTTTTTGGAGGCAAAATTCGCGAAGATCAGAAAATCCGGGAAAATATACGGAAAATCCTATTTTTCTAGAAGACTAAGGATGCCAGAAGATGGAGTGGAGGTGGGCCACAGGGGGCCCACACCACCCCATGGTGCGGGTAGGCTTAGGCCGCGCCTAGAGGTGGTGTGGCCGCCCTAGCCCACTCCAGCTTCTCCCCTCTGGCGTATATCATCCTCCCGAAACCCTAAGACTCGGGGAGCGACCAAAGAAAGATTCCGCCGCCTCTGCGGGGCGGAAAAACACCGAGAGAGAAAGATCTCTTCGGCAGACAGATTTCTGCCGGGGGAATTCCTTCCCGGAGAGGGGAGATCATCGCCATCAACACCACCATCAAGCTGGACTTCATCGGGATCATCATCATCATCACCACCAACATCACCTTTAGCACCATCATCACCATCTCCATATTGTTGTAACAATTGTGTTGAATCTTGCATAGTTCATAGGGGAAACTTTCCCGGTGTTGATTACTCTTTGTAGTTGATGCTATTGAGTTAACCATTGAATTATTGTTTATGTTCAGATTGTTATACATCATTATTCCATCTCTGATCATGATCCATATGATGTCTTGTGAGTAGTTCGTTTTGTTCTTGAGGACATGGGAGAAGTCTTGTTGTTAGTAGTGGAGTTGCGTTGAGAAAGATTCAATAGATTGTTATTTAGGTTGTGGTGTACTTCTTCTAGTGGTGTCATGTGAACGTCGACTACATGACACTTCACCTATATGGGCCTAGGGGAATGCATTGTGTATTTGGCTACTAATCGTAGGGGTTGCCGAAGTGACAGAAACCTGAACCCCTGTTAGGAAACCATTGCATAAGGGAGGTAAGGGTCTTAGAGTTTAAAGTTGTGGTTAGATTTCAACCTTAATTACTTTCTTGTAATTACGGATGTTTGCAAGGGGTATAATCACAAGTATGTATTAGTCTTGGATGGGGCGGTACATTAGAACAGGTTCACCCACACAACACTCAGCAAGCTAGAGAAGATTAATCGACTATATGAAGCGAAAGCACTCGACAGTCTTCCCATGTGTCCTCGAGAACGTTTGGTCATCTATAGAAATACAACCGGCTTGTCCTTTGCTGCATAAAGGATTGGGCCACTTGCTGCATTTATTCTTACTATCTTTTATTTACTCATACTTTGTTTACTTACTTTATCGAAAACCCCTAAAAATCCGTTTGCTAAGTATTTGCAGAGAATTCCTGATCCATACCACTAGCCAGCACCTTCTACTCCTTGTTGGGTTCAACACTCTTACTTATCAAAAATACTGCGATACACCACCTATACTTGTGGGTCATCACATACCAAGTATGATGATTCAGGATTATTCCTGACGGATGTATCGAATTTTGTGGTGAAAGTGTACCACCTCTGCAGAGTGTCAAACTATTCGAATAGTCGCGTCCGCGGTTATGGACAGTTGGATTGGCCATACTATGCAGTTGTCAGATGTATTCAAAATGATTGGTGACTTGAAAGATGACTTTGACTTGACCACAATAGAGTTGTGGACATGACATCTAAGTTCCCACTTAAGTAATGTAGAGAACTAAATTAAGTCTTTACCCTTGAAGCTTTATGAAATAAACTTGGCTTTGTGCAAACAAACCTAGAACTTATGATTCCTACTAGTGTTACTTCTACTTATACTAGTGGTAGTTTGTGAGTACTTAAAGAGTACTCGTGGCTTTGTCCCTGGCTATTCCCATGGCCAGACTATGAGGAAGATTACCTAGAAGATGGACAGCAGAAGGTCTATGACAACTAGGATTATCTCCCATCGTGAGCATTGCATGTGATCATGAAGATGAAGCCCCGCTATGTTTACTTTCCGCTGCTTTGATTGTATTAAGGCTGGATCATGAGATCCTTTATTTGTAAGACCTTATTATGGTGTGTAATGGATGATGTATTGTGCTACCACTTCTGTTATGTCTCACAAAAAAGGTAATCCTGGGATTGCGATGTACGGCATAACAGGCATCTGGACTTAAAAATCCGGGTGTTGACACCTCCTCGTGAAGGTTCTCTTGCCCCTCTAGCAATTCCCCATGGTCTCGGATTAGCGAGATACATGTTCTCGGTGACTTTTTATAGAAGGATTGGTTGCTTCCGCTACTTTGATGTAGCGAGGATGTAATACCTTGGACCTTAGGCTCTAGACTCAAGCCTGGATGGACCAAAAGTGGACAAGGCATACTATCGTGGGGCCGCGCAGCCACACACAGTAGGCCCATCTCGTGGAGCAGGGACGGTACTGGCCAACCATCCCACCCACTTTTTAGAACATCGGGACTAGAGCGAGTGGCGTAATCGACAAGTAAAGCAATCAAAAAATACACAAATGGGTATGTATGTCAGCGACATACAATAGAGATCAGAGCCACACCATCTAAAACAATAGAAACAGAAATATTCAATGCCATACGGCAAGGGCCAAATATCCCAGATAGATATAATAGTTTAGGATATATCCTCATACATCACTCAATATAGTATCAAGCGGAAGGACCCCTGTGTGCTTGACATAAACTGCAAGTGGTTTTTCTGCAAAAAGGTGGCCGCGCGTTGTGACGAAACTGAATATTGCATCGCAAAAATAGTTAGCTGAATCTATTTGGCGAGGAAGTTTCCGAGCAAACCGCTACGAATTTTGGTATGCTTCAAAAACAAAAGTTGTAGATCTCGCTTAGATCAACAACTCTCGTGTTCAAAGATTTTCCGGAGGGAGCCTGGATCTATGGCTACGAAGAAGGGAACAGAGGGCCAGACGGAGAACACTATTGTTGTCGACCGTGGTGTCGCGACGTGGTGCAATGCGCGCGGCGAGACGAGGACAAGGGCGACTAGCAGGGCGGGTGCACTCAGTGTGGCGTGCGTCTCAGCGAGGAGCAAGGCGATCTCAAGAGGTAAGGGACAAGGCGGTGCTCACTAGGCGGAGGTCGGTGAAGGTGTGATGACGGTGGAAGGTGTTCGACGGCTACTACGCGCGACCGAGGACCAGCGGTGAACGGTGACGTTCTAGAGATGGCACGGTCGTTGATGGCGTTCGACAGGGCGCGACTTCACCTCCTCGCCCTTATGTCGTACAACTATGGTGGCGTCGGCTTAGACTCCCGGACGAGGTGGACTAGCTATGGCGGTAACGGACGGCGGCGGCTAGGGTTTTTGGTAGAGGGGCGGAAGGAGATGGGGTGAGGCGATCTAGAGAGTGGTTGGGGATGGCCGAGTGAGGGCCCATGCCACTTTATGCACATGGAGGAAGAAAGAAGCATGATTGTGCATGGGCGAGCTACTCACTGGCGATCACGTGTGGTCAGGAGGGAGGAAGAAAATAGGGTGTTGGCAGCCTCGATGCTAGGTGGAATCGGACCAGGAAGGAGGGGCCATGGGGTGTTGGTTTGGTTCCGGCTAGGTGGACACAAAGAGGTGCAGCGGTAAGGGTCAGAGAAGGGGTGTGTGGGAGGCGTGCTCGCTCGATGCGAGATTGCACCAGCGAGGTGGTGCCAGGTTTGGTTGTACAAAGTGCACTAGGGAGGGTGAGACCTAGGTGGTGTGGTTTGGTATGGTTCTAGCCAACAAGAGAAAGAAGGGAGTTTGGTGGGGTGTCGAATGTGAGATGGTTTGGTTTCAATCAAACCATCAAGAGAGGGTGCTTGGTGGAGGAGGTTTAAAAGAGAGAGAATAGTAGCTAGGTTTTAGACATGCACATACACTCATTGCATGTAGAATGGTTATTCCTCAAAGAGTTTAGGATTAGAAGGAAGAAGAGGGCTCATATGTATGCTTGTATGGATACACTTACACACAAGAAGGAAAAATAGAAGATGACATGTAGGTAAGAGTAGAAGTGGAGCAATATATGGGTTACTAGTGACAAGGTTGATGGTTTGCCACAAGATTAAAAGGGAAAGAACATAAGCATAAAAGATATTGAAACCATTAAAGAGGAAGTAGATCATGGTGATATGGAACACATTTCATGGGACATGCAAGACATTTATTGCCACCCATGAAGATGCATATATATGATGAATGAGAGGGCAAACCACATGCTTGATTTAAGATTCAAATAAAATGGTGATCCCACATGTTGATAAAAGTAGGATTAGATCAAGGGTTGATGTTACCATGTTAGAAGAAAGGTTAAGCATGAGAGATATGCCCTCAACTCAAATTGTACATTATATACAAGTATCATGAACCAACTACAATATATCGAGAGGAAAATACAATTAATAAGAATACAAATGCATATGGGATAAGAACCAAAAGAGGGATTGTTATATGATTCTCAAATGCAAGGTGGCATGGTGACATGAGCATGATATAATGATGATGCAACAATACATGTAGGAAGTATCATTTTATTATTAAACCAAGTAGCATTACATATGTTAGAGATATGGGATTCTACAACTCTCCCCCACTAAACATGAATCTCGCCTTGAGATTCTAGGAAGAAGAAGACTCAAAGAGAACAGGGTACCCGGAACGGAGGTTGTCCTCACGTTCCCAAGTGGCTTCATCAATGGAATGGTGCAACCACTGCACCTTGCAGAACTTGATGGACTTGTTGTTCTGCGACTTCAAGAATTTTGACGGGGTTTTATTTATAGGAGAGATCTTCTTGGAGATTGATGAGCTCGTGATCCACGGTCCTGCCGGGATCCTTGAAGCACTTCTTGAGTTGAGAGATATGGAAGACATCATGAACCTTGAGTTTTTTAGGAAGCTCAACAGCATAAGCCACTTATCATCTTTTTCCACATATTTTAAAAGGACTGGTGTATCTAGGCTCAAGCTTGCCTTTGATACCAAAGCGATGAGTGCCTCTCATGGGAGTGACACGAAGGTAAACAAGATCACCAGGGACATACTCCATGTATGTGTGTTTTCTATTATAGTTTCTTTTCTCGCGACTCTAAGCAATTTTGAAGTTCTCAAGGATGAAAAGAACCTTCTCTTCTGCTTGAGTGACAATGTCAGGACCAAAGAATTTTCTTTCACCTGCCCCTGACTAACCAATTGGAGTCCGACACTTGTGACCATAGAGGACCTCAAAGGGTGCCATCTGGAGATTCTTCTAATAGTTGTTCTTGTAGGAGAATTCAACATATGGGAGGCACTCTTCCCACTTCATGCCAAAAGAAATGACGCAAGCGTGAAGCATATCTTCGAGAATGTGATTGATCCTTTCAACTTGCCATTGCGACTGAGGATGGTAAGTTGTGCTGAAGTTAATCTTTGTTCGCAAGCCTTGTTGGAAACTTTCCCAGTACTTGGAGGTCAATATACTCCCATGGTCTGAGCTAATTACAAGAGGAACCCCATACAGAGAGACAATTCTATTGATATAGATCTCGGCCAGCTGATTACCAGAGATTGTTTCCTAGACTGGAAAGAAATGAGCCACTTTGGAGAGCCTGTCAATGATAAAAAAGATTGCATTGTTGCTGTTTTGTGACCTTGGAAAACCAGTTATAAAGTTCATCTCTAATTTCTCACATTTCCATTCTGGAGGCTGATACGTCCAAAACGTATCTACTTTCCCGAACACTTTTGCTATTGTTTCTCCTCTAAACTGGTGTGATTTGGGTACAACTAACACGGACTGACGCTGTTTTCAGCAGAATAACCTTGGTGTCTAGTTTTTGTGTAGAAAATCAACTATCAGGAAAAATCCCGGAAAATATGCCAACAATCCAACTTCACCAGAAGACTCACGGAGCCAGAAGACAAGACAGAGGAGGGCCATGAGGGGCCCACACCACCTGGCCGTACGGGCCAGCCCAGGACGCGCCTGGGAGTGGTGTGGCCGCCTTGGTCACCCCCTCGGCCTCCCTCTTCGCCTATAAGATGCCTCTTGACCTAAAAACCAGGGGGGTTCGACGTTTTTCCGGATAGAGTTCCGTTGCGTCGCCACCACCAGATTCCGCGAATCGGAACCAGAAACTCCGTTCTGGCACCCTGCTAGGACGGGGAATTGGAGGAGATCATCACTGTCATCATCACCATTGCGTCTCCATCAATCACCCATGATTCCCCCATCCATGAGTGAGTAATCCCTTGCTGTAGGCTATGGGGATGGTAGGGATTGGATGAGATCGTTCATGCAATGGCATCATATTGTTAGGGCATGGTGCCTAATATCTATTATTAGTGCTTTTTGACATTGTTGCAACCTATTATGCTTCATGCTTGTCACTAGGGCCCGAGTGCCATGATTTCAAATCTGAACATGTTATTGATTCATTGTGATAGTACTGTTTATGGTCTTACCTTCAAGTTGTATACACATATTATTGTCCGGAACCAAAGGCCCTGAAGTGATGGCAATCGGGATAACCGGAGGGAATGGCGTTGATGTGTGGATCACATGTGTTCACGGAGTGTTAATGCTTTGCTCCGGTGCTCTATTAAAAGGAGCACCTTAATTGCCAGTAGTTCCTTTGAGGCCCCGCTGCAAACGGGCTAGTGGGACAAAAGATGTTGTGCAAGTTCTCATTGCGAGCACGTATGACTATATATGGAAAACATGCCTATGATTATTTAATACTTGGATGCTTTATCTTATTTATCTGCAAATGCCCTAGGTCTTGATTTCCATATGAATTGTCTTGTCCATGAAATGCCCGTCCATCCATCCATGTGCCTACCGCACTTTAATCCTACTGTTTACTACAATTGTTACTACTGTCTTTAATTTTACTACTGCTATTACTTTGCTATTTCTACTACAAAACTGTTGCTACTGATAAACTGCTGTGAGCAAGATTATTTCTAGGTGCAGCTAAATTGACAACTCAGTTGTTAAGGCTTATAAATATTCTTTGGCTCCCTTTGTGTCGAATCAATAAATTGGGTTTCACTTCCCTCAAAAATACTGCGATACACCCCCTATACTTGTGGTCATCAAGACTATTTTTGGCGCTGTTGCCAAGGAGCATAGCACTATTTATCAAGTTCACTTGGAATCACTATTGTTCGCTGTCATCCATTCATCATGGGTAAATCTCGTGATGGAAAAGTTCCTATATTACCATCCACTACAAGGAGAGGTATGGTTCTAAACACCTCTGTTGCTCTTGGTTCACCATCTTTGATGAGTACGCTCCTTACACCACCACATACACATGCTACACATACTGCTACTTCTGTTGAATCTGAAACTTCTGATACTTATGATGCTGTGATGGCCCAAAATATATCGAACTCGTTGGGGAACCCCAAGAGGAAGGTATGAGGATCACAGTAGCAAGTTTTCCCTCAGTTACGAAACCAAGGTTATCGAACTAGTAGGAGAAAGGAAACACCTCCAAGGTGTTTTTGCCAACTTGGAATCCTGCACAACACAACCACAGAACTTTGCCCCCAACTTACATGAGGTTGTAGATCTCACCGGTTTTGCGTGGAAGAAAGTAAAAGCTTGCAGATAGTAAACAGAAAACAGTAAACAGTTGTAGATTGATGATAAAAGAAAGGACCGGGATCCATAGTTCACTAGTGGTGGTTCTCCTTAAGATAGATGACATGTTGGGTGAACAAATTACAACGGGGTAATTGACAAACAACGAGAAATCATACATGCAAATACTACTCATCTTGACTCCTTTGAGATTTGATTGGGCATTACAACATTATACATAGACCATAATCCAACTGCATCTATGACTAATAATCCACCTCTAGGTTATCATCTGAACCCCCTCCAGTATTAAGTTGCAAGCAGCAGATAATTGCGTTAAGCATTGCGTGTAAAGTAAACAATATGATTGTTCTATGAACAAAGGATTGTTGTTTTCTCCCTAGTAGCAACAACACATCTAGTACCTTAGAGATTACTGTCACTTCCCTAGATTACTAGAGGCATGAACCCACTATCGAGCATAAATACTAACTCTTGGAGTTGCTAGCATCTACTTGGCCAAGACAGATACTAACAACGGAAATCATGCAAGATCACAAATAACAAAGACATGATAGAATCAATAATCAATTTGAAATAGCATCTCCGTATCCATCGAAGGATTACAAATAGATGATCTTGATCATGAACGGAGCTCACAAGATCTAAACATGGTACCACAAAAGAGAAGGACCAACCATCTAGCTACTACATGGACCCGTAGTCCAAGGATGAACTACCCACACATCCACTGGAGGCTTGCATGGTGATGAAGAAGGCCTCCAGGGTGAATTCTCCCCTCCGGCACGGTGCTAGGAAGAGCTTAAGATCCCTCCCGATCTAGGGATGGAGATGACATCAGCTACAGACTCTTTCATGGAATTTTGATCGGTACTTAGGGTTTCTGTATCGGAGGTAACTTATAGGCGAAAGGGGAGGCCGAGGGGGTGCCCTAGGCGCCCAGACCACCCCCTAGCGCGGGCCTGGCCTGGCTGCACGACCAGGTGGTGTGGACGGCCCCTGGCCCCTCTCCGTCTCGTATTCTGGCTCAGTGTCCCCCTCGGTGAAAAACTGACTTTGGCTTTTGTCCCGTCCAATTCCAAGAATATTCATTTTCTGACTTTCCTGGAACCAAAAACAGCAGAAAACAGGCAACTAGCACTGTGGTATCTTGTTAATAGGTTATTCCAAGAAAGTGTATAAAAAGTACTCCAAAGTGTGGACAAGACATAAGAAAGTAGATAAAAAGCACGCATGAAACATCAAAAATTATGGATACGTTAGCATCGTATCAACATCCCCAAGCTTAACTCCTGCTCGTCCTCAAGTAGGTAAGTGATAAAAAGAAAGAATAATTTTTGAGGTGACATGCACCATCATAAACTGATCAAAGTATTTGTAAAACATTGATAGCTGGGATCATAGTACAACATAGCATCAACGATATAGTTCTAGCAATAAGACATAGCAACTATGTTGCAACATGAAAAGGCACAAACAAAAGGTTCATGAATAACAATGCTTTGCAAGACATTTGTTAGTTTCACATAAAGAAAACATAGCATAGTAGCATTCAGCTTGTCCCTCATAGAGTAGCAAACATAAATGCATAGGACACCTTCCAAGTTCATAAGAGTGACTAGATATAAATAGTTTAAGAACAAGCAATATCAAAATTATTCATCAATCAACAAGTCTTGGTACAATGCACATAGAACTAAGAATGGCCACTATGCTCTCAAAATAGGTGCATAAAGATGGTGGAGACTCAACATAAAAGTAAAAGAAAGGCCTTCATAGAAGGAAGTAGGGATTCAAGTTTCATAAAGAGCTTCCAAAAATTATGGTACTTATTAGCTTTCAGCTCTCATTGCCCCTATCATAAGCATCCTGAAGTGATTAAGGTTAAAGTGAACAAACTATGGAGTATATGCTTGACAAAGTATAAGTTGGAAATCTCATGTCCCTTGAATACGAGGGCCGCTCCTCATGCTACTCAAGTTTAGTTACCGGTAAGTTCTTGTCATAGTAAGTACATGTGTATCATAGAGAACTACCAACGGAAGAATCCCCATATCAAAATGACAAGGCAAGCAGACAATGAGCATCTCAGCAATCTTCTTATTTACCATGGGAAAATGGTGCCTTTTTCTCTCTTTCCTCTTTTCTCATATCTCTTTTTTTATTTTTCTCCTTTTCTCTTTATCTGACTCTTTTTTATAAGAATGTTTCATAGACAGCTCATTATGGTTACACTGCAGGTTTCCACCACGATTAGGCATGGATTAGACCGGTGGCCCAGGCGTTTCTCTAACACACATACATAACTCCATGGACTTACAAGCTCCCCTTTCATTTCACACCGACGACATCCATAGACAAAAGAGCAAGATATCAACTAGGTACAAAGTACAAGTGCAATGTTGAAAGCGTTCCCCATGACAGCATGGTTCTGCTAATCCCCAACATATAAGTTCAAGCATATACAACATAGACGACACAATGGTTCAAGTTTATTAAGGGCAAGAAAAGTAAAGTGTGCCATCAAGTTTGTCAGAGCTTTAATCACTAGTTTTCTCATAACAAGTTTAATTCAGAAGGTAGATAAAAACATGAATATACTTGGAATAGAAAATGCTAATAGGTAGGTATGGTGGACTCTTTGGAATAACTTGGTTTTAGGAGTTGGATTCATGAGTGGAACTCATACTTGGTTATGGAGGCTAGCAAAAGACTGGGAGCGACCGACTAAGAGAGCAATAATGGCCATAATCATGCAAAGCAACAAAACATTATTAATTAAAGCATAAAGTGATATTACAAGTCGAAAACTAAAAGATCATAAAGTCTATGGTGACTTGTAATAGTCATAACATGGTGTGAGCATGCGCCAACCCAAATAAAGCATCAAAGAAGAATACCACAATACTATGCTTTAATATGCTAAAACAACACATTATTCTTCCAAGGCACATTAAGCAATCTCAATTGTTTATAACATGTCATGCTACAGCAAAGATGACTAAGAATAAAGCCAAAACAATATCAAGCATGGCATGACAAAGCATGGGCCACAATCAAAGACATGCTCTCTTTACCACTTAAGCATGAACTTTCCTACTCTTTTTCCAATCCAAACCAAACTATTTGAAAACCAATCTATTAAAGAGGGGGTCCAACCAATTTATTCAAGAAAACTAAGAAAACCAAGCAAAGGAAAACCAAAACCAAAAAACAAAGACGCTCCAAGAACAACACAACTGTGCATGAAACAATAAAAATGAAGTGTTTGGAAGAAACCTGGGATTTTTATTGATGAAGAAGGGGATGCCTTGGGCCTCCCCAAGCTTTGACGCTTGTATTTCTTGGATATTTATTGGGGTGACACGAGTGGCATCCCCAAGCTTGAGCTTTAGTCCATTCTTCATCTCATTACATCATTCTCTCCATACACCTAAAATTTTTCCTTCATACAAAACATCACACAATCTTTATTAGTAACATTAGTGCACTCAAGATAATAAGTCTTTAGGTTCAGTTTCAACACCAATAAAACTTCCATTAAAGCACGAGCTACTGAAGCACTTCCCTCAAAAAGCTCAATTCCCCAAAGAGAACTCAAAAAGGAACCAATAAGAAGCAAATGCAAATAATGACAGAAATCTGTCAAAACATACCAGCACGTAAAAACCAATTTTTTCGAAGAGCTTATGTTGCTCAAATCGAAAAGTGTTGAACTAATGAAAGTTAGATAACAACCTGGGGCAGAAGCTCAAAATATCACGCCTCAAAATCACATACAGAGATGTTACACGAATTTTTATGGTGAAGCACAAAAATCTGTCTCGGGACAGCAACTTTCCCAATCATTACTTCTCTCTCATTAGAGGTTACTCTTGGCACAAAAAGCAAATAAAAAGGATAAGGAGAGGTTATTACTGAAGCAATAACTTCCAAGACTCATCTAAAACTTTGGGTTATCTCCCAATAAGTACTTTTCTTTAACGCCTTTAAGTTAGGCATAAGAAGCAAGAAAAAGAATCAAGTGTTCTCAAATGAAGAAGCATTAAGAGCAAATTTTGTTTTCATAGGAGAGGCAAAAGAAATCTTCTCTCTCTTCTTAGGTAAGCGTTCTATACCTTTCTTGAGTGGAAGTTGATATTTAATGGTGCCTTCTTTCATATCAATAATGGCACCAACAGTTCTAAGAAAAGGTCTTCCCAAAGTAATAGGACAAGAAGCATTGCATTCAACATCCAAAACATAGAAATCAACGGGCACATAGGCATTGTTAACCATAATAAGAACATCATTAATACTCCACATGAGTTTCTTTTTAGCATTATCATCAAGTGGGAAATTCAAATAACAATCTTCCAATGGTGGCAAATCAAGCATATCATAAATCCTTCTAGGCATAATAGAAACACTACTATCAAGATCACATAAAGCCTTAAGATCAAAACCATTCACTTTCATATTAATGATGGGTTCCCAACCATCTTCTTGTTTCATTGGAATAGAAGCTTTATGTTTCATCTTTTCTTCTTTAATTTTTATGAGAGCATTAGTAATGTGTTTTGTAAAGGCCATATTCATAGCACTATTATTAGGACTTTTAGCAAGCTTTTGTAGGAACTTAATAACTTCATAGATATTGCAACCATCAAGATCAAAATCATAATTATCATCTAAAGTAGTAGAGCTATTACTAGCTTCAACACTAGTGGTAGTGATAGTAGAACCACTAATATTTGTAGCAATTTCATCTTCTCTTTCCCACTTAGCATGCAATTCAGCTAACAATCTAACATTTTCATTAATTCTAACTTGTATGGTATTAGTGGTAGTAAAGGGATTATCAACAGTTTCAGGTTTAGCAGCCATTTTATTCAAAGAAAATTGTGCTTCAGCCAATGATGCTATATTTCTTTCAGCATTAGAGAGTTTTTCCTCAATATTTTTATTGAAAGCAGTTTGTTTGCTAATAAAATATTTAAGCATAAATTCAAGTTTAGAGGGTGCACTCCTATTATTGATGTAGGCATTTCCATAAGCATTACCATTGTTGGGAGGATATGGCCTATAATTGTTGTTACCAAATATATTCATGTAGGCATTGTGCTAAAATTGTTATTTCTTATAAACTTCACATCAACTTTCTCTTCTTGAGCAACCAAAGAGGCTAAGGGAACATGATTTGGATCAATAAGAGCTTTCCCATTAACAAGTATAGACATAATAACATCAATTTTATCACTCAAGGAGGAGGTTTCTTCAACAGAATTTACCTTCTTACCTTGTGGAGCTCTTTAAGTGTGCCATTCAGAATAGTTAACCATCATATTATTCAGAAGCTTTGTTGCAGCACCCAAAGTAATAGTCATAAAGGTACCTCCAGCAGCAGAATCCAATAGATTTCTTAAAAAATAGTTCAACCTTGCATAAAAGGTTTGGATAATCATCCAAGCAGTCAGTCCATGAGTGGGACAATTCTTTACCAAAGATTTCATTCTTTCCCAAGCTTGAGCAACATGTTCATTATCAGATTGTTTAAACTTCATTATTTCACTTCTCATAGATATAATCTTAGCAGGAGGATAGTATTTTCCAACGAAAGCATATTTGCATTTAGTCCAAGAATCAATACTATTTCTAGTTAGGGATTGCAACCATTCTTTAGCTTTTCCTCTCAAAGAGAAAGGAAACTATTTAAGCTTAATAGTATCTCCACCTATATCCCTATGCTTTTGCATCTCACAACGTTCAACAAAGTTATTTAGATGAGCAGCAGCATCTTTATTACCAATACCAGAAAATTGTTCTCTCATAACAAGATTGAGTAAAGGAGGTTTAATTTCAAAGAAAGTAGCTTCAGGAACAGGTGGAACAATATGTGTGCACATGAAGTCATTGTTGTTGGTGCTAGCGAAGTCACACAACTTACTGTTTTCAAGAGTAGTCATTTTTTTGTGTTTTTAATAAAGAAAGCAAACTAGTACAACTAATTTTTTTGTGTTTTTGATAAAGAAACAAGCAAACAAAGAAAAAATAAACTAAGCAAAACAAATAAAACAAAGTAAAGATATTGGCTATGAGGGACTCCCCTTGTGAAGATGTCCTTGACTCCCCGGCAACGGCGCCAGAAAAATAGCTTGATGGCCCAAAATATATCCAGCTCATTGGGGAACCCCAAGAGGAAGGTATGATGAGCACAGCAGCAAGTTTTTCCTCAGTTTTGAAACCAAGGTTATCGAACCAGTAGGAGCATGGAAACACTTCCAAGTTGTTGTTGCCCACTTGGAATCCTGCACAACACAACCACAGAACTTTGCCCCCAACTTACAGTGAGGTTGTCAATCTCACCGGTTTTTGCTGAAAACAAAGGATTAAATGTATTGTGTGAAAGAAATTAAAAGCTTGCAGATAGTAAACAGAAAATAGTAAACAGTTGTAGATTGATGATAAAAGAAAGGACCGGGATCCATAATTCACTAGTGGTGGTTCTCCTTAAGATATATGACATGTTGGGTGAACAAATTACAGCGAGGTAATTGACAAACGTCAAGAAAGCATACATGCAAATACTACTCATCTTGACTCCTTTGAGATTTGATTGGGCATGACAACATTATACATAAACCGTAATACAACTTCATCTATGACTAATAATCCACCTTCAGGTTAGCATTCGAACCCCCTCCAGTATTAAGTTGTAAGCAACAGATAATTGCGTTACGCATTGCGTGTAAAGTAAACAATACGATTGTTCTATGAACAAAGGATTGATGTTTTCTCCCTAGTAGCAACGGTACATCTCGTACCTTAGAGATTTCTGTCTCTTCCCCAGATTACTAGAGGCATGAACCCACTATCGAGCATAAATACTAACTCTTGGAGTTGCTAGCATCTACTTGGACAAGATAGATACTAACAACGGAAAGCATGCAAGATCACAAATAACAAAGACATGACATAATCAATAATCAATCTGAAATAGCATCTCAATATCCATCGGATCCCTGCAAACACAACATGTAGGATTACAAATAGATGATCTTGATCATGAACGGAGCTCACAAGATCTAAACATGGTAGCACAAAGGAGAAGAACCAACCATCTAGCTACTACATGGACCCGTAGTCCAAGGATGAACTACTCACGCATCACACCGGAGGCTTGCATGGTGATGAAGAAGGCCTCCAGGGTGAATTCTCCCCGCCGGCAGGGTGCCGAGAAGAGCTTTAGATCCCTCCCGATCTAGGGATGGAGATGACAGCGGCTACAGACTCTTTCGTGGAATTTTGATCGGGTACTTAGGGTTTCTATATTGGAGGAATCTTATAGGCGAACGGGGAGGCCGAGGGGGTGTCCTAGGCGACCAGACCACCCCCTGGCGCGGGCCAGGCGTGGCCGTGCGGCCAGGTTGTGTGGCCAGCCCCTAGCCCCTGTCCATCTCGTATTCTGGCTCCATGTCCCCCTCGGTGAAAAACTGACTTTGGCTTTTGTCCCGTCCAATTCCGAGAATATTTATTTTCTAACTTTCTTGGAACCAAAAACAGCAAAAAAACATGCAACTGGCACTGTGGCATCTTGTTAATAGGTTAGTCCAAGATAGTGTATAAAAAGTACTCCAAAGTGTGGACAAAACATAAGAAAGTAGATAAAAACCAAGCATGGAACATCAAAAATTATGGCTACGTTAGCAACATATCATGCTTCTTCTACTGTGCTTGATAAGTGTGGTTCATTAGGTCCTTTCCTAGATGCTATGATTGCTATAACTATAGTTGCAAATACTGAAACTCCTAATGAAGACACTACTACACCTGTCAGTTCACCTGAATCTAGAGAAAGCTATGATATTGAAGACGGTTATATAGAGATGACCGATTAATTTATTAAAGAATGTCAAAACACCCATGATAGGAGTGTTATTAAGAGTCTCCCTGAGAGGCGTACTATAAAACCCAAATTGTCTCCTAATGCTAAGTTTGCTGCATCTCCCATAGACATTAAAGATAAGGATTATGATTTCCCTCTTGATCTACCTTACATAGCTATTGTTGAGAAAGAACATTTTCGTGGGACTAAGAATGAAAGTGCGGTAGCACATATGACTGAGCTTTATACCATGAGTGAACTGTTTTCTGATGATATTAAGATGCGCACTTACTTTGTTGCTAAAATTTTCCCTTTTCATTGAAAGGAGAAGCTAAAACTTGGTTTAATAATTTACCTCCTAGATTTATTGATAGCCCTGGTTGCTTGATTAGTACCTTCCTTCTGAAATATGTTCCACCTAGTGCTAGACATGCTATTTTGCAGGAACTTTTTGATTTTAAACAGGGAGAGAAAGAGATATTGCCTGAATCATGGGCAAGGTTTTGTGCTTCGATTCACGCACAAGATGGATATCCATTACCTAAGAATGAGCTTCTTGACATATTTTATAATGGACTAACTGAAGAATCTAGGACATATCTGGATAGTTGTGCTGATTGTGTTTTCAGGAATAGGACTCCCAAGGAAGCTGAGGAATTAAGGGCTAAAATAAGCAAGAATTATGAAGACCGGACTCCTCCTGAACCAGCTATACCTGAGACAACAATACCTGAACCAACTATTCCTGCGCCTATACCAACATCAAAGAAGAGGGGAGTTATTGAACTAAATGATGAAGCGATGAAGGAAGCCAAGAAATGTCTTAAGGAGAAGGGAATTAAAGTTGCAGATGTCAAGAATTTACCTCCTATATAAGAACTATGGAAGCCAATCCCCCACTCAACCACTATTGAGGTACACTCTCTCCAACATTTTGATGAAGGTGATATTCCTTACTCTAAACCGCCTGATCAATGCTTAGAAGAATTTGATATTTTTATTGTTAAGTAAGATAATTTTATGAAAAGGGTGCAAAATCATTTAATGGAAAACTCTAGAGCTATTATTGAGTTAAAAGATATTGTGGAAAGAACCTCTAATGATGTTAAAATGCTTGTTAAACATTTTCAAATGGTTCAAACTCAAATTGATCAGCTTATTAAGGTACAAAAAGAATTGCTAGTTAATGCTTCTAAAGAAAAACATGCTTATGAAATTAGAACTAGAAGCGGTGCTACCACCCAAGATCCTCTATATCCTGAGGGTCATCCTAAAAGAATTGAGCAGGATTCTCAACAAACTGAAAATTTAGGTACTTCTTCTAAGAGAAATAAAAGGAAACATAAAACGGTTGTAGAATCTTCTGAACCTGCTAAAGATCCTAATAGTATATTTGTCTCTCATGCTGAAACTGAAAGTGGTAATGAAGAAAATGATGCTCCTGATAAATAAAAAATTGAAGAAGAACTTGAAAGGAACATTAAAAATGCTAAGTACACTAAGGAAGACTTTGTTGCTAATAAACATGGTAGTGAAAGAGAGCCTTGGGTCCAAAAACATATGCCTTTCCCTGATAAGAAACACAAGTCAAATGAAGATCAACACTATAACAAGTTTTGTGAGTGGATGAAACCTTTATTCTTGCAAATTCCTTTGACTGGTGCTATAAAATTGCCACCTTATTCAAAGTATATGAAGGATATTGTCTCTAATAAAAGGAAGATCCCTAATGAAGAAATTTCTACTTTGCTTGCTAATTATTCCTTTAATGGTAAGGTTCCAAAGAAACTTGGAGACCAGGGATTCCAACTATTCCATGCTCTATTAAAAATAGTTATGTTAGAACTACTTTGTGTGATTTGGGAGCGGGAGTTAGTGTTATGCCTTTTTCTCTCTATAAGAGATTTCAACTGGAAAAAGTAATACCAACTGATATATCTTTGCAAATGGCTGATAAATCTACTACTATTCCTGTTGGTATATGTGAGGATGTACCTGTTCAAGTGGCTCATAATAGCTTGATATTAACTGATTTTGTTGTGCTTCAAATGCATGAAGATGATAATATGTCTATTATTCTTGGGAGACCTTTTCTTAATACTGCAGGAGCTGTTATTAATTGTAATCAAGGAAAGGTGACTTTTAATGTTAATGACAAGGAGCATACTGTCTATTTCCCCAAGAAGATTGATAGGACCTATGGTTTAAATTCAATTGAACATGTTGAGGGCATCCAAGTTGGAGAAATATATTGTCCCATACCACAAGAAAAATATGAAACTATTATGATTGGGACCACTACTATTAAGGTTGAGGTAACATAACCATTAGTGGAATTCAAAGTTGTGTTTCATATAAATTTGTTTTGGTAAAAAGACCTGATCAACCTTGTTAACAAAAGGATTTTAAATGAACAAAATTTTGTTTTCACCATGATTATCTTTGCTTACTTTTCTTTTATTCATTTTAATTTTTTGCTCTCGCTTAGTTTACTTTTCTATCGCTAGTTGCTTGCATATTAGAGTGTCTTAGAACTTCTGAAGTTTTAGTTTTGTTTTGTCATTGCATCATTCCAAAAACATCTTTCTGTCAGAAAATCATTCATCTATACTTGAAAACTTATCAAAATATAGTGTCTCAAAAAATTCCAGAAAATTCATATTAAATTTTTACATGAAAAAGGAGCAGAGAAGTGACTGGAGAGTACCAGGGGGCCACCAGGCAGGCACACCACCTGGTAGCGTGGCCAGCCCAGGGGCGCGCCTAGCCATGGTGTGGGCCACCCCTAGCCCTCCACTCACTCTCTCACTTGCCTCTGCCTTATCTCTCCCGAAAAAACACCAGTTCATTGCTCGAAATCGTGTTCTTGCTGTTCTTGTCCATGATTTTTCGATCTCCTTGCTCAGCCCATCTTTGCTGCTGAAATTTGGAGAATTTGTTCTCCGGTATGTGACTCCTCCGCTTGTCCAAGTAGATTTGTGTTTAGTGGTTTATATCTTGAGTATTTTGCTGCTGTAGGTGACAGGTTATGAGAGCTTGTAAGCTTGTTCATTGCTTAGAGATATGGTTTTGATGCATGTTTAGGCTTCTTACAAGTCTCTATGAGTAGTTTCCTTCATTATGTATTCACTTTGTAATCACTTGTATAATGGATGTTTAAATTTCAGTATATCAAAGATGAACAACCACACATTTGGAGAAATATTTGAGAGGGACACACCTAGAAGGTCAAGGCCCTCAAGATCAGCCTCTCAGTTTAGGCCTTCATATAATGAAGATCTTATTGCACCATGCTTTGGCAATGAAGGAGATGAGGGAGATGCTCACCCATCTACCTTCCCTTGTTTTACCTTTTTGCAAGCTGCAAGGATCCTCGATGATTTCTTACTACTGGTTCAGAGGGTTGGTTTGACCACTTACATGCAGGATGAGAGTGAGCAATATGCCATGCACACCAAAACTTTCATGGAGAGTTTAGTTTTCACTAACACCCCTTATTAGTCAACTGTTTCGTTCAAAATTTATAATCAACCTATTACCATGTCATTGGAAAGATTTTGCAGCATTATAGGTATAGGCATGACGAGGACAATGAAGAAGATCCAAGGCCGACCCGCTGACTTGCTGGAGGTCTATCGAAGTGTGACAAATGACGATAACCGCGTAGCTCAGTGCAGGAAGATAAGGAGACCATGGTCGCGTTCCAAGGAGGAGGTGGACGAGCAGTTCCGCTTTCTTGGTTTCCATAGGTAGCACCAGGAGGATGTGCCTTCTTACGACTACTCTGCGCACTACGGTGGGGCGTCCTCGAGCTTGTATCAGGACGAGGGTACCTCCTCGCCGTACTACGGAGGCGCTCCATCTTGGCCAGCTTGGGATTGATAACCACTTAGGCCAAAAGCCTAAGCTTGGGGGTAGGTACACCGATATCACACTCATCTAAATATCATGTTTAGTTGGTACTTTGTATATCCATGGTTCGTTCTCTTTTTAGTGTTTGTTCTTTCTTTACTTTTGCTTTCTAAAACACAAAAATACCAAAAATATTTTCCTTTTTTCTCTTTGTTTGCTTCTTTTTCTTTTTGCCTTAGTTTGCTTCTTCCTTTTGGCTTTTCCTTAATTATTCGAAAAACCAAAAAAGATTTTGCTTTGCTTGTTCTTCCTTTTGGTTCTTGCTTTTAAAAATCAAAAACACCAAAAATATTTGTTGTTCTTCTTTGGTTTTGTGAAGTTTGTTGCAGGGTTCGGCCGTCCTCAGTGGAATTTGGTTTCATGTTATTATTCAAGCTACACAAGTGAAGGGCAATAATGAGGATTAATGACAACTTGAGGTGTGGTAAGAGGCTGGTAACGAACTCTATTTGTTTTCATTTTTTACATATACTCATCATTGTGGGCATGCTTAGTCTGTTCATGTAGGGTGTATGTTATTTATGGATGCTTTGTAGTTCTTTCTTTCTTATGATTAGCTCTAGCTTGCTAATAGTTTGTAGCATGTCATATGAATGTTTGCTTGCATTTCTCTATTCATAAATTGGTATGAAACTGTGGTATCTCCCTCTGAATGTTTCACTTGAATTGACTTGGCACATGCTCACGCATGCATATGACTGAAACATAATCAGTTAAGCCTCGATGAATTATTTTGCCTCAGGGGTCTTGAATCACTTTCATGCCATGATTAGTCCTGTTTTGTTGCAAGCATGATTATGACACTTATTGCTCTCTCGTTTGTTGCTCCCTTACTTTTGCTAGCCTTCACTTGCACCGAGTATGAGCTCTACTCGTGTTTCCAATTCCGCAAAACCAATATTGCCAAAAGTGTCCACCATACCTACCTATTAGCATCATTTGATATTCTGGGCATATTCAATATGCCTTGTTTTCTTCCAAATAAAATGTTTGCTTGTTATGAGAAAATTAGCTAGTAAAGCTCTCACGAACTTGATGGCACACTTTACTTTCTTGCACTTAATAATCTTGAAACATTGTGTCCATCTCTGTTGTGTATATGCTTGCGCTTTATAATTTGAAGTTAGCAAAACCATGTATCATGGGGAACGCTTTCAACATTGCACGAGTACTTTGTACCTTGTTGATATCATGATTCTTTTGCTTATTGATCCCGACAGTGTGAAATAAAAGGGGAACTTGTAAGATCATGGAGTTTGTATGTGTGTTAGAGAAACACCTGTGCCACTAGCCTAAGCCATGCCTAATCATGGTGGAAACTTGCAGCATAACCATAATGAGAACTCTATGAAGCATCCTCAATAAAAACCTATGTAAATAGAAAATAAAAAGATCGCTGAGATGCTCATTGCCTGCTTGCCTTGTCATTTTGATTATGGGATAGCTCCTGTATCATGTGCAAGGGGTACCCCGTTGGCAGTTCTCTATGATACATATGTACTTACAATGACAAGAGCTTACGTGTGACTGCAGTTGAGTAGCATGAGGTTTGGTACTCGTAAGTAAAGGGCATGAGATTTCAAATTATAACTTGTCAAGCATATCCTCTTAGTTGTGTCACTTTAACCTTAACCATTTAAAGATGCTTATGACAGGGGCAATGAGAGCTCAAAGCTAATGAGTACCATACTTTCAGCATTTGGAAGCCTTTCAAACTTTTCAAAACCTTTTCATTTCCTTGTTGAGTCTCCACACATTCCATGAGCACTTTCTTGAGAGCATGGTTGTCATTCTTAGTGTAATGTGCTTGTCTCAAAACTTGATTAATTGTGTTATGACCTTGATGCTTGTATATTTGATATCTTTACTTCTAGTCTTCACTTGAACTTCAGAGGTGCCTTGGCATTTATATTTTCTCTACAATCAAAGGCAATCGAGATACCACTCTATCATACATTTTTTATGAGCATTGCAATGTTGCTTATGTTTATGTTTCATGCTACTTATTACTTTTGAGTTAGGATCTCTTCATAGCTTGCAATGACTACTGAGTAACCTTATTTGCATGCTCCTTATTACAAATTGACCAAGTACTTGATCATATACTGAGAATATATACATCTTATGAAGCAAATGTGTTCGTCAAAGTTTCTTTTATCGCACTCAGTTTTCAACTGAATTGCTTGAGGACAAGCAATAAGCTAAGCTTGGGGGGAGTTGATACGTCCAAAACGTATCTGCTTTCCCGAACACTTTTTCTATTGTTGCTCCTCTAAACTAGTGTGATTTGGATACAACTAACACGGACTGACGCTGTTTTCAGCAGAATTACCTTGGTGTCTAGTTTCTGTGCAGAAAATCAACTATCAGGAAAAATCCCGGAAAATATGCCAAAAAATCCTATTTCACTAGAAGACTCATGGAGCCAGAAGACGAGACGGAGGAGGGCCAGGAGGGGCCCACACCACCTGGCCACGTGGGCCAGGCTAGGCCGCGCCTGGGGGGCTGTGGCCTCCTAGGTCACCCCCTCAGCCTCCCTCTTCGCCTATAAGTTGCCTCTTGACCTAAAACCCAGGGGGATTCGACGTTTTTCCAGAAAGAGTTCCGTTGTGCCACCACCACCAGATTCCGCGATTCGGAACCAGAAACTCCATTCTGGCACCCTTCCAGGACGGGGAATTGGAGGAGATCATCGCCATCATCATCACCATCGCTTCTCCATCGACCATCCATGTTTCCCCCATCTATGAGTGAGTAATACCCGTTGTAGGCTATGGGGATGGTAGGGATTGGATGAGATTGTTCATGAAATGGCATCAGATTGTTAGGGCATGGTGCCTAGTATTTACTATTAGTGCTTTTTGACTTTGTTGTAACTTGTTATGCTTAATGCTTGTCACTAGGGCCCGAGTGCCATGATTTCAGATCTGAACATGTTATTGATTCATTGTGATAGTATTGTTTATGCTGTTACCTGCAAGTTTTATACACATATTGTTGTACGGAACCAAAGGCCCTGAAGTGACAGCAATCGGGATAACCGGAGGGAATGGCTTTGATGTGAGGATCACATGTGTTCATGGAGTGTTAATGCTTTTCTCCGGTGCTCTACTAAAAGGAGCACCTTAATTGCCAGTAGTTCCCTTGAGGCCCCGCTGCAAACGGGCTGGCAGGACAAAAGATGTTGTGCAAGTTCTTATTGCGAGCACGTATGACTATATATGGAACACATGCCTATGATTATTTCGTACGTGGATGCTTTATCTTATTTATCTGCAAATGCCCTATGTCTTGATTGCCATATGAATTGTCTTGTCCATGCAACACCCGTCCATCCATCCCTGTACCTACCGCGCTTTAATCCTACTGGTTAGTGCAATTGTTACTACTGTCTTTACTTTTACTACTGCTATTACTTTGTTATTTCTACTACAAAACGGTTGCTACTGATAAACTGCTGTGAGCAAGATTGTTTCTAGGTGCAGCTGAATTGATAAATCAGTTGTTAAGACTTATAAATATTCTTTGGCTCCCCTTGTGTCGAATCAATAAATTGGGTTTCACTTCCCTCGAAAATACTGCGATACACCCCCTATACTTGTGGGTCATCAATTCTCAACAAATTGAAAATAGTGGTACTTCTCCTAAGAAAAGGAAAAAGAAACATAAAACTATTGTAGAGTCTTCTGAACCTGCTAAAGATCATATTAGTATATCTGTATCTGATGCTGAAACTGAAAGTCGTGATGAGGAAAATGATGCTCTTGATAAAGTAAAAGTTGAAGAAGAACCTGAAAGACACACTAAGAATACTAAATACACTAAGGAAGATTTTGTTGCTAATAAACATGGTAGTGAGAGAGCCCTGGGTCCAAAAACCTATACCTTTCCCTGATAAGAAACACAAGTCAAAGGAAGACGAACACTATAATAAGTTTTCTGAGTGGATGAAATCTTTATTTTTGCAAATTCCTTTAAATTATGCTATTAAACTGCCTCCTGATTCAAAATATATGAAGTATATTTTCTCTAATAAAAGGAAGATCCCTAATGAGGAAATTTCTACTTTGATTGCTAATTATTCCTTCAATGGTAAGGTTCCAAGGAAACTTGGAGACCCAGGGATTCCAACTATTCCTTGTTCTATTAAAAATAGCTATGTTAGAACTGCTTTGTGTAATTTGGGAGCAGGAGTTTGTGTTATGCCTTTTTCTTTCTATAAGAGACTTCAATTGGAAAAATTAATACCAAGATATATCTTTGCAAATTTCTCATAAATCTACTACTGTTCTTGTTGGTATATGTGAGGATGTACTTGTTCAAGTGGCTCGTAATTGTTTGATATTAACTGACTTTGTAGTGCTTGAAATGCATGAAGATGATAATATGTCTATTATTCTTGGGAGACCTTTTCAAATACTATAGGAGCTGTTATTAATTGCAATCAAGGAAAGGTAACTTTTAATGTTAATGACATGGAGCATATTGTCTATTTCCCCAAGAAGATTGATAGGAATTATGGCTTAAATTCAATTGAAAATATTGAGTGCATCCAAGTTGGAGAAATATATTGTCCCATACCACGAGAAAAATATGAAACTATTATGATTGGGACCATTGCTATCAAGGTTGAGGTAACATAATCATTTAGTGAAATGCAAAGTTTTGTTTCATATAAAATTGTTTTGCTAACAAGACCTGATCAACCTTGTTAACAAAGGGATTTTAATGAACAAAACAATGTTTTCACCATGATTATCTTTGCTTACTTTTAGTTTATCCATTTTAATTTTTGCTTTTACCTAGTTTACTTTTCTTTTGCTAGCTGCTTGCATATTAGAGTGTCTTAGAACTTCTGAAGTTTTGGTTTTGTTTTATTATTGCATCTTTCCAATATTATCTTTCTGTCAGAAAATCATTCATCAATACCTGAAAATTGCTAAAAAGTAAAGTGTCTCGAAAAATTCCAGAAAATTCATATTAATTTTTTACGTCAAAAAAAGGGGCAGAGAAGTACCTGGAGTGAACCAGGAGGGCCCACCAGGCAGGCACACCACCTGGTGGCGTGGCCACACCAGGGGCGCGCTTGGCCATGGTGTGGGCCACCCCTGGCCCTCCACTTACTCTCTCACCTGCTATTCCTTTCTCTCTCCTGAGAAAACACTAGTTCATTGCTCAAACTCGCATTCCTGATGTTCTTGCTCGCAATTTTTCGATCTCCTTGCTCAGCCCATCTTTGCGGCTGAAATTTGGAGCATTTGTTCTCCGGTATGTGACTCCTCCGCTTGTCCACGTATATTTGTGTTTAGTGGATTATATCTTGAGTATTTTGCTACTGTAGGTGATAGGTTATGTGAGCTTGTGAGCTTGTTCAATGCTTAGAGAAATTGTTTTGATGCATGTTTAGGCCTCTTACAAGTCCCTATGAGTAGTTCCTTTCATTATGTATTCACTTTGCAATCACTTGTATGATGGATGCTTAAATTTCAGAATAGAAGAGATGAACAACCACACTTTTGGAGAAGTATTTGAGAGGGACACACCCAGGAGGGCAAGGCCTTCGAAATCAGCTTCTCAATTTAGGCCATCATATAAAACCACTCTTTGGCAATGAAGGAGTTGAGGGAGAGGCTCACCCATCTACCTTCCCTTGTTTTACCTTTTTGCAAGCTACAGGGATCCTCGATGATTTCTTACTACTGGTTCAGAGGGTTGGTCTGACCACTTACAGGGAAGATGAGAGTGAGAAATATGCTCACCATTTCACCAACACCCCTTATCTGTCAACTGTTTCATTCAAAATTTATAATATGTCTATTACCATACCATTGGAAAGATTTTGCAGCATTATAGGCATAGGTATGACTGGGACAGTGAAGAAGATCCAAGGTTGACCCGCTGATTTGCTGGAGCTCTACCGAAGTGTGACAAATGACGATGACCGCACAGCTTAGCGTGGGAAGATAAGGAACAATCAACTCCCAGCTATTATATATTTTGCTTATTATCTTGCCACTAGCATTCTTTGTAGGGAGAACACTAGTAATATTTCTAACTATCATTAGCCTTTCTTGCTGCTCCACTTAATAATAATACCAAGTACTAGATTATCTCAATGCCCGTTGCTTAGCTGCTACACTACAAGAAACTAGATCATGTAGGCGCGCGTTGATGCGCCTGTCTATTAGGAATATATTAGAAATGGTAAAATTCAGTTTTAATTAGTTTTAACACAGTCGTTGATTTGCAAACCGAGAAGTTTGATATAATAAACTAAGGAAAAATTCAAGTGTAACTTGAAACAATTCTAATAACCTTTATTTTTTTAACCATGCAGGAGAACTGCATGTCATTAAATAGATAGAGAAAAACAGTTCGTTCATTAGGGTTTGATAAGCTTTATGAAGTATGCGATTGCCGACCATAATTTGTTACACTGATGTTATCATATGGACTCAAAAATTGAAATGTTGTGGGATTTGGTTTGAGTGTAGATGCTAGGCTCATGAGATGGATGAGATGTCAGTGTATCAGGCGAAATACATTGAGTCGGTTAAAAAAATACCATCATATACTTGATGTTCAGTATTTACGTTAGAAAGTCCAACGGTCTTTTCCTGTTTATAAATATGATGAGGAAAACATCAAATATAAAGTAAAAAATCATATGTGTGGTAAATAGAAAGCAGAAAGAAGCAAATTGTATCGTTGTTTCCTGGGACATATATAGGATAGGAGAGCTCATCTGAGTTACTGTATAACGCTTCAGAATGTTGATTTAGCCACAATAGTGAGGCCCAAGACCACCAGTTACTAACAAAATCGATAGACTTATGTAACACAAACAATGAAATACCCAAGGCAGTAACTATTGTCAAAAGTAACCAGTTGACTTGTTTAGATAATAGTTACTACATAGTGAAAATTAGATGAAACCTCCATGAGAGCAGGTGAATTATCCACACCCAGAAACAAACCGGTAGAATATTCTTACATCAGATTTAATTTCTAACCATCTCCTAGTTTTTTGTTTAAATTATGCAGATATTAGATACATCTAGAAGTTATGCATGGAAGAACATCGGTTATAACCAAATTAAATTTCAGATCTCCTCAGCTTGAATTAGAAATAATCCACGACGCACGGACAAGAACCATTGTGGGCTTGGGGAGGGGGTGCATGAGTAATAGGCCAGGAGGTCGTTCAGTCTACTGAAAAAAATGAGTCACTCCAAATTTACTTTCGCTACTTTACCTCATCACACTTTTTCTTAAAGATATCTGCCTCCATCTCCTATTGTCCTAAGAGATGCTTCTGCACCTTTAATACTTCCCATAATAAAGGTTCCGTCATCGGTCTTTCAATAAAAGACCAAATCTGACACACTATGAGGCTTTGCTCGTGCATGTGTATGGTCAACATTATCTTCACATACACTTAGTTACAGAACAAAGCATATATTTACCCATTTAGTGTTTATAATAGTCTTCTATTCTGCTATTGTAGGATCTGCCTAGTACAAACAAAAATAGTTAGGTCATACATTATTGTTGGGTCCTATTAAGAATTTCAGAACTATTAGATTAGACGATAATGGAGAAACTATTATTAAACTGAGACTTACAATTTTCCACCACAGGTACATATTTGAGCCAAATTATAATATAACTGTTTCCAAAAAAAGTTGCATGAGAGAGATCCTGGAGTGCCCAGAGTCCTAAGAAATTAAGGTTCCTAGGAAAGAAATAATTGTACAAATCAATCTGTAGCTTTCGTGTACTTCTACCTATCTCATCAGATTGAAGAGGGTCTCTCATTTTTTTTCTTGTGTCTTCGTTGTTGCACATGTGCAATACTTCCTTTCTCATCGATAGAACCAACCCATACACAATTACTAAAAATTGCGTCAGAATTCAGAGCACACAAGGCCGAGGAGGATAACTTCACAAGAAAGAGAAAAAACAACATAGGGAAGCAATGGGGTTGTCTTGCAGCCATCGGACAGGAAACTTCAATCGATCGCACAACCATGTAGGCCAGACAACAGGCTGATGGAATCGAATATCTCATAAAATATACCAGCACGGAGTCCATGAATGGGACGGGAAACCACGCAGGGGCGGATAGACGTCATTTCTCTGCGTCTGGGCGGTGACGACGCATCAAGAGTTCACCGTAGGCATGTGTCTGGGCGCAGCCGGAGGCGTCCTTCAGCCGCGATTGGGGAATCCTGAGTTGCTGCCTGCCGAAGTGAATGGCGGTGATGGCTGAGCGAGGAGAGATCGTGGAGTAGTGGTGGGAATTGGGGGAGAGACAAGGCAGGTCGGCCTGGAGTGTGAGCCAAATTCCCTGTGTGTATCACAACCATCTATGCCAAATCGAACGTCACACCGTCAATTTATCGAGGAACCTTCGATTTGTTCTACAGAGTAGCGGGCCTAGGGATGTTCGGTCCAGGAATAGCCCATGTGGGAGTTAGAGGTACATCTGATGGTCAAAAACGATGGAGGCAGTAAATCTGATGGTCAAAAACTTGGATGCGTGGGAGAGCTCCTAGGTGGCTCGGTTATAACATCCCTGTATTAAATTCTGACCTTCTCTTAGTGACCGTGGTTGAATTGGTCATAGATGTATGACCATTTTGGACCAAATGGTCGTAAGCCATTTGTGAGGGTCGAAAGCACGAATCATTACGACCATTTAGTCAAGAAAGGTCATAATTTTATTACACAAATTGGTCATTAACATGGACAACAATGGTTCACAACCTTATATTTAGACGATTACGACCAATTTAAATGGTCCTCACAGCTATTTTGTGTTGTGCTAAAATGATTTGGCAACCACCTCAGCAGTTTCGTCTACATGGCATGTCCATGTGTTAATTTTTGCTTATGTGCCTAGATATCATTAGGTTTGACATATCACTGACTTGTGGGGCCTACATATAAATCTGATATTGCACAAAGGTGTGAGTGATGCGTCGGGCCTTTCTACTAGGGACGCCCGGGGCAAGATACCAATCTGTACTAAGGAGTTAGTATGGTTTGGGCCCACATATCACTAGTTTTACAATGTTTTTGATTTTTTTAAATCTCTTATGGTGATTTCCTAGAGACAATCGGAAGATAGAACAAGACTGTCCACGGATCGTCTCACCCGAAGCAGATATTAGCCGTCCTATAATCCAACATCCGAAATATCATCTCCCGCACAGGATTTTGGCTGAGGCGCGAAACGAATCTGAATTTGGGCCGAGAGGGCGAGATACGGCCAAGCCCCGACCCGAGCTATCCCCTCCCAGCCCGAGCCAACCGATCGAATTGAAGGATTCCATCCTAACCTACCCCTCATAGTGCCTCCTCCCTTTCTTCCAGCTCCGCCGCCGGCATAGATCCTAGCCAACTCTGTCAACTTCCTGCTGATTCGCTCGTCTATTTGGAACCCCTCCTCCCACTCTCTCTATTCCACCTCGTGGATCTACTAACCTGCACCTCCAACGAAAACCCTGGTCTGGGATCCTGGTTGTTCAGAGAGGAGCAAGATGCCATGGCCATGGCGGCGCCCTGGCAGCAGGTGGTGGTGACCAGGCTCGTCTAATGGCTTCACAACGCGGGGCAGATACGGTCGGCCTGCAAGCCCCGACCTTCACCGACGTTCCTATGGCCTGGACGACCGCCGACAACCGCATCCCAGCGCATCAGCTTGCACTGCCCCGACGTACGCATGTGAGTACTCTTTAGACGTTCCATATGATGTTTTTGCACCGCTATGATTCAATAGATATACTCGATGCTAGACTATAGAATTCCGCTGACACTACTAGCTAAAGTGACAAGTAGAACTCAAGACTAAGTTCAATGGATCTATTGTTATCCTCAACATGAACACATCACGTTTGTAGTTGTGGACTATGTGGTTTTGTCCGCTTCAGCCACATAACTGCAGCTGCTCGCCACAATGGAAATATAGGAATTTTTCGCGGTTGGCGAAGGTGCGTTTGGTGGACGCCACTGTCACTTGCATCCTGACTTACACATCCATTTTTCTCTTGAGAACACTCAATTGCTGAATTGGTAGTTAAGCTGTCCCTTTGCTATTTGTCAATTTGATGAACAATAAATATCTGCCGTGGAGATATGTAGTGCAATATCTTGTTCAATTAATATTCTTCTCAACAATGAACAATGAAAAACTCTGAAGCATCTCAACAATGGAGACAAGTAATGCAGGGCCATTTAGTACATGAAGGAATGTGATGACACAACAACATTATGAGTTGTCTTCTCTGTTTCTTTTTATCTCATGGATTTACCCAATTAAGTAGAAATGGGTCTGAGAAGGGACTTCATGTATTTTTGGTCATCGTATGACAAGAATATGATAAAATGACTCCATGTTGCGACAGCACACAAACCTAAGTTAATGACTTGCAACATGACTAGTATTCTGCCTGGCTCCTTTTACTCATTCAGGATGAATTATCCAATGCTCGTATCATTCATTGTTCCTGTCATAGCTCTCTTTTATCTTACCATGAGTTGAGATAATGTTTTCTTTAACCGTGTTTCAACTACTCCTTGATCTGTTCCTCACTGCGTCAGCTGGTTAGTTCAAAGATACAATTTATTGTCATATTTAGAGATAAAACCCTTCTTTTTATTCAGAGATACATGTTAATTAAGCTTTGACCATTTGACATATTTGTGTTTTTCTAATGCAGGTTATTGTCCAAGAGGGGTACAAGATCTCTTAGCGGCTCAAGGTATAGAAGTAACTTATTGACAGACATATGATTGGATCATCAGGTGTACCCTATTCCGATGCTTGCCTTACATTCATGAGTACTCTAATGGGCCATTATGTGTGTTCTGATTTTTTGGTGGCTCCGGTGCTTGTTCTAGATGATCTCCTGAAATTGACCTGTATAAGTTTTCTGATCTAAAATTGCTTTATGGGGATAATTCAACTGTGCCTCTTTTCATGTGAAGTGACCTTATGTGGATAAACAGTGTAATTACAATTAGTGGCAAAACACAAGGTTACCTGGTTCCACCGATTGAAAAACTTTGCTCCAAATCTTAAATACAATTACACATGGTTACCCAGTTCTATATGGTTACGTGGCAGTGATAAGGATTGGGTATGCATGCAGTGCTATATTCAAACAAAAGTGAAACTGGAACTTAAATATAATTACAATTAGAATAAACTATACTACACTCCTTGATTAAGTGATTTACTCTAATGCTTCTATTTTAATAAATGCTAGCCATTACTCATGATACTACCAACCAATTTTCTTTCTTGATGTAACTAGTACTTTTATGTTGTTTTCATATCATGCCATTTGCTGTGTTTCAACGTCTGTTAAGAATTTGATTGCTTCCTGCAGACCCATGTCATAAGGGTGAATTATTCTACGATGGGTGCAGACACAAGGCGAAGAAGCTGCTCCAGAAGATTGAAGGTACACAATAAGATAGTGAGCTCCCCTAACGATCGCTCACTCCTAGTAGAGTAATATGCAGCAACATGCAAACTGGTTGTACGGCGAGTCGTGAGTACATCATCACCTAAACAACTTGTTACTTGGTATAATCTGAAACAGTGGTGTTCAGGACTATTTTCAGCATGACATGTTGTATCTAGTTACTGATAGATGGTTTAGTTATCGAACATAACAGCAGGCTGGTCCTTCCCGAGCTCTTGCCACGCGGAGGGACATGGCGCATCCTTCAAGGCCGGTCCTTCCACAAGGGGAGAGGGTGGCGGAGGAGGAGGGAGTTCAAAGGCGGTAACATATTCACGGCCGTCAACCAGGCGCTCCACATCACCCTCGACACAGATCCACGGCGAGTGCCTGCCTATTAATCACTAACAGGTTGTCCCCTTGTGCAGAATGTGGAAACCAACACGCTATTTGATTCCGATAGACTTAGTTTGTGTATAGTGTATCTTGCTATGCTGTTCTCAAGGTAGGAGCATGATGCCGCACACTTTGTACTGCTACTGTTGGAGGATGCATATTGATCACTTTCTAGCTTAGTCTTGACTAATGCTTACTAAAGATTGTAGTGATAAGAAGGCATGGATTGGAAAAATATTTTTCCATTTTGTGTAATACATAGGATCAATGGACTATGTAATCTCTTTTGAATAATTTTATGTTGATGCAAGTGCTGGTTCTCGACAATTTTGTTGCTAACTAGCTAGCTTAGTCTTGACCAACACTACTGCATGTTCTTGACTATACTACTTATGCATATTGTTACTGCTGCTTTGCTCAAATCAACACCGCACTGTCTAAACTCTAGAGCTGCTATACTTCTGCATGTTGTAGCTGTTTTGGATCACATAAAGCAAGCACTTAAGTATCCATGCAAAGCCACGAATAATATTATCCACCTACTACTGTAGTGTTGTAGAAAAAATGGGCACTACCTTGACATCAAGTACCTAAGTATCCATGTATTATTATCATAGCTACCTATTTAGTTTCACTCATGTGTAAACAACTACTCTATTTAGCTTAGCTATCATATTTGGTAGATCAAACCACCTTTACTTCCAGGTTACTTACAATTGGTCTTATGGTATACGCTACCTTCCCTAAATTTCTTAACATTTTTGTATTGTCATATGCAGGAAGAGTAGCCCAGCCAATAGCCCAACAACATCCAACAATGTACAAGTCCACAACTCTGGTGTCAAGAGAAAAAGAGGAGCTTACAAGAGCGTTCCAGGTCGAGTACGATATTGGTTACAAGAGCAGTCCTGGGCATCTACACTACGAATCCGGCTGCCTGGATCTCACCACTCCAATATCCTTCATGGAGGGACAGCTGTTCCAGGTCGAGTACTCTATTCAGGCCATCAAGGTGATATTCATTCTTTTTTCTGGAGGGATCATGTGTTTGAACTATGGATACACTGGCCAGATGCGTTCCGTTGGGGGCTAGATTTCTAGGGTTTGGTAGCCTTATAGTGTTTTGCTCATAATCAGAGACAGGGGTTGTTTTTTAAAGATAGGACAGGATCTCTGGATTCTGGAGGATATGTGTTGCCAGCTTTAGCTGAGAATTTATGTGCAACTCGTGTGCAACATCGTTGTATGAAAGTAGTGCTTATGATGTTGGTCCTTGTGCTATGCATTGTTCTGTGACCTCACCGTTGCTGGTAGTTTCACTTTCACTTGCTAGTGTTAGTGTCGGTCAGATCATTGTTCAATTTTATGCTTAATAGCGGTGCATTTGAGTATTTTCGTACAAACCTTCCTGACTTAACTTATTCACTATGAATTTACTTTTGCCTTGATGACATATCGTATGTGTTCTTATGGCTGCAATAAAAATGTTTCCTTGGGCATGTTCGCTGTATTAGATAGGTCCACTTAGATACTGCCGATGATCCTTGATGTATGAATGCTATTGTTGCTACTCATTGATAGTTTGAGGGTTTTTTACCAGCATTTCTTTTCGAAAGTTTCAATTTTCAACAAGATGTGGGTAATGTTCTTTATGGTAATGCAGTCTATACTATATGCAATATAATGGTGTGGGTTACCGACATCTTTGTTATTTTGCCAAATAGTGTCAAGTCTGGCAAATTGATTTGCAAATGTGTTACTACCGCTATGTGTTGTTCTGGCGGACCTGCAATTTTGCTCTAATTTTTCTTTGGCTTTGTAGGAGATGGTGCTTCTCAGGATCCTCCCTGGTGGCTGCAATTGATTGGTCTATGCTCCTGAAGAATGTCAAGGTAAGGTCCATCTTGTCAAAAGCATGTACATCAATTTATTAATTATTATTCTTTTGCTATTTGTGTTGACAACAGAGACTTGATGCATGCGTGTGTGTAGGAGTCTAGGAGCCTAACAAGCTGAAGGGCACCCCCTCAGCCGAAGTCTTGGAAGATTGACATTCTGCTATATTTTGTAGCTCGATGATTGTAGAAAAATGTGTACCGAAGATCATTGTAATGCACGGCTATTCTGAAATATTTTTCTTTAGTTGGCTCTTTTAAATAAAAGTGACAGCATTGTATTCTTTCGATTCTGATTACTATCAAACATGTAAGAATAAAACCTGGCAACCTGGAGTAATATGAAAATTTAAAAAGTGACAATTTGGTCCCATCTGACTAGTGGGACCAGCTCAAATTATGTAGGATTAAAATTAAACTAAATTTGAACGTAAAAAGGCTAAGGCCCAAAAATAAAAGACTGAAATCTTGGGCTTGGCCCATGTAGTAGGCCGAAATTGACAAAAGAACACATAAATTAAATTGACAAACGAACACGTAAACAGGCTAAATTCTTGGGCTCGGCCAATTAAAGCGTCTAATTGGACTGGGCTGAATTCGATCAATGACCATCTGATTTGGTCATGGATTTGCCACGTAGGATTGTCCACGTAGCATCTTACATGGACATGGTAGATAGTTTATGACCAAAATTTTAGGTCATAGGTTTTATGACCATCTATTTTGGTCATAGCTATCCATGACCAATTCAAAAAAAAGGTCGTTAGCTGTCTATAGTGACGCTCGGGATGTGACCTATCGCTTTTGGTCATAGAAAGGTCATAGATAGATTACTATGACCTTTCTATGACCAATATTTAGGGTCACCAGTTAGCATATTTCTTATAGTGCTAGAGGACCAATTTATGGGGGTATTATTGTCTCACGCATGGTTGCTGCCTTAGAACTTTCTGTTGATCCTAATGACACTGTGTTGACACCACAAAGACTTGATCTTGTTGCTATGAAAACACATCATTTTGTTACTACTGACTCTAGTACCGAGAATTTAGTTTATAGGATGTTGTTTACTGACGGAGACGAGAGGGAGATTCCTTTGCCACAGTCCACTTTGTTTAGTATTTGTAGGATGCCATGGTCACGTTCCAAGGAGGAGGTGGACGAGCAGCTCCGCTTGCTTGGTTTCCACGGGCAGCATCAGGGGGATGTGCCCTCTTACGACTACTCTGCGCACTACGTTGGGCCGTCCTCGAGTTCATATCAGGATGAAGGCACTTCCTCGCCATATTATGGAGGCGCTCCTTCTTGGCCAGCTTGGAATTGATACCCACTTAGGCCAAAAGCCTAAGCTTGGGGGGGAGGTACACCAACATCACACTCATCTACATATCATGTTCAGTCGGCACTTTGTATATCCATATTTCGTTTTCTTTTTAGTCTTCGTTCTTGCTTTATTTCTTCTTTCTAAACACACAAAAAGACCAAAAAATATTTTCGTTATTTCTCTTTGATTGCTTCTTTATCTCTTTTCATTGGTTTGCCTCTTTCTTTTAGCTTTGTCTTAATTATTTGAAAAACCCAAAAAGATTTCGCTTTACTTGATCTTCCTTTTCGTTCTTGCCTTTTAAAAAAACACCAAAAATATTTTCTGTTCTTCTTTGGTTTTGTGAAGTTCGTTACAGGGTTCAACAGTCCTCAGTGGAGTTTGGTTTCATGTTATTATTCAAGCCACACAAGTGAAGGGCAATAATGAATATTAATGACAACTTGAGGTGTGGTAAGAGGCTGGTAATGAACTCTATTTGTTTTTATTTTTGTACATATACTCATCATTGTGGGCATGCTTTGTCTGTTCATGTAAGGTGTATGTTATTTATGGATGCTTAGTAGTTCTTGCTTTCTTATGATTAGCTCCAGATTGGTAATGGTTTGTAGCATGTCATATGAATATTTGCTTGCATTGTTCTATTCATAACTTGGTATGACATTGTGGTATCCTGTTTCATTTGAATTGACTTGCCACATGCTCACGCATACATAAGACTGAAACAATAATTAGTTAAGCCTCAATGAATTATTTTGCCTCAGGGTTCTTGAATCACTTTCATGCCATAATTAGTCATGTTTTGTTGCAAGCATGATTATGACAGTATTGCTCTCTCGTTTGTCGCTCCCTTTCTATTGCTGGCCTTCACTTGCACTGAGTATGAGCTCTACTCGTGTTTCCAACTCCCCAAAACCAATATTGCCAAAAGTGTCCACCATACCTACCTATTAGCATCATTTGATATTCCGTGCATATTCAGTATGCCTCTTTTTCTTCCGAATAAAATGTTTGCTTGTTATGAGAAATTTAGTTAGTAAAGGTCTCACGAACTTGATGGCACACTTTATTTCTTGCACTTAATAAACCTAAACTATTTTGACTGTCCATGATAGTTATATGCTTGCAAATTATAGGCTAGGGATTAGCGGAACTGTGCTGTCATGGGGAATGCTTTCAACACCTATAAATATATACCCAGTTGATATCATGCTATTTTGTTTACAGATGTTGTTGGTGTGAAATAAAAGGGGAGCTTGTAAGTCCATGGAATTATATATGTGTGTTAGAGAAACGCCTGGGCGGCTGGTCTAATCCATGCCTAATCATGGTGGAAACCTGCAGCGTAACCATAATGAGCACTCTATGAAGCATTCTTCTGATAAAAAGGAGAGATAGTTATTGAGAAGAAAAAGGAAAAAAAAGACGAGAAAAGAGGAAAGAGAGAAAAAAGCACCATTTTCCCATGGTAAATAAGAAGATGCTGACATGCTTATTGTCTGCTTGCCTTGTCATTTTGATATGGGGATTCTTCTGTATCATCAGGCAAGGGGTACCCCATTGGCGGTTCTCTATGATACGCATGTATTTACTATGACAAGAACTTACCAGTAACTAATGTTGAGTAGCATGAGGAGCGGCCCTCGTACTCAAGGGACATGAGATTTCCAATTTATGGTATGTCAAGCATATAATTCATATTGGACCTCACTTTCACCTTAACCATTTAAAGATGCTAATGATAGGGGTAATGAGAGCTCAAAGCTAATGAGTACCATACTTTCAGCATTTGGAAGCCTTTCAAACTTTTCAAACCATTTTCACTTACTTGTTGAGTCATCACTTATTCTATGAGCACTTTCTTGAGAGCATAGTTGTCATTCTTAGTGTAACGTGCTTGTCTCAAAACTTGGTTAATTGTGTCATGACTTTGATGCTTGTATCTTTGATATCTTTACTTCTAGTCTTCACTTGAACTTCAGAGGTGCCTCGGCATTTATGTTTTCTCTACAATCAAAGGCGAGCAAGATACCACTCTATCATACCTTTTTATGAGCATTGCAATGTTTCTTATGTTTATGTTTCATGCTACTTACTATTTTTGAGTTGGAATCTCTTCATAGCTTGCAATGACTATTAAGTAAACTTATTTGCATACTCTTTATTATGAATTGCTTAAGTAGTTGATCATATGATGAGAATATATACATCTTATGAAGCAAATGTGTTTGTGAAAGCTCTTTTATTGCACTCAGTTTTCAACTGAATTGCTTGAGGACAAGCAATAAGCTAAGTTTGGGGGAGTTGATACGTCCAAAATGTATCTACTTTCTTGAACACTTTTGTTATTGTTTCTCCTCTAAACTTGTGTAATTTGGGTACAACTAACACGGACTGACGTTATTTTCAGCAGAATTGCCTTGGTGTCTAGTTTTTGTGCAGAAAATCAACTATCAGGAAAAAACCCGGAAAATATGCCAAAAATCCTATTTCACCAAAAGACTCACGGAGCCAGAAGACGAGACGGAGGAGGGCCACGAGGGGCCCACACCACCTGGCCGTGCGGGGCAGCCCAAGCCACGCCTAGGAGTGGTGTGGCCACCTCGATCACCCCCTCGGCCTCCCTCTTTCCCTATAAGATGCCTCTTGACCTAAAAACCCAGGGGGTCGACGTTTTTCCTGATAGAGTTCCGTTGCGCCGCCACCATCAGATTCCATGAATTGGAACCAGAAACTCCGTTCTAGCACCCTGCCGGGACGGGGAATTAGAGGAGATCATCACCGTCATCATCACCATCACTTCTCCATCAACCATCCATGATTCCCCCATCCATGAGTGAGTAATCCCCCGTTGTAGGCTATGGGGATGGTAGGGATTGGATGAGATCGTTCATGTAATGGCATCAGATTGTTAGGGCATGGTGCGTAGTATCTATTATTAGTGCTTTTTGACTTTGTTGCAAATTTTTATCCTTAATGCTTGTCACTAGGGCCCGAGTCCATGATTTCAGATCTGGACATGTTATTGATTCATGAGGATATTATTGTTTGTGATCTTACCTACAAGTTGTATACACATATTATTGTCTGGAACCGAAGGCCTCGAAGTGACAATAATCGGAATAACCGGAGGGGATGGCTTTGATGTGAGGATCACATGTGTTCACGGAGTGTTAATGCTTTGTTCCGGTGCTCTATTAAAAGGCACACCTTAATTGCCAGTAGTTCCCTTGAGGCCCCGCTAGAAACAGGCTGGCAGGACAAAAGATGTTGTGCAAGTTCTCATTACGAGCACGTATGACTATATATGGAACACATGCCTAGCATTATTTAGTACTTGGATGCTTTACCTTATTTATCTACAAATACCCTATATCTTGATTGCTATATGAATTGTCTTGTCCATGCAACACCCATCCATCCATCACTATGCCTACCGCGCTTTAATCCTACTATTTACTGCAATTGTTACTACTGTCTTTACTTTTACTACTGCTATTACTTTGCTATTGCTACTACAAAACTGTTGCTATTGATAAACTATTGTGAGTAAGATTGTTTCAAGGTGCAGCTGAATTGACAACTCAGGTGTTAAGGCTTATAAATATTCTTTGGCTCCCCTTGTGTCGAATCAATAGATTGGGTTTCACTTCCCTCGAAAATACTGCGATACACCCCCTATACTTGTGGGTCATCAGAGGCTTCAAAGGCTGAAGAATACTAGAAGGTTTTTATGAATGACTTTCACTCTACAACAGACATCGCACTCTAAGACATACTTGGCACAATCCAGTTTCAATCCAGGCCACCAATATTGTGTTTTCAGGTCCATGTACATTTTTGTGCTGCCAGGGTGGATAGAAAGAACAGAATCATGAGGCTCTTTAAGAACTTGCTCTATCAAACCCAGATACTTCGGAACAATCATTCGGTGTTTAAAGAATAGAGTGCCTTGGTTGTCAAGGTGGAAAGGTTCATACTTTGGAAGCTGAATCTTGGAGATGACGTTTTAAGTGTAAGGATCACCAAGTTGAATAGAGCGAACCTTTTCTTCCAAGAGAGGGGTAGCTATCAAGTTATGAAGATATCCCTAAGGTACAAGCTCGAGGTTGAATTGACGGAATTCCTCGCACAAGAGAATTTGTTGTTCTTCCACCATGAGGTTGTTCACATATGCCTTACGACTGAGGGCATCAACCATCACATTTGCTTTGCTCGAGGTGTAGTTTATCGAAAGATCAAAGTCGTTGATGGTTTTAATCCATATCCTCTAGCGAAGGTTGAAATCTGGCTGATTGCAGATATATTTAAGACTTTTGTGGTCAGAAAAGATCTCACAACAATTTCCAAGCAATTAGTGCCTCCATACTTTCAAAGGGAAGACAACCGCTGCAAGTTCAAGATCATGTTTTGGATAGTTGATCTCATGAGTTTTAAATTGATGGGAAGCATAAGCAACGACTTGCTTGTCTTGCAAGAGGACCGCGCCAAGTCCTAGGAGAGAGGCATCATAGAAGATCTGAAACGGTTTTGATGTATCGGGAGGAATCAAGATAGGTGTTGAGATGAGCTTTTCCTTGAGTGTCTCAAAGCTTTTTTGACACGCCGGTGACAAATAAAATTTCTTTCCTTTCTTGAGGAGATCGGTAAGAGGCTTAACAAGTTTTGAGAAGTTCTAAATGAAGAGAAGGCAATAGCTAGCCAATCCAAGAAAACTCCGGACTTCTTTGAAATTTTTGGGAGGAAGCCACTCCACAATCGTCCGAACAGTCGCTGGGTTGACAGCAATGCCCTTTGCTGAAATGACGTGACCCAGATAGGTGACTTCAGGCAGCCAAAATTTGCCCTTGGAGAACTTTGCATAGAGGCGTTTCTCATGGAGCTTTGTAAGAACACAACGGAGATGTTCCACATGCTCTTCTTTTGTGTTGGAATAAACCAGGATGTCATCAAGATGGACCACCACAAACTTATCAAGGTACTCCATGAAAACCGAGTTCATAAGCCTTGAGAATGTAGCGGGAGCATTGGTGAGGCCGAAGGACATGACCATGTTTTCATACAGGCCATAACGAGTGGTGAAAGCTATTTTAGGAACATCTCCCTTGCGAATCTTGATTTGATGATATCCACTTATCAAGTCAAGCTTGGAGAACACCACTACTCCTGCAAGCTGGTCGAAGAGATCATTTATCCATAGAAGGGGATATTTATTCTGGATGGTTTTTACATTGAGAGCTCAGTAGTCAACACAAAGTCGATCAGTCCGGTCTCGCTTCTTCACAAAGATTGTTGGGCTACCCCAAGAGGAAGTGTCATGCTGAATGAAACCCAACTTTTCTTGTTCATCAAGCTGCCATTTGAGTTCTGCCAACTCTGCGGGACCCATCTTATAAGGCCACTTGGAGATAGGAGCGGTTCCAGGTTCAAGTTTAATCACAAACTCGACCTCTCGGTTAGGAGGCATACCTGGTAGCTCTTCTAGAAAAACATCTGGGAACTTACAGACCATAGGAACATTTTGCAAGGCTTCCATAACATCAATGTTTTGGACACCCAAAGAGCAGAGCTGAATAAAAGGATTTTTCCTTGGAGAATAGACTATATGGCCTTCAGGGATTTTCAAATAAATTGAGTGCTCATCACAATCAATTACAGCTTCATTGGCTTTCAACCAATCCATGCCCAATATGACATCAATATATGAACTGCCAAGAATAATCAAGGAAGCCAGAAATAAAGAACCACCAATTTGAATTTGATTCCCATGACTAATCTTTGAAGATGTCATTGTTGCTCCGGGAGAGAGAACCATTAAACATTTGGGAAGAGAATCCATAGCTCGCTCATGTTCATTTGCAAACTTGTGAGATACAAAAGAATGTGATGCACCAGAATCAAATTGAACTCTTGCAGGGACTGAGTTAACGGGAAGCATACCCATCACAACTCCAGGTGTGTGCTCTTCTTGAACAATGTTGATGTTGTTAGCGCGAGCAATAGTGGACCCGGGCTTGGTTTTAATGTTGAGAGCCTGTGGTGCAGGTCCGCGAGGAGCAATTGTCAAAGCAGGTCTTGGAGGTGGTGGAGGAAGAGCCTTGTTGTTCATAGCATAGTTCCACTCCTGGTGTCTAATGTTCCCACACGAGAAACAAGTGCCACTCGGACAAGGAGTAGAGTATCTTGGAACTCCACCATACGACGCCCTAGGATAGTTGTTGTTGTAGCCCCTTGGAGAGATGTTGAAATAGTACGATGGCCTTGGCGAGAAACTTGATGGTCTTGGCGGATCAAGGAGCGGTGATGCGGTATTAGGGACCCACACACCACGCTTAGAAGGAGCGGCCACTGCCGAGGAACCACTAGTATCATGGTTGTGCTTCTTGGAATCATCATATGCGTATCTACTTACCTCCTCTTGAAGAGCTGCTTGCTGAAACTTGAGCAACGAGCTTGGAGTAGTATGGGTGAGAGCATACTTGATTGAAGCATTTATCCCTTAACGGAACCTCTTCTGTCTTTTCTTATCATCATAAACCTCATCCCCACCATAATGACACAAGTTTGCAAAGTTCTTTATGTAAGTGTTGACATTGTTATTTCCTTGCTCGAGATTCAGGAACACCTCCTTCATATGTTCCATGACAATTTCAAGCAGGTACTGCTCTTTCAAAGCATTAGTGAATTGTCCCCATGTTGGCTGAAATCCAGGAGGACTTTCTCTCAGATAGTTCTCCCACCAAAGAGTGGCTTCCCCATGCAGAACATGAGTAGTGAACTTGACCCTGTCGTTTTCAGCCACATCTACGGTATCCAGTAGCCTCGTGATCTCTCGAAGCCAATTGTCGGCATCCAGCGGCTTGATGGTCACCTCAAAGTGCTATGGCGAAAACTTCATGAAGTCTTTCATGTTGCCACGCTGGGAAGGTGGGGAGGTGGTGCGGACTCATTCCTCCGGATGCTCTCCTCGAACCTCTGCTGGTTTTGCTGCATAGTTCCTAGTGTATTTTCCAGACTGACAAGAACAACACCCATCTCGGGCGAACCCGGAATCTCATCGTCATTGCGGCGAGGCATCCTGTTATTGATGGAAAAACTTGAGTTAGTACCATTGTTGGGGGATACCCCCGGGTAGGGTAATGTCGGGGTATAAGGGCCGAGTTAGCCAGGGTACGGCGCGGTCAAAGCAAGTGCTGACCGGGTCACCTCAAGGAAGGCTGAACCAGGGTGTGACCCGGCCCGTGGAGCATCTCCTTAACTATGGTCCGGCCGGCATAAGTTATATGTCGGCCATGTTTGTCTATCTGTTTTGCAGGTGACTTGGTAAGCCGGATTAGCTATACGCTAGCCGGATTATCTTAGCTTTCAAGAGAAGAAATCCCCCGCTGGTCAAAAGGTGGCTTTATTAGCTGTAGCATGAGCGAAGTAAAGTAAAGAAGAGGACCAACGGGTCAGGGGCGACCAAGGTGACGCGAGCAAAGCTGAATGACGTAGCCCGTGTCTGGTGATGCCGAAAGACAAGGATTAGATTGTGGATTACGTCCAAAGCCCGGACGAGCCGTTAATGAGAAAAAAGAAGCATCTGCTTTAGGAACGAATATGCTGCCACCTGTGCCCTAGAATTGTAACCCGGGCTCCCCTATACAAGGAGCACCGGGGCCTCCATAGAAGGGGATCGATCATTCTCTCTGTCTAAGGTAGAACTCTAGGGCTAGTTGGTAGGGAGTAAGAGAAATTGTCTCCTTCTTGCTGAGAGCCTCAAGAGCACTTGTAAACACCATTGATAGAGAAAATACAAGAACTTCCATGCGTGGAATCACCATGTTCTCCCCCCTAGATTCCCCTTGCACTCATTGGCCCCATCTTTAGCCTATCCATGGCATCTGCCATGCCACCACCACGACAGTTGGTGCCCACCGTGGGGCTAGTGGTGCTAGCAGGGGTGAAAAATCAGATGGGAAACTTCTCCAGCACCGGCGAGCGAGTCGTCTCAGGCTTGGTTCAGCGCTTTGGAGCGCTGGACTACGTCAGCGACAATGCAAGAAGCTTTAGCAGGCACCCTCCACCGTGCAACGGCATCTTCATCAAGCTTGGCGCGCACAAGATCTACGTCAGCGTGGATGAGTAATGCGTTCATCCGTGGCACATCGTCGAGGGAGGCGAGCCACCTCTCAGCAAAGCTCGTGGAGTATGTATCACTCGCCCCACTGGCAGCATTGAAGTCCTGATGACCACGCCTGCCACGGAACCGAGCAAGGGCCCGGCGCTAGAGCCGGAGGTAACGCCAAAGCATACCAGGTCTAGGTTTCCTCCGCTAGAAAGGCCAGAGAATGTGCTCCAGCAAGCAATATATAGCCTAGCAATGCCAATAGCACCTGTGGTAGATCCGTCTCAGGCACAAGCTGAGTTAGAGGAAACTAGGCGGAAAATGTTAGCTGGAGCAAAGAAGGTAGCAGAGCTGCATCAGTCTTTGAACATCACCTTGAGAGAATATGCTAAGGCAAACCGCATAGATGGAGTGAAAATCCGAGGTAGGAACCTGATCACTGAGATTGACAAGGAGTATGAGCATAGGCCGGGTCAGACAGCCACGATAGTAACAGGAGGGCTGGATCGGTATAGTACTCCGGCAAAGAACCTCAGGGCAGCAAACGCGGTCACATCCGAGTTAGAAGGTTTAACTCGAGAGGCCCGGCAAAGGCAACAAGAGAGGGTAAATCACTTGTTAAGAGTTGCTTGCCAGCAAAAATAAGAAATAAACAAGGCAAACCCGGCGCCACCAGCAGCCTCACAGGTGGTACATTCGGCCAGAAATAACCCGACAAGATCCAGAGGAGCCGCGTCATCTCCGGGTCATAATCCTAGGAGAGAAGAAGTAGTAGACTCCGGAAGAAGAGACAAAAAAAGGTTCCTTATGACCCGGTAAGGGCTGGAAAAGGCAAAGCAGTGCAAGTTGATGAAGATCGGCACAGTACCAACCGAGGTGTGGCCGCCCAAGGTAACCGTGACCAAGGCAATGCCAGTCAAAGAAATGCTGCCAACGGCAATGCCGGACAGCGTGATCCCATGGGAACGGGGCAAAATTTACCTCAGACACAGCAACAGCGCGCACCTCGGCAAGAGGGGAGCGCGGGACAAGCAGCACAACAACAAAATGCTCATCTGGATCAGGAAAGATATGATGATGGTTATTCGGCTATGGTCAACGACGGATACCCCAGACCGGATCACCACATAATTGGGTCAAGGCTGGGGAGCAGGAACTTGCAGCTAGATGATGCAACGTTGAAATTGGATAGGATTTATAGGTCGGAGCAAATTGAGATACAAGGTCCACCGAGTCCAGCATGCTTTGGGCCCCGGATCATGAACGAGCCACCGGTGCCGAACTTTCAGCTGGCCAGAGGAACTCGAACTTATGATGGTAGTACCAGTCTAGAGGATTGGCTGATTGACTACGCCACAGCAGTCAACATCGCAACAGGAAATTTGAGATGGGCGGTAAGGTATGTGCCACAGATGCTGGAAGGACCAGCGCGAGTTTGGCTGAACTATTTGCCACCAGGGAGTGTCAACTGTTGGTTGGATTTCCAAGAACTATTCGTTAGCAACTTCTCAAGCACTTACAAGATACCCAACAGGCCACAGACTCTTGCGTTGTGCCGGCAGAGACTGAATGAGCCAGACAGAGATTTTCTGACTCGGTGGTGCAATGTGCAAAACTCATGCGAGGGAGTAATTGAATCACAAGCTATTGCATGGTTCGCTCAGGGATGCAGATATGGAAGTATGTTGTGGCAGAGGTTACAGCGAGACATGCCAACTACCTTGGCTGAGACGATCCGGATCATAGACTTGTATGCCCTGGGAGATCCAACGCAACCCCGGCTAATGTCGAGTGAGGCAAACGAGGAATATTATGGCCGAGATGGCTCCGGATCGTCAAGGAGGAATTATTTTCGAGGAAAGAGAAGGGATGAGCGTCTGGATTACCGGTATAACTCGCAATAGGTCGCAGCAGTAGACCGGGATCAATGCAATGCTGGAGCCAGCCAACGCCAAAAAATAGAGGGCAAAGCTGGCAGCAGAAAAACGAAGGGAAAAAACCTTGGACCCCAGAGCAGAAAAAGCAATGGCAAGAATGAAAGGATAGACCGAGGTATATGTTTGAGTCAATGCTGGATCAACCTTGCAAGTTCCATACGCCAAGCCCAAATAGCCCGACAAATCATACAACCCGGCAATGTGAACGGATGAGGAAGTTAGAACAGGGAAGTTCGGGGAATGCTCAGGCACCTCGGAACGAAGCACCTAGAAATGAAGCACCACGTCCACCGTTACTAACAGGGGGGAATGGACAACAACTGATGCTGCTGCCACCACCTCCTCCGAGGTACGAGAATCCGGAAAGAAGGGATGCGGTACATCAAGTGGGCAATAGCCAGCAACAAGGTCAGGGTTACAACGAGAATGAGGGACGAAACGAGTACAGGGAACATCATTAAAGCTGATGTGTGTTTACCATGGAAGAAAATGACCGGAAAAGCTTGCAGCATCGGCATATGGAGGTGAACACAGTAACGCCAGCAGTAGTGAGGTATATGTCCTGGGTGGATCAGGAGATTACATAGAGTGTCAAGGATCACCCAAAGATCATGCCAAGCCCAGGAACCTATGCTCTAGTCCTGGATCCGACGTTCATCGGGCCGATCTCGATGTAAGGTTTTCCAAGGTACTTATTAACAATGGCAGTAGTATCAACATTATGTACAAGGATACCATGCACAAGTTGGGAATAACAGAGAACATGTTGCAAGCAACGAGGACCACCTTTCATGGCATTGTACCGGGTATTTCCTGTGAGCCAATTGGTAAGGTCCAGGTTGATGTGTTATTCGGCACAAGAGACAATTGCCGTACTAAGAACTTGGAATTCGAAGTGGTGAATCTGGAGAGCACTTATCACGCGTTACTCGGTGGGCTAGCGCTGAACAAATTCATGGCAACTACCCACATCAGTTAGCTTAAGATGAAGTTGCCCAGGCCAAGGGGCGTGAAACTGTATCAAGGGATTTCCGGCATTCGATCGAGTGCGCCTCAGCCGGATCTAATTTAGTCGAGTCACTCGTGATAGCTCAAGAAAAAAGGAAGATACTGGAAGTGGCGGCACTAGCTCAATCCACGCAACAACTTATGCCGGCCCTGACCAACCTGCACGGTAGCGTATCATTCCAAGCAACTAAGGACACGAAGAAAGTGCCAATCGAGATCAGTTCCCAGAGCGCACCGTGACCATTGGTGCCGGGTTAAGAAGTAAATAGGAAAGCGAGCTCGTCAACTTCCTCCATGAGAATCGGGATATCTTTTCTTGGTCTACTCAGGATCTACAAGGTGTACCGAGGGAGTTGGCTGAGCACTCATTGAATGTAAGACCCGGGGCTAAGCCGGTAAAGCAACCACTCCGGCGTTTCGCCAAAGACAGGAGGAAAGTCATTGGAGACGAAATAGCTAGGCTCCTAGCGGACGGATTTATCATGGAAGTACTCTATCTGGATTGGCTCTCTAATCCGGTGCTAGTGGAGAAAAAGAAAGATGATCTGAACATAGCTGTGGTATGGCGCACGTGTATCGATTACACAAACCTGAATAAGGCGTGTCCCAAAGATCAATTTCCACTCCCTAGGATAGATCAAGTCATAGACTCAATGGCCGGATGTGAGATATTGTCATTCATTGATGCGTATTCTGGTTTCCACCAGATAGCCTTGAATCTGGATGATCAAATAAAGACTGTGTTTATTACCCCGTACGGGGCTTATTGTTATCGCACTATGCTGTTTGGATTACGTAATGCAGGAGCAACATACCAGTGATGCATGAAAAAAATGCTTACATGATCAGATAGGTCGAAACGTGCAAGTCTATGTGGATGATGTGGTAATAAAACCAAGGAAAGCAATACGCTCCTTGATGATATCCGGTAGACATTCGCGAACTTGAGAAGGTTCCAAATGAAGTTGAACCCGGAGAAGTGCACCTTTGGCGTACCCGCCGAAAAGTTACTCGGTTTTTTGGTGTCTAGCCATGGCATTGAAGCTAACTCGACAAAAATCCGGGCCATAGAAAGAATGGAACTTCCAAAATGCCTTAACGATGTGCAGAAGTTCACGGTTTCCTGGCATCGTTAAGTCGGTTCATGTGTCGGTTGGGAGAGAAGGCCTTGCCCCTTTACCAACTAATGCAAAAGGCAGACAAGTTCACATGGACTCCACAGGAGGATCTTGCATTTCGAGAGTTGAAAAAGATGTTATCTACTGCGCCAATCCTAGCCGCACCACTACCTAAGGAGCCAATGTTGCTCTACGTAGCCGCGACCAACTGAGTCGTAAGTGCAGTAATCATAGTGGAGCATGAAGAGGAAGGGAAGTCCGTGCAAAGGCCGGTGTACTATCTAAGGGTGAGGTATTGTCAGCCTCGAAACAGAACTATCGTCACTATCAGAAGATGGCGTGCAAAGTATATATGTCGGCCAAGAAACTCAAACACTATTTCGAGGAACACCCCATCAAGGTGATATGTGAGGCACCCATTTCGGAAATTATGAGTAACAAAGACGCAAGCGGCCGGATAGCAAAGTGGGCAATCGAGTTAGGTCCCTATGAACCACAATTTGACAAAAGGGATGCTATCAAGTTACAAGTCATGGCGGATTTCTTTGTGGACTAGGCTGAAATGCAATACGAGCCACCCCTGCCGGACTCCAATTATTGGCAAATGCACTTTAATGGATCGAAATTGAAAGATGGGTTGGGCGCCGGAGTAGTGCTTACCTCGCCCAAGAAGGACCAACTGAAATATGTCCTTCAAATCCACTTCAGTGCCTCCAACAATGTGGCAGAGTATGAAGCATTGATGCATGGTCTCAAAGTGGCGAAAGAAGTAGGGATACGTCGGATACAATGCTTTGGAGATTCTGATTTGGTGGTGCAGCAAGTGTCTGGAAATTGGGATGCCTTGGATGCTAACATGGCCCTGTACAGGTTCCATGTTCAAAAGATAAGTGGGTTTTTTGAGGGATGTGAGTTCCATCACATACCCTGGATCGAAAACGAGGCGGTGGATACGCTGTCCAAGTTAGGCTCGTCCCGACAGCCAATCCCACCGAATGTCGCCTTGGAGCACCTAAGAAAACCATCTATCACGCCCTCACCTGAATCAGATTCCATTTACATCCCGGCACTCTTCGGATCAGGAGCTGCACCTATGGAGATAGAGTGGGGAAGCACCTCGGCAAACCCGAGGACTGCTTCATCAAACCCGAGGACTGCCTCAGCAAACCCGGGGATTGTTTAGTCTGATCCGGCAGGAGTTATGTCGGTGGATGCAATGGAAGTTGATGAGGAACCATTTCCCGTCCGGACTGTACCAACTTGGGCCAAGCCAATTTTTGATTTCCTGAAAGTGGGAATCTTACCGGAAGACGAAATAAGTTCAAGGCAGATTCAGAGAAGGGTAAAGGCCTATACAATTATCAACACCGAACTATACAAAAGAAGTGTGACAACAGTACTGCAGCGGTGTATTGATCCGGAGGAAGGACTTGACATACTCAGGGATATTCACCAAGGGGAATGTGGCCACCATGCCTCCTCAAGGGCGTTAGTAGCAAAAGCTTTCCGTCATGGATTTCATTGGCCCAGTGCTTTGGAGCAAGCAGAGGACTTGGTGAGAAAATGCAATGGTTGTCAAAGATACGCCACGAAAACTCACCTACCAATGTCGGAGCTAAAAACTATCCCGATTACATGGCCATTTGTTGTATGGTGCCTAGATATGGTAGGACCATTTAAGCCGGCCAAAGGAGGGATGACCCATATTCTAGTCATGGTAGACAAGTTCACCAAATGGATTGAGGTGAAACCAATTTGGAAATGTGATGGGGCAACAACAGTAAGATTCCTCAAGGATATTATCCTAAGATACGGCTATCCCCATAGCATCATAACTGATAATGGAACAAATTTCACTGAAGGATTGTTTGCGAGATTCTGCCGAGAAAAGAAGATCCGGTTAGATATCGCCTCCGTCGACCACCCCGCATCGAACGGGCAAGTGGAAAGATCCAACGGACTGGTATTGTCCGAGATAAAACCCCGGCTCATAGAACCGCTGCAAAGATCAGCGGGGTGCTGGATAGAAGAACTACCAGCGGTACTGTGGAACTTGAAAACAACTCCGAATCGATCAACATGCTATACACCATTCTTTCTGGTATATGGGGCAGAAGCTCTATTACCAGCCGACATAGAGCATGATTTTCCAAGTGTCACCCAATACATAGAAGCCGAAGTGCGCGAGGCCCGGCAAAATGATGTTGATCTTCTAGAAGAAGCGAGAGAACTGGCCTTGTCCAGATCCGCCATATATCAGCAAAATCTCCGATGCTATCATAGCCGGAAAGTAAACCCCCGAGTTTTCTGGGAAGGTGATTTGGTACTTCGGCTAATACAGCACACTGCTGGCATGCATAAGTTATCCCCTCCATGGGAAGGACCTTTCATTGTGAGCAAAGCCTTGCGCAATGACTCCTACTATCTTATTGATGCACAGCCCTAGGAAAAGAACAAGGCGAACAGGTACAGAGAGGAATCCAAACGACCGTGGAACGTAGCACTGATTCGTCCTTTCTACACCTGAGAGGTGAATGTATCCAAGCTACTCATAAGTCGGTATGTATGTCGGTGATGAGCTTATCAATAAAAACTTTTCCACCCCAAGCTGAGACTCGGGGACTGCTATAATACTTGTTTCTCGTTTTCATATTTTTATGTCGGTTGGGTTAAGTCGCTTATATCTTAGTTGGCTTAGTAATGTGTAAGCACCAAAAACCTAACTCTTCGACTTTGCTGCGGTCCAACACGAATTGGCTTCATGGCAAGCAAGACAACAAGTTTGGAATGGCAATGCACATGAAAAATGACTAAGGGAAAGAACTTATGCGGGCCGACATTGGTTTTTTGATTAACCCTTAGTTTGTTTTGATCACTAAAACACCGGTTCATTTTGAGCTAATCTCAAGGTTTCAAGTATTGTTAAGTCAATTTTTTGAACCTCGGACTCGTAAGTCGAAAAACCGAATCAAGGTAGACGCGAGCCGACTCAAAAATTGGGGGAACAAGAAAACGAAACTTGGGGACTTCGCCCACGATAGTCCAGCAATAAAACATAGTTCAGAACATAAAATTGTAGCACAACCAAACTAAAGTATTTAGATGCATCTACGCCCGACATTCCGAGGATCTGATAAATATGACCAGTGTTTTCTAAGGAGCAGGAGCAGCAGACGAAACATCTGTCGATAAAGGAGGTACTTCGGAGTGTCGGGGAGGGGCGCTAGCCTCGGCTTCGTCCTCCGGGTTAACCTCACTATCCTCCGGGTCTTCGGCCTCATCGCCCAGTTCAGAGCCCTCACTTTCACTCCCTCCCTCTTCATCTTTAGAGACAACTTCTTCATCAACGGCATCGAGATAACTTGGCCCCTCATTCCAAGCATAGCAGAAGGAGTACTGGATGAGCTTGTTGGCACAGGCTTTGCGGCACGTGATCCACTCCGGATCCCCGCACCACTTAGAGTCGGTGTGCATGCGGTGAGCAACCCCAGATCAATTCCTTCATACCATGAAAGAGCAAATTTCAAGGCAATGTCGGCCCCAGCCCGTGTGACAGATTCGCGCCACAAATGCAGCTGCGTTTCACACTCCATTAATTTGGCTATGAAAGCCGAGCCTTTCTTTGGAATGGATTCACTGGGCCAAAGGCAGGTCAACATCTGCGTTGCCGCTGGGATAATATCCGCGCCATGGTTCTTCACTACCTCAAGACGAGCGGTGAGACTGGCCAGTAGATCCTCCGTATTATACGGGATTGGCTTGGCACCAGGGGCAGCAAGAATACCATGTTGTTCGTGGGATTGGCGTACGGCAGCGGCACCGAGCATATCACTCTCTGGAAATTTGCCTAAGAATGAGAAGAAAATAGTGAACAAAAGGACCAAATCCAGAGGAAAGAAAATCAAGCAAGGGCAGAAAACTCACGCGATATCTGGAAGAGGAGTCACTGAAGCTCGGAATGAACGTCGGCGCTATGGGCCTGGAGTTGCTCATATTCGGTGGTCACCGACGTAAGCTTGACGTCGGCTTCCTCCAATAGGCTCTTATCCTTGGAGATTTGCGTGGTTAAACGCTCTTTCTCCTCGGCAAACTCCTGGTCAGCCTTCTCCAACTTGGACTTATGGAAGCTCTTAAGCCTCTGAATTTTGGCATTCAGCAAAGTGATCTCCGAGTCCTAGTGTTGGAGCCGAGCTATCTCTTCATCTTTCTTCTTCAGCTCAGCCTCATGCTTCCCTGCTTGTTCGAGGAAATGAGTCATCATTTCAGGCATGGTGACGCTATCCTCGAGAGCAACTGCAAAGCATAATGATCCGGAGGACCCAAAGTATAAGTGTCCATCGGATAAAGGAGGGAAAATACAATGATCGTGTGGAGGGAATAAATTTACCTTTGATTTCAGCAAGGTTTTTCCGCATGATTATGTTTTCAGCTTCAACCTCGGCTGCATGATTTGGAAAAAAAATTCATATGGATCCTAAGAAGTTCGAATAAATACGGAAGAGGAAGAATGGAAAATTACCCCTCTTCTGATACTCCACCAGGACTTTACCATAACGCGTCTGAATGTCTTTATAGGAGTCCAGTAGGCGCTGGAACTCAACGGATCGGCGGTTAGTGGTAATCTGAAATAAGCAAGGCAATGGCCGAATTCAAAGGCAGAGTAAAAACAATACGAAGTCTGCAAGATCCGCACCAAGTGGAACTTAACTCGGCTCTAGGTGTGTGGATATTTGAAGTCTACAGAATCCGGGCCAAGTAGAACTTAACCCGGCTCTAGGTGTGTGGATATTCGAAGTCTACAGAATCCGGGCCAAGTGGAACTTAACCCGGCTCTAAGTGTGTGGATATTCAAAGTCTACAAAATCCAGGCCAAGTGGAACTTAACCCGGCTCTAGGTGTGTGGATATTTGAAGTCTACAAGATCCGGGCCAAGTGGAACTTAACCCAGCTCTAGGTGTGTGGATATTCGAAGTCTAAAAGACCCGGGCCAAGTAGAACTTAACCCAGCTCTAGGTGTGTGGATATTCGAAGTGCATAAGATACGGGCCAAGGGAACTAGACCCGGCTCTAACTATATCAAAATTTGATGTCGTGATGCACAAAAACTAGATTCTATAAGAAGCATCCGACCGAATAACAAGTTATTCCCTCGAAGGCTCGGGGACTAGGGGCTATATCTACAAGTGCTCAGTTATGTAAAACATCAACAGCAGAGAAAAAGAGTTACCTCCATCATCTGGCCAGCTAAGGAAATAGCCTTGGTAGCGGAGTTCATCTGGGTGCTAAACTCGGCTAGGCCAAACTTCTCCGGCAGATCATCTTGAGGGTCGATGAATTCTGCATTGTTCTAGTTATTCACATACTCGAGGAGCAGTGGACTGTAGCTTTCACCTCTTAGAGAATAGTTCGCCACAAGGCCCTTCACATGGGCCTCTTGCCTGGAGGATTGAGGTGCAATGGGGCTAGTATGTAAAACCATATGTTGGCTGCCCTCTGACCCCGAAGCGGTAGACCCGGATGAAGTTCTTTTTGCTGACCCAGAAGCCTTCTTGACTTTGCCAGATGAAGGTGGAGGAACTGGTTGGAAGATATCTGCCATTGAAGGGGTAGACCCAGAGGGAGCCGATGGGGCTTTTCCCTTGGGAGGCTTGGTGGAGGCTTTTGCTGCTGCTGTTGGTGCTATTGGTCCTGTTGCTGGTGCTGGTGCTGGTGCTGCTAGTGTTGTTGGTGCTGGTGATGCTGGGAACACTAGAACAAAAGGACTTGTTGGGGGCGGCGCCGATGAAACTGGCATCTCAAGATTTGGCGATGAGGCCGAGGAACTGGGGAGATCCGGCATCGCCGTATCCAGAGCCACCCCACTACCCCCCGCGCCAACATTTCCCTCCTCTTGACGAGGTGGGCTCTGGTCAGGCGCAACCGCGGAGACCACTTGAATAGGGCTGAGCGGACGAGAATCGTCGTTGCAGGGGGGAGAGGGACTGCTCCGGAGTGGGGAGGCTATGTCGGAGCCGCTCTGAGGGATATCCCTAGGAGCTCTGAGAAGAAGAAAAAGCACCAAGTAAAAAAGAGAAAATCAATAAGAAACAAAGGCAAGCAAAGGAAAATCCCAAGTAGAAATGCTAAAGGACTTACTCATCCGTGGTAGGAGGAGCCTGAGGTTTGGGCGCCCTCCGAACTGTGCTCTTCGCGGCTGGCTTGGACGAGGGTTTCACCCCTCATTTCTTCTGCCTCTTCTTGGGCGGCAGCACCTCCGAATCTGCGACCGAGGTAGCCGCGCGCTTCTGGGAAAGAGCAGGGGCCGGGCCACCAGTGGCAAGGGGAGGAACCTCGTGGACCTGACCATCCTGGTTAGCTGAACATTCGAACATAGCCAGATGCGCGTAAGAGATGGGAACCGGATCAAATACCTCTAGGACCTCAACGTCCGAGTCATCGTCGTCTGGACAATCCCTTAGAGAAGAGGCCTTACCAGCGCTGCGTTTGACGACATCTGGGGTAGGCAGGAAGGCCTCCGGATCAGGCTCCTCCTCGTCCTCCTTGGTGCGGTCCAGCAACCACTTGCTCGCCAGCACCTCGCCATCCTCTAGTGGCTGCTGGAGGAACCGCTGAGAACAGGGCAACAATTGACAAGTTATAAAAGTGAATCGACATACGGAGAAGATTCGGATAACAAGAAAAGGAAAATTCACCTTTGGAGGAGGGTTGACCCGGGTGAAGGGCTCAAGTCCCCACTCCCAATCCTCAGAGAACTCCTTCTCCACATTAAATATGGACTTAACCCGGCGGTAAACTACCGAGTTATCCATCTCAATGGAAGAAGTCCGGTGGGGGTCGAGAGGGCCGCTCAAGTAGCAGATCTTGTGGGCTCGCTTCTGGAGGGGGAGACCCGACTGTGGAGAAATGTAATCATAATATCCTCCCCCGGAGACGCTCCTTGAGCAGCTCCTTGATCTGGCGCTCCACTTGATTCGCTAGGGCCGTGGGCCGCTTCAGAATGCTCTCCCAACGCGAGGTATCAGGAGGGCCAAGTTTGAAGGGGGGCAGCCGAATCAGGTCCTCCTTGGTGGTTTTCCGGACATAGAAGAAAGTCCAGGCCCAGCCCTTGCAGGACTCGATCCCGGTGACCTGGGGGAATACAGAGTTCTTCCGGGGAGAAATGGAGGCGGCGCCGCACTGGGTCAAGTGTTTGTCCTCCGGGGCAAGCTCCTTGTTTGGAACTACGTTCCTCCGGAGACCAAAGAACTTGATCCAAAGTTCTTTGGTTGGCCAGAGGCCGATGTACCCCTCAATGCTAGAAGCAAAGGAGGACAGAGAAGTAATGGCATTTGCGGGGAGGTGATGCGGTTGCAACTTGTACATAGAAATGAAATCAAAGAAAAAAATCAGAAGTGGGAAGGCCGAAGCCGCGCTGGAAATGCGAAAGAAAGACAACATATTCCCAGAATTGGGGGAAGGAGAGACTTCACCAGAGGCGAGGCGGCAGGCGACACCGGTGGGGATGTGGCGCGTGGTGCGGAGCCAATCTAGGTCCTCCTAATGGACGATGGAGCCGTCCTAGCAGCACCACCACCGCTGCTTCCTCTTTTGTCACGATGGATTCGAGGTCTTCAAGAGTGAAATCGATGTACGAATAACTGGAAGAGGGGCAACAGGAAGCGCAAGGCCCCGTGGTGGATATCTAGAGTGGGAACAGCGGCGCTGGCGCGAGATGCTGCCTGAGCACAGTCGCGGTGGCGCTGGAGCAACAAGAAACTGGCGGCGGTAGCAAGGTTGCGGTGAGAGAGAAAAAGGCTAGGAGGCGCGAAGAAAATGGAGGAACTTCCCCTGAGAACGCCCTAGGCCCTCTACTTAACCACGCAGCATGCGCGTCTGGGATCTTTTGCGGTGTCCGCGCCGCATGCAACAGGCATGTGCGTGGTTGAGACAGCCAATCACAGCAAGGCCACAGAAAGGGCCACAGGAGCGAACGATCCCATGACGTGACGCAATGTTACGGTTAACGAGGCGCTGTAGTGAAGGGATGTTTACATCAGTTATTCCTGATGTTGCGACAGTAACCGGCGCATTAAATGCGTGTGGCCCTTAAAATAAGGAAAAATGATGATTACCCTCCACGTAGGATGTGGGGAAGTGTACAAGGGAAGAAATGGTAACCCGGATAAGCAAGCAAGAAACCTGGCCAGCAAGGAATAACTCGGAATGAGCCAAACGGTCGCAAGATGAGAAACTCTGGGTTACGAGGTAACTCGGCCTAAGAAGCAAAAGATCAGGATATGGGAACCTGTTGTGGCCTTAACAACTAGAAGTTGCTAAAACCGCACCAGCTTCGGGGACTAATGTTGGGGGATACCCTGGGTAGGGTAACGCCGGGGTATAAGGGCCGAGTTAGTCAGGGTACGGCACGGTAAAAGCAAGTGCTGACCGGGTCACCTCAAGGAAGGCCGAACCACGGTGTGACCCGGCCCATGGAGCATCTCCTTGAATATGGTCCGGCCGACATAAGTTATATGCCGGCCATGTTTGTCTATCTGTTTTGCAGGTGACTTGGTAAGCCAGATTAGCTATATGCTAGCCGGATTATCTTAGCTTTCAAGATAAGGAATCCCCGTTGGTCAAAAGGTGGCTTTATTAGCTGTAGCATGAGCGAAGTAAAGTAAAGAAGAGGACCAATGGGTCAGGGGCGACCAAGGTGACACGGGCAAAGCCGGATGACGTAGCCCATGTCTGGTGACGCCGAAAGACAAGGATTACATTGTGGATTACGTCCAAATCCCGGACGATCCGTTAAAGAGAATAAAGAAGCATCTGCTTTAGGCAAGAAGCATATTCGTAGAATATGCTGCCACCTGTGCCCTAGAGTTGTAACCCGGGCTCCCCTATATAAGGAGCACCGGGGCCTCCATAGAAGGGGATCGATCATTCTCTCTATCTAAGGTAGAACTCTAGGGCTAGTTGGTAGGGAGTAAGAGACATCGTCTCCTTCTTGCTGAGAGCCTCAAGAGCACTTGTAAACACCATTGATAGAGAAAATACAAGAACTTCCGTGCATGGAATCACCACGTTCTCCCCCTTGGATTCCCCTAGCACTCATTGGCGCCATCTTTAGCCTATCCATGGCATCTGCCGTGCCACCACCATGACAACCATAATGGAGAATTATCAATAATCCAAAATAGTACTAAAATAGAATTAACAAAGATTAAAGGATACAATTTACTAAGATGATATTGAAATATCAAGAAAACTTCATCACACACGACTGAAAAGGAGTGTGGAACACAAATCTACCAAAGAAAAAATTTCCGAAAATTTAGGCATTAAAATACCAACTAGATGCACAAAACCACTTAACCGTTAGAGCTTAGCAGCTTCACCGATTCAATGTACAAGAGCGAATGATGAGAGTAGTGATACGGTCATAACTCCATCCCGCACTCAGAGCATTACTCCGGACATGAAATAGAAAAATGTACAACCCAACTCTTATCCTTCTTACGAATACTGAAAGAGATAAACAGATACAGAAAGAACACCCCTAACTATAACGTGTCGATTACAAAGAGAAAGACAGATCGCATCGGTTTACAATACGCCTCTCGGTATGGAATGTACCAACAGTTGATAACCAAAGGAAGATTACGACAACAAGGTTGGATGCAACAAATAAACAAAGGATTACACACACATCCTATGGTACTACGGAACCCCAAACACGTGAATCCTAGTTTGAATTTTTAGATGAGAATATACAAATGTTACACTACCTTACTAGAAAAGGGTGGGTGGGTGGGTAAGAACAAAATGGAAGCAGTCCTACTCTCACGTTTAGTTTTTCCCTAGTATACATAGCTACCAAAATATTTTCTAGACTGACAACGACAATCTTGACTGAGACCCTGAAGGGCGAAATGACTCTTATACCAATTCTGTTGGGGATATACTTTCCGGGTATCCTCACAGTTCCTCACTGACCAGGGTGGCCCACTTCGGGTTAGAGCTTTGCTTCACGGGCGGCCCAGTCAGGGAGAGAAGACGGAGTCTAATCTGGCTACGGGAAGGCCCAGAAGACTTACCGACTTAGGCCCATAATGTTACTTGTAGTTCAAGATGTACTCTGTAACCAACTCTTAGTCGTAGCCGGATTGATCTCTCCTGTAAACCCTAGGCCGGATATCTATATAAGCCGTCCTAGGGAGAGCCTTTAGGGCACTACCCAATACTTTCGACCCTCAACTCACACAGGCGATACCCTTGTAACCCATATTCCAACTCTGTCGTATTACTAGATTGCTAGCAGGAGTAGGATTCTTCCAAAGCCGGCGGATTTGAACCTGGGTAAACTTGTGTGCTCACCGTCCCGGAATACCGTACGTCTCACACCCCTCTCTTCCGCACGCCTCGAGGACCCCCTCATGGCATACTTGTCCTCAATCCGACGATAGTTGGCGCCCACCGTGGGGCAAGTGAGCTACGGATCTGCGTTCCGAGCGGAATCTGCGAAAATCGGAATCAGCGAGACTATCGCCGTCGGTCGCATCCTCTACGCCAGCGACGTCCCTCTCATCGTTCTCGACGGGACTTGAATTCCGGCTAAGGAGCCCGTGACTGCCTACACAATCATGTCTTTTGGCAAGATCGATGTTTACATCGGTTTCGCTAAAATTGCCCAACCCACCCCAGCGGTGATGATAGAGGCAGAAGAATTTTCTGGGTCCCCTTTGTCCGCGGAGGCGGCAGAGTTCCGGATCTCAGAAAAGCCTAATCCCACCCAGCCCGCACCAATTGCGGAGATAGTGGAGAAATCCGAGCCTGAAGAAGACCTAGCGGTCCAAGTCGAATCTGGAGTGGATCTCCCTAGAGAAGTCGGATCCCAGATCGACCCACCCGTGGAAGTCAAAATCCAGGAGGAGCGTATCAACGACACTGATTCCGTCTCTGACAACGCCGGGACAGACAGGCCTTTCCTGAGGTACACACTAAGACGTATGATACTGCAAGGCGAGAGCGTAGATGCAATCCTCGAAACCATCAAAAGTTTTGACATGGCTGATCGCGAAAGCCACAGGTACCTCAGGAAGCACGAGTCGCACTTCGTCAGATACGTAGGATCCGGATCCGGCTCTGTCGATGCTGGAGAAAACACTGACTCTATGCTGGAGGCAATTGGAACAAAAGCCGACGTTCCTGCATCCTCGGATGAGTCTATGACGTCCACAGATTTCCGAAACTTCTCCACGGAATATGAAGAGGAGTACAACTCCAAAGCTGCAGAAGAGGGAGAAGCCATGGATGAAGGATCCGGGGAACACTCTCCCAAAGCGCAGGATGACATGGACGTCGGAGATAATCCTGAAGTCCAGATGTCCGAAAGTATCGATCAAAGCTTCACTCTGGGAAACGGACCCAAGGCCGTCTTTGCTACCCGCGCTGCCAAGAAGGCAAAGAAGAAAAACAAGAAGAACAAGACCCCAGCAAAAGACCCTCTCACAGAGGAGGTGATCGCCGAGGAATACGAGGAAGACTCGGATGGAGCACTTATCCCAGAAGAGCCGAAAAAAGAAGCATCGGTGGATGGACACGTGATCACTGAAGGTGCGCGTAAACTCATCGATGCCGCATTAACCACACCTATCCCTACAGCTGCAGAACTTACTGCAGATGAGCTGGACGAAAGGGCCTAAGCCCTAGAAGCGCGTCGTCAACAACTCCTCGATGAAGCCAAAAACATCGAGTTGGAGAAGAAACGCATGTAAACTATGGACTACATGTCTCGGTTGCATCAAAAGACATGGAAGCGTCACACCAATGATGACCAATTCCCATGTGTCCGTGCCGTCCTTTTTGGGGATGAGATGGGGAAGCCACGGAAAGACGGCAACGGAGATTGGGTATACCCAACCCCAGTATAGAATACCGTGGCAGCCCAAGAAATTTTATCGGCTAATCCAAGACCAGAGGAAATCCGTTTGGGTATTAAGCTACTCAACAAGGGACTGGAGCAGCAAAAGGTCGCCCTGTCCGGAAGTCAAAAACTGGTCTCGGATTCTGACCAATGTCGCACAGATCCGGCATGGGCTGACGTGAGATCCCATTATGTTCGGGCGCAGTATCATCACCCCGAACGCAGGGAAGACAATTATTCAAGAACAGGATCATCAGGACAGCATCGCAGAACTATGCATAACTAGAGCAATGTCGCTCCAGTGGCCGAGAAAGACGCCATCGCTGCACTGAATCCGGGGAATCCTCCCCGACGAGAGTTTAACGATCGAAGGGGAGAAGATAAAGAGAAACGTCGAGAGGAGGATCGTTAGAGAATGCCACCTCCTGGATATGAAAACCATCCGGCTGAGCCTCACCATGGTGGGAACGACGGACGAAGGAACGACGGAAACCATGCTGGGACAAGCCGGCAGGGGGCGCGTCGTAGTCAAGAACCTCCCCGGAACCGGAATAATCACGCTCCGGACGGAGGCCGGCGATCAGCCGGAAACAATTCAGCTGCCCCACCCCCTCCACCAGGCAGTTATCACAATGGCCCCCAAGGAGGGCAAGGATGACATGGCGGAGGAGGTGGTGGCAGAAGCCGAAGTCCGGCTCTAAGGCACCGCAGCCACAGCCGACATTCGGGACGATCTCTATCCCCGAACGACGCAAGGCACAGGATCAACTCCAATATAGAGGCGCGGTGCTACGAAAACGACGATTTCTACGTGGGCCCAAAGTGTTTTGGACCATGCATCAGAGCTACAAAATTCCCGGAAGGACTTGCTATCTCAAGGCACATCCAAGCCTACGACGACATTGCTCGGCCAGATACCTGGCTACAGGATTTTTTCCAAGCTTGCTGCATCACCAAAGGCGGAAACATCCTGGTCGTAACACGATATCTCCCACTTATGTTGCGGAAGACGGCGCGATCATGGCTCAATGAACTTCCGGAGAACACCATCCACAACTGGTATGACATGCAAAGTGTGTTCTTTCGGAATTTCGAAGGCACATATCGGAGGCCCTGTATGGTTGGAGACCTACAGCGTTGCACCCAGAAAGCCAGAGAAACTTGCCGAGATTACCTTGGACGATGGATCGACACCAAGAACTCCTGTGAAGGAGTAAACGATCAAACCGCGATTGAAGTCTTCATCGCAGGACTCCCAATTGGTCTACTACATCACCGCTTGAAGTGTGATAAGGTCACTGATCTGGGAGAGATGATAGAAACAGCGAGCAAGTATGCAGATGCTGACGATGATGCAGAGGGATTACTCAACGTCCTGGCTATGCCTCAGTCGGCAAAACAACCAAAGCAACAAGCTCAGAAACGCAAAAATACCTCGGAAGAAAAACCCAACGCGGAGACAGCGGTGGTCACTACTGTTTCCGGGTCTGGATGACGAGGAGGACGTGGTAGAAGCCGCGGGCATGGTCGTGGGACATCAAGGGTCCAAGGTAGAGGAGAGCAACAACCAGGAAAAACCTACACTTGGGCCGACATTGCCAATAACCCATGTGTGCATCACCTAGACGCAAATGGGGGCTCGTCCCACACCAACGCTGAGTGTCGTTTTAATGACGACATCTAGAGAGATGATACCGCGGGCTACAAAGCTAACCAGAAGAAGGGAAAGAAAAATCCCGAAAAGGGCAAGGAGACCAAGGAAGATTCCGACATGGAGGAAGCCGATGCTTCAAATCCCAAGTCGGAAGGGAAGAAAACTTTTCCCACCAAGAAGGACACTTATGTGACCTTCCTCGGATCTCAACCAGCAAAGGTCAAGAAAGCAGTTCTCCACGAGCTCAATGCAATAGTTCCGGCTGTCCCCCAATATTTGGACTGGTCGGAAGTGGCAATCACATTTGACTGCGCTGATCATCCGCCTAAGCTACACAGGCGAGGAAAATACGCCTTAATCGTCAACCCACTGATTGAAGGTTATGGTTTCTCCAAGATCCTCATGGACGGTGGTAGCAGTATCAATATTCTCTATGTAGAAACGCTACGCCGGATGAAGATCTCAGAAACACAGCTGAACCATAGCTCTGTGATCTTTCACGGAGTTGTCCCAGGAAGACAAGCTAATTCCCTGGGAGAGATTACTTTGGATGTTACCTTTGGAACACCAAAGATTTATTGGACGGAGGCACTTTCCTTCAAAGTGGTCCCGTTCAAGAGCGCATACCACGCTATATTCGGACGTCCGGCTTACTGGGCTTTTATGGCTCGTCCGTGTTACATTTACAATATGATGAAAATTCCAGGTCCCAACGGCGTGATCACCATCAGGGGAGACCCGAAGAAAGTGCGAGAGTGCGAGGATGGAAATGCCGCCTTTGCCGAAGCCGTGCTGCACACCCAGGAGTACCAGGAGATCAAGAAGAGCATAGATCCGTCCGAGATGCCCGCAACGAAGAAGGAGGTGACAAAGCCAAATCCGGAGTTCAGGGCATCAGAAGAGATGAAGACGATGCCGTTGAAGGATGATGACCCCTCCAAGGTGACCCAGATAGGCGTAGGCCTAAGTAGCGCATAGGAAAGCGCGCTCGTCAAGTTCCTCCAAGCAAATCAAGATATCTTCGCATGGCAGCCATCTGACATGACCAGAGTACCTAGGGAACTTGCCGAGCACTCTCTAAATGTAAACCCGAACGCTAAACCTGTCAAACAGCCCTTACGACGGTTTGGCGATGAAAAGCGTAAGGCAATAGCTAAGGAACTAGCACGGCTCGAGTTCGCCAGATTCATAGAAGAGGTCATCCACACTGAGTGGTCGGCAAATCCTGTAATGGTCCCTAAAAAGGACACCACTGATTTAAGGATGTGTGTTGATTACACTGCCTTGAACAAGGCTTGTCCAAAAGATTCGTTCGCTCTGCCTAGAATTGATCAAGTCATCGATTCTACGGCAGGCTCGAAACTCCTCTGTTTTCTCGACGCATATTCCGGTTATCACCAAATCCAGATGAAGGAATCTAACAAAGTCAAAACTTCATTCATAACCCCCTTCGAAACCTTCTGTTTTGTTACGATGCCCTTTGGGCTGAAGAACGCGGGAGCTACATACCAGCGCACGATGCAGCGTTGCCTCCATGACCAACTCGGATGCAATGTACATGCATACGTGGATAATATCACGGTGATGTCCAAAAAGAAGGAAACACTAATTTCCGACTTGGAGGAGACATTCGCCAATCTACGAAAATGCAACATCATGCTTAACCCGAAGAAATGCTTCTTTGGAATACCAGCCGGAAAATTGTTAGGTTTCATTGTGTCTCAAAGAGGCATAGAGGTGAACCGAGACAAAATTAAGGCTATACTCAATATTTCCAGGCCAACTCGCCTGAAGGACGTACAAAGGTTAACTGGTTGCATCGTTGCGGTCAGTCGATTTGTAAGTCGGCTTGGTGAAAGAGCCGCACCATTATATAAACTCCTGAAAAAGACCAAGGATTTTGTCTAGACGAAGGAAGCTGAAGCTGCACTACAAGATCTGAAAACAGTACTCTCATCTGCTCCTATCCTTGCAGCGCCGGAACCTAAGGAACCAATGTTGCTTTACATTGATGCGACAAATAAGGTTGTCAGTATCGTCATGGTGGTGGAGAGACCAGAGGAAAATCAGGAACACCTGGTGCAGCGTCCGACGTACTTTGTCAGCGAGGTCTTGACAGAGTCCAAACAGCGGTATCCGCATTATCAAAAGTTGGCTTACGGTGTTTTTCTAGCATCTCGTAAGCTACGACATTATTTTCAGGAGCATCCAATTACCGCGGTGAGCAAAGCTCCCATGAGAGATATAAATAACAATAGTGACACCACAGGATGCGTCGCCAAATGGGGAATGGAGCTTTTAGCTTTCGATATTGAGTATAAACCCCGGACAACAATCAAATCCCAGATCCTTGCTGACTTTGTCGCTGATTGGACAGAGACGAAGGAGAACCTGATCCTCCCTGAGTCGGAATATTGGACCCTCTTTTTCGATGGGTCTAAGGCTCGAGGGGGCTCGGGGGCTGGCGTGGTGCTCAAATCACCCCAAGGAGATAAACTTTTATACGTGTTGCAGATCCAGTTCACAGCGACAAACAACATTGCCGAGTATGAAGCACTGCTGCATGGAATCCGGATTGCCAAGGATATTGGCATCCGACGTTTGATGTGTTACGGAGATTTGGATCTTGTTGCTCCGCAAGTCTCGGATATTAGTAATGCAAATAAACACATGGCAGCATATAAAGCTGTCGTGGATGATCTATCTAAATCGTTCGAAGGGTTTGAAGTTCAACACATCCCTCGAGCAGAAAATGAGGAAGCAGATGCACTATCTCGGATAGGCTCTGCGCGGAAAGAGGTCCCGGATGGCGATTTTAAGAGCACCTCAAAGTCCCCTCGATAAAGGGAGTAGATGAGGAATATCCAACCAAATCTGACTCACCTTTGATAGTAGTTCTGGCTGTAATTCCCAGCTGGACTCAACCCTACCTCGATTATTTGGTAGATGGCAAATTACCCGAAGACGAGGTGCTGAGCCGGCAGATTATCTGACGAGCAAAAGCCTATACTATTGTTAAAGGTGAGCTCCATAAACGGAGTGTTTCTGGAGTTTTTCAGCGCTGTGTATCTCCGGAAGAAGGAGTGGAAATATTAAGGGAAATCCACGAAGGCGAGTGTGGTCACCACGCTGCAGCCAAATCTTTAGTGGCAAAAGCTTTTAGACACGGATTTTTCTGGCTTACAGCTCAGGCAGATGCAGAACGATTAGTCAAGACGTGCAAAGGCTACCAAAAGTACGCCAAGCAAGCTCATGTTCCGGCTGATCAGCTACGAACAATACCTATAACATGGCCCTTTGCGGTCTGGGGGCTTGATATGGTAGGACCATTTAAACGAGCTCCAAGTGGATTTACTCACCTCTTAGTGATGGTGGATAAATTCACCAAATGGATGGAGGCTAAACCTGTCACTAGTTGTGATGGACCAACAGCCAAAAGATTTGTCGAGGATGTTATAATCCGGTATGGTTATCCGCATAGCATTATCACAGACAACGGGAGTAACTTCTCTATGGGAGAATTGGCTAAATTCTGCGACGAGCAAAATATCCGGCTTGACATTGCGTCAGTCGCACATCCATAGGCTAACGGACAAGTCGAAAGAGCTAATGGTTTAATCTTACAAGGCCTAAAACCGAGACTCGAAGCACCACTACGACGTGCTGCGGGGGCTTGGGCAGAGGAATTACCCTCTGTAATTTGGAGTTTACGAACAACTCCGAGCAGGTCAACAGGATACACACCTTTCTTCTTGGTCTATGGCGCAGAAGCAGTTCTTCCTAGTGATTTAATTCATACTTCTCCTAGAGTGGCCGCATATATCGAAGAGGATGCCGAGATTTCTTGACAAAATGATCTTGACTTAGTCGAAGAAGTTCGCGTTGTTGCTAAAATGAGATCTACAGCCTATCAGCAGAAGTTACGCAAGTATCATAGCCAGAGAGTCCGAAACAGATCTTTCAATAAAGGTGATTTGGTTCTCCGGCTTGTGCAACAAAGAAAGCACAAACTTTCCCCAGTATGGGAAGGGCCCTTTTTAGTTACTCGAGTATTGCACAATGGATCGTACTACTTAACTGACATGAGGCCAGTCAAAGAAAGACCTTCTACTAAGAAGAGAAAGAGAGCTGGAGGCAGTACAAATCCGGATGAGTTAGACAGACCATGGAATATTGCTCAGCTACGTCCCTTTTATTCCTAGTTTATCCTTCTTTGTAATCATATATATGTACATGTTCTTTGAGAAATAAAAGTTTTGGTTGCCTCAAGTTTTTCTGAGAAGTTTTTACCATCTTATTTCCAAATGATCATGTTATAGTCGAAAATCCCAGAATGCTTGAAAGTACTTTATGCTCATGTTCGTTCTGGTCTAGATTTTCGATTCTAAAACTGCTACCTTCGGGTATAACTCTAAAATTTCTAGTCTTTAATTTGGTTATTTGTCTGATTGCTGGATGCGGGTATTTTCCGAGTAATAAATTGTTGGTACTGGAAGCCGGCTTTGTTTCCGAGTTTAAACTGGTTTAGCAAGTGAGCTCCGTTGCTCGGCAAAGTTTCTGGCTGAATGTTTAGCCGGCTCACGAAAGGGACGAGGCGGAAAGTTAGATAAACAAAGCCAAAAGTGCTGAATAGATCACAAGCTTAGCACTAGCAAAATCAATAGTACTTAATATTTACAAACGCATCATGTTTTTTCCGGAATAATACATAAGTTTCTGGTATATGATGCAGAAGGAGATGAAGGAGCTGTCGGCTCGCTGGTTACTCCGCCTTGATATCGATCCGAGATGTCCGGATCTGAGGTGGTCCGTTCATCGTCGGAAACTTCTTCGGTTTCTTCTGGAGGAGGAGGCGGAGTAGCTACGCGGGTGAAGAAGGGGATCTTGTAGCTGGTCAGATCAGCCACGTGACACCTGTATCCGGCGCAGGAGTGCATGATAGCTTGAAGGTCCTGCTCCTGGCCGTCTTCGTCTACTTTGCAGTACCCTCTGGTCACTTGCCATATCTCCATGTTTCCATGGTGGCTCATGACCATGGTGAGAGCGTTCTGCGCAGCAGTCTGCGCGTAGGACATATTCCAGTCCCGAACAAGCTACGGCATCTCCTTGGCCTTGTCCCGCACCTAAAAATCTGACATGCTTGGCATGTCCAGAATCTTGAGAGACTCGCCAATGTCCTCAAGGGACTGGCGGAAGTCATGAAGAAGATCACCAACTTGGGTAAGCCGGTGGGTGCGAGGCTCAAAGGAGGAAGAGTCTGTCAAGTTTAGAGGACCTATACACAAAACAAGTCAAGAAAAATCCGACATTGATAAAAGTCGAAGAAAAGATAAGTCAGACAGATGGAACGTACCGAGAATGACGTCGTCAATCTTGGTCTTCTCCTCCCGGAGACTCTGGAGTTCAGCCCGGAGTGCCTTGGAGATGTCCTTCTCTCTGCCAAGCTCATTCTTGAGGTCCGAGATTATTTTATCTTGAGCACCAATCTTGCGATCACACTCTTCGGTGGCCATGGAGGAGGATTCAAGGACTTGAGCTATGCTCCTTTCATGTTCCACCTTGAGCTTATCCAGCTCTTGGCGAAGTCTCTTGTTCTCCACCACCAGGGTCTTGAGGTTCTCGGCCTCTTCAATCATAGCGGTGGATTGTTTCACCAGCGCTGTAAGTCAAAAAGAACAACAGTTCAGAAAAATTCGACATTGAAAAAGCAAAAGACAAGGTTTGAATCTCGGAATGTTTACCTTCGGCTTCATCCTTGGCTACTTTAAGTTCAGCATTTTAAGCCGGAGAGCTTTGATCTCTCTCCGCTTATCGCAGACATTGGTCAGTAATTCCTGGTTACAGGAACATACTTTCTATAAGTCAGAATACCCAAAGTCAGAAAGCTACTTAAGACTCGGGCTAATATTTTTTCCTAAATCTCAGCACGAGCCTTGGGGGCTACACTAGTTCATTCTTTGGCATCCTAATGAAGCATAAACCCGGATTATATATCCTACTTCATGCTTGGGGCTAGAGGATATGGTATAACATAATGGAAAAACAAGAGTTGGAATTCCGACTTACATATTGCTCGCGGGTGAGTTTATCCAAACCCGCGTTAACTTCAGCGGCCACCTTCTCGGCAAGAGTAAGAGGGATAATTGGGGCTGTTGGAAGCTCACCAATCCTAATCCTCTCGTCGCGAAGGCGGACTTGAGCGAGAAGGTCAGAGAACTTGACGTCATCTACTTCTTGTGTTTCTTCTTTGGGTGATAAGTGGCTTTTCTCCAGGACTTGCCTAGCTAGCCACTGGATTTCCTCTGTAGATTTCCGGGACAGGCCAAACTTGGCAAGTCCCGGATTGCTGATGAGGTTTTCGGCGAAGGTTTCAGCCGAGGGATCATTACCCGAAAAGGGTTCACCCTTATCTTGATCTGACGCACCCATGGTGACGTCAGTTTGCGACCCAAGGACCGCTGGCTCCGTTGAAGGATCCAGATCTTCTGCAACCACTGGAGAAGGAATGATCGCTGGAGTCGCAGAAGGTTGAGGGGCAGGAGTCGGAGGAGCCACGGCAGGCGAAGCTATGATTAGCTTCGTCTGTCGCAAGGGCTTCGAAGGAATCCCTTTCCCCTTAACCTTGATGAGAGGCTTTGCTCTAAGAACGTAGTAAAGTCGGAAACATTACATCTTGGAAAGAAATTCGAGAAAGGTATAAAGGCGAAAATTGTGAATGAAAGTTACCTCTTCACAACAGGCACCTCCTTTGTGCCAACAGCCACTATCGGAGCTTTGCGCTTCTTGAGCGCAAGATCCGGCAATGGGACCACTTCTGTCTCCTGAGAAAACTCAGGAGGATATCCTTCGAGCGGAGCAAGTTCCAACTCGGGGAGATCAGCAAGCTGAAAACAAGAAAGCATATGAGTATTGCAGTATAACTTGAAGATTGAAACACATAAAAGGTGTATTGATGGAAGCTTACCGGCACCACGGGGGTTTCCGCCATATGCATTTCTAGAGAAATCTCCGGAATTCTCCTCTCGATCCGCTCCTTGATCAGCCACTTGATCTGGCTGATGTAGCCTTGAGTGGTGTAGGCTTTGGGGCTGATGCGGAGGGAGTCTTTTTTGGATGACGTGATGGAGTGCATCAGTCTATCCCCGTGATACTGAAGTGGCTGGATCCGACATGAGACCCAGCACTGGACCAAGTCGGATCCCTTTAGATCCTTGTGTTTGATCAAATATTCGATCCGCCTCTTAATGAGGATCAGATCATCGGTGAGAGCCAGAGCAGCCTCGTCCCAAGAAGGTTGGGCCGTGGCGGCTCCGTCGACAAAAGCCGGCAAAGCAGTAGCTTTGCATGGAGCCGGAATATCCCTATGATAGAAAAAGGTGGCTGGCCATTGTTTGACCAAGTCACTGGCTGAAATTTTGGGATATGCCCGGTCACGCCTAAGTGAAAAACTAATAGTGCCAGTGATGTAAGGAACACCGGCAGTGATGGAATTTCTCCAGACATGAAAGTAGTACCGGAAGAGAAGCAAACTCGGCCTAATGCCGAGAAAGACCTCGCAAAGCGAAGCATACGCACTCATCTCTAAGAGAGAGTTAGGAGGAAGATTGTGCAGTTGAACTCCGTAATGATCTATCACCTCGGAGAAGAACTCCGATGGAGGAAAAAACAGACCTCAGTCGAGATGAGTACCGAAGTGGACCCGCTCGCCGTCGTGCGGGTTGGGGACGGTTTCACCGGAGCCGCTCCGCCAGTCGCCGGCGACGAGAAGCCCCTCCTTCTCCACGTTCTTGAGGCCCTCCTCGGTGAGGGCACAGGGGATCTAGATTCCCCGGAAGCTCTCCTTCTCCGCTGCAACTTCCGCCGTCGCCGCCGCCGCTGCTGCCACCAAACCAGAGGAAGAGGATGAATCCATTTCTCCGGTGAGAAGATGACCTGAAAGTGGCAGCGCTGGGAGTTCTGTGGGGGAAGGGCAAGGAGGCTCTGTGCGCGCAGGAGGATTGGGAGGAAAGGAAACGGCAAAGGATTAATGGAAAGGAGAAGGAGAAATCCAAACCCCTTATATCCACCTAACTGCGCCAAGATTCGTGCAAATGCTACATTGTAACCGCCACGCGTCGTGGAAAGAACTGGGAAGGACCCACGCGATGGTTGCGTCTCCTCGATCTCCACGCACGCATTGAAACGGCGCCTCGGTTCCGCAAACCGCGGACCCACCAACGGGCGTGCTGATGACACGCTTGTCAGATGATGTGACTTGACCATGCTTGTGTCAGGTGGCGTTAGAGACCAAGTTCCGGCTTAGTTTGAAATCTAGCTGGAAAATCCAAGTAACCTATTGATAGGTCCGACTTGTTTTTAAGACCCGGATCGTATTTTTTGTTGTAAAGTTTCAGGAAACCTTCAAGATTCTGCAAGCCGAAGATCAAGCTAGACGATGATAAAATCCGACTTTGGATCTTGGAGGCCTCCGGGGGCTACTGTTGGGGATATACTTTCCGGGTATCCTCATAGTTCCTCACTGACCAGGGTGGCCCACTTCGGGTTAGAGCTTTGCTTCATGGGCGGCCCAGTCAGGGAGAGAAGACGGAGTCCAATCCGGCTATAGGAAGGCCCAGAAGACTTACCGACTTAGGCCCATAATGTTACTTGTAGTTCAAGATGTACTCTGTAACCAACTCTTAGTCGTAGCTGGATTGATCTCTCATGTAAACCCTAGGCCAGATATCTATATAAGCTATCTTAGGGAGAGCCTTTAGGGCACTACCCAATACTTTAGACCCTCAACTCACACAGGCGATACCCTTGTAACCCATATTCCGGCTCTGCCGTATTACTGGATTGCTAGCAGGAGTAGGATTCGTCCAAAGCCGGCGGATTCGGCATGGGTAAACTTGTGTGCTCACCGTCCCGGAATACCATACGTCTCACACCCCTCTCTTCCGCAAGCCTCGAGGACCCCCTCATGGCGTACTTGTCCTCAATCCGACAACAAATTGTAATACGTCGGACCTTACGCTCTAGACTCAATCCTAGATGAACCAAAAGTGGACAGGACGTACTACCATGGGGTTGCGCAGCCACACATAGTAGGCCCACCCCGTGGAGTAGGGCACGGTACTGGCCAACCATCTCAACCACTTTTTAGAACATCGGGACTAGGGCGAGTGGCGTAATCGATACGTAAAGCAATCAAAACATACACAAATGAGTATGTCAGTGAAATACAATAGACATCAAAGCCACACCATCTAAACCAGTAGAAATAGAAATATTCAACGCCATACGGCATGATCCAAATATCCTAGATAGATATAATAGTTTACGATATATCCTTGATACATCCATTTTGCGTCACTATTCTATGTATTCACTATTATTCATTGATATATTTCGTATTGAGAGGTGATACTTATGTTATTTCATCTATTTTTGCATGGTTGGTGCCTTTTGGAGCATGGACCGCTGTAGTTAGGATTCTGATGGAAAAGGTGTTGTTTGGAGGCAAAATTCGCGAAGATCTGAAAATCTGGGAAAATATACGGAAAATCCTATTTTTCCAGAAGACTAAGGATGCCACAAGATGGAGTGGAGGTGGGCCATAGGGGGCCCACACCACCCCATGGCACGGGCAGGCCTAGGCTGTAACACCCTCGAATCGGTCCTATGCAAGTTTTAGCTCTTTTCACCAAACCCGCATAGAAATGATTCAAGGACGCCCACCAGGCACTTTCGTGCGGGTGGAAAACGAAGTAATACCATTACACAACAGTCCTCGATGGGACCCACAGAACAGATATATATACAACAGTGACTCAATGAGTCAAGAATACAGATATACAATACAAAGATCCAGATCACCTTGAAAACGATAGGGCGTCCGACTACGGACAAGATGCAAACAACCTATAGAGACTCTGTAATATTGGCGGCTATAAGAGAGGGATAAGAAAGACCTATTCGGATCCAACCTGATACTAACACCAAACATACCCATCCTGGTATTCCCCCTCGAGACCAAACGAGGAAGTCAAGCCAAGGAAACTCACACGGTTGGCAGATTTATTTATTCTGTCCATGGCAGTTATCCCACTTACTAGTCTTCTCACATACAAGTCAAATTATAACAGCAAACTTTAGTTATAGTTGTCTATGGTCGAGAAACTGTGCTCCAAGTCGTCCATAACCGCGGACACGGGTTTTCGAAAAGATTTAACCCTGCAGGGGTGCACCAAAGTATCCACACGCACTTCGACCCTTTTTGCCAGATCAATTAATATACACCCATCGGTATGTCGGCGGGGCCTAAGTCATGATGTTTCCTAGACCCAAAGCAAGTACATGGGGGCCACCCCACTAAGCTACCCGCAACAAAGTCGGCCGGCTCCGGAACGGACCCAGGGTTTGTGTCAATGGCTATAAACGACTGGGAACCCAAAAAATGTGACTGGGCTTGTCGATACCGCGAAAACATTCCACATCCTAAACAGTACAGGTGCTCCACACACAATCTTAAATAAAGCGGTAACATGGCATAAGTACAGAATAGTAATAAAGCCCCAAACTACTTGTGGCCCCGGTACAATACTTTGAAATCAGGTAGTAAGCCGATGGGGGTGCCCACACACCCCACCTGTGGTTAGCGAGCTCGATCTCGGAACAAGTGTCAAGAACTCGGGTTCTAGGGGACACTAGTGAGCGATTAAGAACCAAATATTGTCTATTACCCACCGGTGCCTCTGCATTAATCTACTATCAACATTAATTAATAAACTGTAATTAGAATCATGACCAGTGCCACCGTTAAACATTTGCCAACCGCCCAACAACTGTGGAAAGTCGACGATGCGAGGCAACACTTGAGCAAGCAACTACGACTCGCAGTGCCAGCTGGCTATCAAGCAACGGGTAATAGGAGGTGTCCAAGGCAATATATCGGCTGCAAGGAATATATCTGGCACGGAACACTAAAGCATCGCGACACGGATAGCAATAGATCAACAGGAGGAAATAAAGACTATAAATGCAAAATAGGTAGAAAGGGGAGAATGCTCACCTAGGAAACACTGCCGAAGGTTCATATCCGAAGAACTTGTCGATACTCGCATCAACTCATCGGCCTAGTCCGCGAAGAAGAAAACACTAGAAGAAACACCGGATGCAATATTTAATACTACGGCAGAAGATCCGGCATGATTATGATATGCATGTGAGATGAACAATTTAATATGCGACAGTCGATAATGTTATATTATAAAAATAATGGGGGTCTTGGATAGGGAATCACATTTAGGGTTCGGCGAACTTGGGCTCCGAGGGGTTCGGGGTTCGACAGGTTTGACGGGGGGCGGAAACGGCTCGACGGAATCGGTCTCGGACAACGGAAGTAGATCTGGTCGCACGGTGTCCGGGTAGGCGAACCTGGCGGGTTGGGACGATCTTGTCGTACTCCCCGGGTTCCACTTCAGGTCTGAGCCGTCGGACTCGTGCAGATGATCTTGGACTCTCCGCTTCGGGCGTCTGTGGCGGATCATGGGCCGGTACCGTAGTCTTCGAAAGATCTTGTCGTACACGTAGAAGAACTCGGGTTCGGGGTCGGGTGTCGGTGGAGTACTTGATGTTCCACGTAGAAGATCTTGTCCGTGGTTTCTTGAGTGTCGCCGGTTCAGTACGGTCATCGGGCTTCGAGGATCGGTCTTCGGATTCGGTTCAGACTAGCTACCGATTGCAGGCTTGAAACTGTCGGATACCCAAACACTGCAGGAATAGCACGAGCATGCAGACCTTGGTCTTGGCGCTGAACAAATAGGAGAAAAGAGTCCCTGGCGACGGTTACTACGAGCGGGCCGGCGAGGTCCTGACAGAACGCAGAGGAGGCCCACCCCGCAGCGGCAGAGAGCGCCCAGGGGGCGAAGCTCCAGAGGAGGCGCTCGAAGCGGAGGGTGAGGTCGCGAGGCAAGCAGGGTCGACGACCGAGAGGCGCGAGGGGCGGCACGAGGCGCGGAGGAAGGAGGCGGTGGCGGTGGTTGGGTGCTGGGCCTACGCGGCAGAGGCCGGCGGCGGGCGAACTCGGGGTCACTGGCGGCGAGCGTGGGGCGCGGCCGCCGGAGATGAGGCGTGGCAGAGAGAGGTGCGAGGCGCGAGGGGCGGTGAGCAGAGGAGGGCGCGACGCCGGAGATGAGGACGACCGGCGTCGGGGTCCTCGGATGCGGAGGGCCGGGGTGGCCGCAGAGAAGCGAGGTCGGAGGGATGGAGGCGAGGAGGAACCGCGGCGGCGGCGGACAACGGCGAGGAGAGGGCGGCGGCAGAGGCCGGAGCGAGGCCGGCCGCAGGGAAGGCGGGGGGCTCGGTCTCAAGGCGAGGCCGGGGAGCAGTTGGTTGCGGGGGCTCGCCGGCCGGTCTTGAGGAGGCCGAGGTAGGGAAGGAGGCGGCGGCGGGAGCGCCAGGCGCTGGCGGCGGGGAAAGAGGAGAGGATGGAGGTGGGGACGGCACGCCGGCGGGGGAAGCGGGCGAGGTCACGAGGCAAGCAAGCAGCAGCGGCGGTGGAGGTTGGTGCGGGAGAGGCGCGGGGCGCGTGGGTGGGTCACGTGGGGACGTGGGGTGGGGCCCGCGCGGGTTGGCTGTGGGGTGAGGGCAGGTGGAGACGGGGGAATCCCGAGGAGTCGGCTAGCTGGGCTGGTGCGGGTGTGTGAGTGTGTGGGTGTGGCTGTGTTAGGGAGTGGAGGGAGTTGAGGGGTGAGGTGGCAGCGGGTGAGTGGGTGGGGAATTGGCCAGGGTGATGTGGCGCGCTGCAATAGGGTGAGGTGAGGTGGAGGGGGCTGGGTAGATTAGGTTTGGGTAGTTTTAGGATTAGATATTTTGGACTAGAGTTTGGAGGTGGCCGGCCGGGCTTTTGGGCCTGGCGGGCTGCCTCCTAAAAATAAAAGAAATATTTTATTATTTAAAACGGGGCCTTTGAACACCGTTGGTAGACGAAACAAAATAATCCGGAGACCTGAGTTTTGATTTGAAATAATAACGGGGCGTTTAGAAAAAAACAGATTTTTCGAAAATAGTTTTATGCAAACAAATGCAAGATGACATGACGATGCTCAAATGCAAGGTGGCATGATGACATGAGCATGCGGCCATGATGATGCAATGCACAAAAACAACGTGATTTTCTAGTAGTGGTTTTTGCGGGGCACCACATAGGCCGCGCCTGGGAGTGGTGTGGCAGCCCTGGCCCACTCCAGCCTCTCCCCACTAGCGTATATCATCTCCACGAAACCCTAAGACTGGGGGAGCGACCATAGAAAGATTCCGCCGCCTCTGCGGGGCGGAAAACACCGAAAGAGAAAGATCTCTCCGGCAGACAGATTTCTGCCGGGGGAATTCCTTCTAGGAGAGGGGAGATCGTCGCCATCAACACCACCATCAAGCTGGACTTCATCAGGATCATCATCATCATCACCACCATCATCACCATCAGCACCCTCATCACCATCTCCATATTGCTGTAAAAATTGAGTTGAATCTTGCATAGTTCATAGGGGAAACTTTCCCGGTGTTGATTACGCTTTGTAGTTGATGCTATTGAGTGAACCATTGAATTACTGTTTATGTTCAGATTGTTATACATCATCATTCCATCTCTGATCATGATCCATATGATGTCTTGTGAGTAGTTCGTTTTGTTCTTGAGGACATGGGAGAAGTCTTGTTGTTAGTAGTGGAGTTGCATTGAAAAAGATTCAATAGATTGTTACTTAAGTTGTGGTGTACTTCTTCTAGTGGTGTCATGTGAACGTCGACTACATGACACTTCACATATATGGGCCTAGGGGAATGCATTGTGTATTTGGCTACTAATCGTAGTGGTTGCCGAAGTGACAGAAACCTGAACCCCCATTAGGAAACCATTGCACAAGGGACGTAAGGGTCTTAGAGTTTAAAGTTGTGGTTAGGTTTCTACCTTAATTACTTTCTTGTACTTACGGATGTTTGCAAGGGGTATAATCACAAGTATGTATTAGTCTTGGATGGGGCGGTACTTTAGCACAGGTTCACCCACACAACACTTAGCAAGCTAAAGAAGATTAATCGACTATATGAAGCGAAAGCACTTGACAGTCTTCCCATGTGTCCTCAAGAACGTTTGGTCATCTATAGAAATACAGCCGGCTTGTCCTTTGCTGCATAAAGGATTGGGCCACTTGCTGCATTTATTCTTACTGTCTTTTATTTACTCGTACTTTGTTTACTTGCTTTATGAAAAACCCCTAAAAATCCGTTTGCTAAGTATTTGCAGAGAATTCCTGATCCATACCACTAGCCAGCACCTTCTGCTCCTCGTTGGGTTCGACAATCTTACTTATCGAAAATACTGCGACACACCCCCTATACTTGTGGGTCATCAAGACTATTTTCTGGCGCCGTTGCCGGGGAGTGTAGCGCTATTGGAGAGTGGAACCGGTAAAGGAAACTTCTACTGTGAGTATTGTTTACTTCTGCTAGTTTCTTTATTTTCGTTATGGATAATTCACTGAGTTTCTTATTTGGTAATTCTACTACCACTGCTAAGGTAGTAGATAAGCCACCACCTGCTGAGAAAGATGTTTTCAAAATACCTACAAGAATTATTGATAGTGTTATGGATAACTACTATGTTGGGGATGGAACTGTCCATCCCGGTGATCATTTACTCTTTATACATGAATTATGCGGGTTGTTCAAGTGTGCAGGTATTACTACAGATCAAGTTAAGAAGAAGTTATTCTCATTATCACTGAAAGGAAGAGCTGAAGAATGGTATAAGCTGCTGAAGAATGGTCAAGCTCTGGAATGGGAGGAAATAGTGCCTCTCTTTTATTCAAAGTTTTATCCTCCTAGTGAGATTCATAAAGATCGGAATCAAATATACAACTTTTGGCCTCTTGATGGAGAGAGTACAGCTCAAGCTTGGGGGAGATTGAAGTTACTAATGCTCAAATGTCCCATTCATGAGCTGCCCAACAATATTATTATCAACAACTTTTATGCAAGGCTCCCTCGACATGACAAGGATTTATTGGATGCTTCTTGTGCTGGATCATTCACTCGTATGGAAGAAGAAGCTAAATGGGATCTTCTAGACCGTATTCAAGACAATTCTGAAGCTTGGGAGAATGACAAAGGTAGAAAGTCAGGTATAAATTATGATTATGAATGCATTGAATCTTTTATAGGAACTGATGACTTTCAAAATATTAAAAATGCTTATGGTCTAGACTCTCAAGCTATTGCTTCTTATTTTAAGGCTTTTGCTTCCTACATTGAAGTGCCTAAAAAGAAGTGGAATAAGTATCATGAACCTTATAAAGATGTTGCTAAGAGTGTTCCTGCAAGAAATACTGAAGTTTATACTGCTAATCATGTCTTCCCCAAACCTTATATTGAGAAAATGCCTTTTCCAGTTAAGGTAAAGGAGCATTCTATGATAGCTAGTATGGTAGATGAAAGTATGAATAAAGCTGTTGAACCTGATAAACAAATGGTGGATGAACCTATAATAGCAAATGTGAAAGACTTTGTCACTAAGTATGAGGAAGAGGGACACACTATCCTTTGTAAGGATACCTCTAAAATTGTTTCACATAGTAGTGCTATGAGAGCTAGTATTCCTGTGTTTTCTGTTAGAATAAGTGATCATTGCTATGATGGTACTTGTGATAGTTATATTGTTAAGTTTATGCATGATACTGAAAGTTAATATGAGAGAGGGAAAAGTGTTCTTATTCATCTCAATAATATCAAGTTTCCTCACTTTACACTGAAAGTTTTTATGTTGCACTTCTTTTGCCTTCTTATGCAAGTTGCCTTTGGTTTCAATAACTTGTTTGTTTACAAAATCCCCTTGCATAGGAAGTGGGTTAGACTTAAAAGTGTGTGTGTTTTTGCTTCGTAATGCTCTCTTTCACTTCAAATCATATCCCTATGAGAGCTTGTTTTAGTTTGTTTTTGTTTCTTTGAGTCTTGGAAGTTATTACTTCAGTAATAACCACTCATTATCCGTTTTGTTTGGTTTTTGTGTCAAGATCAACCTCTAATGACAGAGAAGTAAGATTTGGGGAAGTTGCTGTCCCGGAACAGATTTTTGTGCTTCACCGTAAAAATTCGTGAGAGATCTCTGTCTGTCGGATTGAGCTGTAATTTTTTGTGCTTCTGCCCCAGGTTGTTATTTAACTTTCGTTAGTTCTGCACTTTTTGATTTGAGCAACAGAAGATTTTCGAAAAAAAATTGATCTTTACCTGCTGGTCTGTTTTGACAGATTTTGACACTCTTGCATTTGCTTCTTTATTCGATTTCCTTTTTGAATTCTTTTTGGGTTTTTGGAAGGATCTGCTACAGTAGCTTTTGTTTTGATGGTTTTCAGTTGAAGTTGGACTCAAAAGGTTTTATCACTTCACTTATACTAATGTTGCTAATGAGAACTGTGTGAAATTTTGTGTGAAAGAAATTTCCAGAAAGTGGAGATAATGGTATAATAAGGAAGAGAAAGGTTTTACGACTTAAGTAATAAGTGTATGAAGATGAAGATATTGATGTTATTCAAGTGATGACTCCAGAAGGATCCACTAAATACCAAATTCAGAGACCTGCAGAGTCCGTGTTCAAATAGGTAACAGTTCTGGTAAGAAAAGTTCCGCGAAAACACAATCCAACTATATTTTTACAGTTTTCAGTCAATAAGAAAAGTTACGAAGTGAAAAAGGGACGGAAACGGAGCCAGGGTGGCCCACACCACCCCATGGCGCGGGCCCACCCCATGGCGCGGGCCCACCCCTGGCCGCGCCACAAGGTGGTGAGTCCACCCAGGACTCCGCCTCTGACTCGTTTTCTCCCAGTACCTTCCTTTTGATATGAAACTTCGTAATTTATAACCCCCGGGGTCTCCCGAGGTTCGTATATCGTGTTTTTGTTTCGATCTGTTTCTGCCAGGACATACTCTTTGAAGGTTTAGAAGCACAATGGTGTCCGCCAAGGATAAAGGGAAGGAACCTATGGAGGAAGACCTCCAAGACCCCGGGAAGGAGAAGGAGATCAAGAGTGAAGGTGAAGAGGAGCAAGGCCAACACCCGCATACCGTCACTACCGTTGCAAGCATTGAAGTGGTGGCAAACCCAGCCACTGGAGGGAAGCCTCATCATCACCGTCCAGATCCCTAGTCACTTCCTCCACGCACCAAGAATCCTTTCCACACTCTTATCCATGAGCGTCAATACCAGAATATGCCCAAGGAGAAATTACCCTCCAATTGGGATTTGCCTCGTTCTAGCCATGCAGGAAAAGAAGACTTCAAGGAGGAAGAGTGGGGAAAGAATAGCAAGGGCTGGAATTCTCAACACGATATGATCATGAGCCCCATTGAGCACAACTCCAAGTTGATTCATACTCTCACCTTCGAGATTGAGGACTTGGGTAAATTGATCAAAGAGCTCATCGAGAGGATACCACCACCACCGAAGGAGTAATTCGTCACCAGGTTTGGCATCCCCTTGGTTTGTTCCAAGCTTGGGGGAGTGTCACGGTATCATATCACTATCTTCTATCTTTTTACCTTATTAGTAGAGTCATATCATGAATAGAGGAGTTATTATGTAGTATGGTTTGCATTATGGAAGTGTCCCCTCTCTCGTTAGATATGTATCCCTTGGTGTGAGTTGACGTTATGGAATATCAATGAGAAGTTCTATCATTCACTCTTTTTCATAGCTTATATTAGTTTTCAATTCGTGGTTATATGATTGATCTTGTTGTTAGTATTGGTATCACCTTGGGATCATTGAGTTAATTTAGTTGGTTTTGGCAAACCTGGCTTGGTCAGTAGCAACACTATTTTTGAGAGTTGAATGAAAAAGATAAAAGTACTCTAAAAGAAATATAATTTCATCATCTTTCTTTCTTGATTTGCTCATAAGTCTAGTATTCTCTAGTTAAGATCTTTTGTGCTTCCAGGGAAGATTGCATGTTTATCTTTATCACTTGTATGTTTGGTTGTTTCCTTCAACTCTTGTACTTGCTACCCAGCCTTGCTAACCAAAAACCCGTACTGAGAGGGAATTCTTCGCATGCATCCACCTCCTTTAAACCAAAACCTTTACCATTTGTGTCCACCATACCTACCTAGTAGCATTATTGCTTTTCCAAGTAAATTCTTGTTTTATCTACCTCCCAAATTAAACTTGTTATGTGAAAATTAGTGATTAAAGCTCTCACGAACTTGATGGCACACTTGACTTTCTTGCATTTAATGAACCTGAACCATTGTGAACTCTCCATGAAAGTTATATGCTTGCAAATTAGGTTGGGGATTAGCAGAACTGTGCTGTCACGGGGAACGCTTTCAAAACTTGTAAATATATACCCAGTTGATACCTTGCTCTTTTGTTTGCGGATGTCGTCGGTGTGAAATAAAAGGGGAGCTTGTAAGTCCATGGAGTTACGTATGTGTGTTAGAGAAACGCCTGGGCCGCTGGTCTAATCCATGCTGACATGGTGGAAACCTGCAGCGTAACCATAATGATATCTATGAAGCATTCTTCTTATAAAAAAAGAGAGAGATGGCTATTGAGAAAAAGAAAAGAAAAAAGAGATACTATGAAAAGAGGAAAGAGAGAAAAAAGCACCATTTTCCCATGGTAAATAAGAAGATTGCTGAGATACTCATTGTCTGCTTGCCTTGTCATTTTGATATGGGGATTCTTCTGTATCATCGGGCAAGGGGTACCCCGTTGGCAGTTCTCAATGATACGCACATACTTATGATGAAAAGAACTTACCGGTAACTAAAGTTGAGTAGCATGAGGAGCGGCCCTCGTACTCAAGGGACTTGGGATTTTTAGTTTATAGTCTATCAAGCATATAACTCAGATTGGACCTCACTTTCACCTTAATCACCTAAAGATGCCTATGATAGGGGAAATGAGAGCTAAAAGCTAGTAAGTATCATAATTTTTGGGAGCTCTTTATGAGACTTACAATCCCTGCTTCCCACTTTGAAGGGCCTTTCTTTTACTTTGTAGTTGAGTCAGTAAACCTATTCCCTTCTATCACAGCAAGTATTTTGAGTTGATGTGTTTCATTCATTCATATGATGATTTATTCAATCATGTTTCTTATGTTCCTTGTTTTGCACATTGCTCTTATCTTGATGTTTACTACTTTGAAAGCTTTCTTTGAAAAACCAGCTATTTGTAAACTCCAGCAAATTATCAACTATTTTTCGACCAAGAGCTAAGTTTGCCATTACCAATTATGATTCACTTTATGTATCTTTATGGTGTTTCCTTTACTCATTGCAAGTTGAGTTATATAATAGTGAGTTGTCTTCTATTATGATCTATGTATTTGATGAATGTGATGCTTCTTGTCCGTATTCTTTTATCGACTCTTAACTCCATAAACCTGAGGTCATGTTTATTGAGCTCAGTTTCGCTTGGGGACAAGCGAAGTCTAAGCTTGGGGGAGTTGATACGTCCATTTTGCATCACTACTATATGTCTTAACTCACTATTATTCATTGATATATTTCGTATTGAGAGGTGATAATTATGTTATTTCATCTATTTTTGCATGGTTGATGACTTTTTGAGCATGGACCGCTGTAGTCAGGATTCTGATGGAAAAGGTGCTGTTTGGAGGAAAAATTCGCGAAGATCAGAAAATCCGGGAAAATATACGGAAAATCCTATTTTTCCAGAAGACTAAGGATGCCAGAAGATGGAGTGGAGGTGGGCCACAGGGGGCCCACACCACCCCATGGCGCGGGCAGGCCTAGGTCGCGCCTGGGAGTAGTGTGGCCTCCCTGGCCCACTCCAGCCTCTCCCCTCTGGCGTATATCATCCCCACGAAACCCTAAGGCTGGGGGAGCGACCACAGAAAGATCCCGCCGCCTCTGCGGGGCGGAAAACACCGAGAGAGAAAGATCTCTCCGGTAGACAGATTTCTGCCGGGGGAATTCCTTCCCGGAGAGGGGAGATCGTCGCCATCAACACCACCATCAAGCTGGACTTCATCGGGATCATCATCATCACCACCATCATCACCATCAGCACCCTCATCACCATCTCCATATTGCTGTAACAATTGAGTTGAATCTTGCATAATTCATAGGGGAAACTTTCCCGGTGTTGATTACGCTTTGTAGTTGATGCTATTGAGTGAACCATTGAATTATTGTTTATGTTCAGATTGTTATACATCATTATTCTATCTCTGATCATGATCCATATGATGTCTTGTGAGTAGTTCGTTTTTTTCTTGAGGACATGGGAGAAGTCTTGTTGTTAGTAGTGGAGTTGCGTTGAGAAAGATTCAATAGATTGTTACTTAAGTTGTGGTGTACTTCTTCTAGTGGTGTCATGTGAACGTCGACTACATGACACTTCACCTATATGGGCCTAGGGGAATGCATTGTGTATTTGGCTACTAATCGTAGGGGTTGCCGGAGTGATAGAAACCTGAACCCCCGTTAGGAAACCATTGCACAAGGGACGTAAGGGTCTTAGAGTTTAAAGTTGTGGTTAGGTTTCTACCTTAATTACTTTCTTGTACTTACGGATGTTTGCAAGGGGTATAATCACAAGTATGTATTAGTCTTGGATGGGGCGGTACATTAGCACAGGTTCGCCCACACAACACTTAGCAAGCTAAAGAAGATTAATCGACTATATGAAGCGAAAGCACTTGACAGTCTTCCCATGTGTCCTCGAGAATGTTTGGTCATCTATAGAAATACAGCCGGCTTGTCCTTTGCTTCATAAAGGATTGGGCCACTTGCTGCATTTATTCTTACTGTCTTTTATTTACTCGTACTTTGTTTACTTGCTTTATGGAAAACCCCTAAAAATCCGTTTGCTAAGTATTTGCAGAGAATCCTGATCCATACCACTAGCCAGCACCTTCTGCTCCTCGCTGGGTTCGACACCCTTATTTATCAAAAATACTGCGATACACCCCCTATACTTGTGGGTCATCAATCCTCATACATCATGTAACAAAGTATCAAGCGGACGTAGAAAACATGGTCCGAGCACGGATAAGAATCAATTTGGCATAAGATGCCCTGAAAATAAGCGCATCCCACCCATAGATCTCATGGATCTCTACACCAGACAGTCGTTGCCACCATCATCTGTCTCCTCAACCCAGTAACCTTCCTGAGAGTATACCTGTCCATCTGAACCAAATATTTATCGTGTGCGGCCCTAGGGATACTCAGCAAGTCTTAATGCATCTAAAGGAAACAACCTGGGGGTGATGCAATTGTAGTGAAAGATAATATCTACAAAGTTCTATAGAGACCCGGTACGCATTCGCCCAACCAGATATGGACGGACGCTCGTTAATTAATAAAAATCATTATATAAGTAACATAAATAAACATTGCGCATCCTCCTTCTTGCTTACCGATGAGAAGGTGGAAGAACATCCCATCTGTTGGCAATTTTATTAACCATTCCATGAGTATTGCATTATTTACACTAGTACAAACTCGTTACTTAGAGACTATGTCTAGAGCCGGTTTGCTCCAATAATACAAACCACCGGTTGTGTTCATCAATCTCAAGCGGTCGTAATTTTTTGACCACCTCTAACTTTGATATCATACGGTTTTTAATATACACCGTCTCTAGTACGATTTCCCCTTAGCCCGTCGTTAAAACAAACTGCCTCTAGACTGAAGCTGACGACATAAATTACTGGCCGTCTCTCTAAATCAGTCAACCTCAGCCAGACAAAAATGTTAAACGCCTCTAGGTGTCTACTGAGGTGGGCCATTCTGCCACCCGTCTCAAAACTAGTGTTGTGCACCTTCCCGAGGTAGCATGCGCGTGTTTTTTTAGGGAAAGCCCGTGTTTGTTGTTAATGCAGTTAGAAAGTGGAGATCATGGTAGCCCCCCACCCACACGAGCCCACACCCACATGTCCACTCGAGGACTACCAAGGGTCCCGTGTATATAAACCCGCTCGACCTTCTTCTTCTTCCATGAGCTCATGTCATTTTCTCTAATCTGTCAAGTCACAAAACCCAATCTGCACCTTGCGCGCGCACCGAAGCTCCTTCGCTTGCACCACCGCCCTCCCTAGCTGCGCCATGAAGCATACGTGGAGACGAGCCGAAGGTGAAGCCAGTTGGAGACGCAACAATAGATGGATCGGTCGTTGCCAAGCAGGTGGAGGCGGCTTCTCTAGGCAAGAACGCGGCTCATCATCGCGTCGTCGAGGCTTCGAGCTCATCCGTCCAGCCAGTCGTCGTCGCCGTCGAGTAGTAGGTGGGCAACAACGTCGTGGCGCCAGCGGCAGATCTGGATGAGGGGCATGCGGTAGGCGGAGGCAACCCGGTGCTCTACATCAACGACCCATCCTCCACTAAGAAATCATCGACGCAATCACGGAGAATGATGAGTTCGAGGTGGAGGTCTCTGATGAGGAGTCTGAGGTACTACTTTGCTAGCTTCTCTAGTTGCAGCCGCAGATTTCACTGTTCATATATAGGATTTGCTCAATCGTCTATAGATTCTTTTTCTCTTGAAGTAGGGTATTAGTATATATATATATGGTTTAAACGGTCGATTGATGCATTTGTCATCTAGTCATAAAACCCCAATCTGTCTAGTCACAAAACCCCAATCTACTCATCTGCCATCTACTAAATTTACATTTGCTTAACTCGTTGTTGTTCATACGGTTCTTCTTGTGCTATAAATTAAGTCGGTTTGTAACATTTGACTATGGGGTTTTAGGGTTTGCTAGTTGAGTGTTGCGATTTCGATACACAATATTATATTCCTTATTGAAGCCAATGATTCAAGTTTTCCCCAAAAGAGTGCAAGGAGAGACACATATATATGATGGTGTCAGATTTTTTTAGGGATGGTTATTGAACCTGAGGCAATGTACAACAATATAAGTTGTGCAATTGGTACTTTGGTTCGCTAACTCTATCTCTAAAAAAACTACATATGAGGCCCTAGATTTATTCTACACATATGAACTATGATCTTTGAAATGTTTCTCACTGAGGTCGAGATGATTGAAATTTGCCCCAAAAGAGTACAAGGGAGACACATATACGAAAACCCGAGGCAGCAATGTACACAAACAATATAGGTTGTGCGGTTGGTAATTTGGTTTCCCCAAACTACATCTGTGAAAACAATTATCAGGCATTTGACTATTCTCATATGGAACTAGATCTTTGAATTGTTTCTGATATTTTGAATGATTCGTATGATACATATGGTATATGCATGGTTTTGATCATAGCTTGTTTCTATGTACATGTACCTGAAGACTGTTTTGGTACCTAAATATGTATACCCCTGAATATCAACTTTGTATGATTACTCATATGTTTTTATTGTGGGAAATGATTCAAATTTGGCCCAAAAGAGAGACAGACACATTGGTGTCAGATTTTTTTAGGGATGAGTTAGCAAACCTGAAGCAATGTATAAGAACAATAGGTTGTACAATTGTTACTTGGTTCACTAACGCCATCCCTGAAGAAACTTATGAGGCCCCTAGATTTATTCTACATTCATAGAACTATGATCTTTGAATTGTTATTGCATGCATGCATTCATAGTGTATAGAATTACATTTTATTTTCTCACTAAGACCGATGATTGAAATTTGCCCCAAAAGAGTGTAAGGGGATACACAAATGATGTTGTCAATTTTTAGGGATGGGTTGGTGAATCTGAGTCTGCAATGTACACAAACAATATAGGTTGTGTTGTTGGTACTTTGGTTCGCCAACTCCATCTCTGAAAAAATTATGAGGCCCTTGATTATTCTCATATGGAACTAGATCTTTGAATGATTCATATGATGTATATGTATTTGCATGGTTTTGATCATAAGTTGTTTCTACGTACATGTACCTGAAGACTGTTTTTGTACCGGAATATGTATATCCCTGAATATTGTTTCGTAGGATTATATTTCAATTTCTTATTTAGTTGTAATATAATTCAATCATGTGTATGAGTTCTAAGTTATGTTCTTAAAAATCATATGTAGGAGGATGATGATGAAGTGGACGACAGCAAGTACTCTAGGGACAACAAGAGCCGCTACGTGCTGAGGCGGCTACCGTGTGAGCAAATCCCTTTCTACCGTAGGGAGAGACTGTTTTGCCCATTCTGTAGCAGAGCCATCAACACAGACCTTGATAGGATGATCCAGCACGCGGTGGAGGTCCGCAAAGGCCGAGGTAGAAGGTATCAGCTGAAGACCTTGGCGTGGCACGTAGCCTTCGACAAATTCCTCCGGAAATATGTCAGGACTGGCCGGTATCCCCTCGAGTAGGCTGTTCCAGCCTCCTGCTGCTGCCCCTATTAGGTGTCTCTGTGTCCCGGCCTCTTGCTGTTGCCCTGATTTTATTTTGTTTTAGTTAATTATTACCTGTGGGTTGTGTAAGACAATATATATGTGGTGTCTCTGGTGAACCTTCTATATATATATATATATATATATATATATATATATATTAATCTACTCCATTATATGGAGTTTCTTAAAATTTCTAGTGTTGAATTATATTACTGATCATGCTCATGGAAACTACCACATATTTAAATTAGTCAAATTGGTGCAATACATCAATAAGATTTTAAATTGGTGGAAAATTCGTATTGAAGTAACTAAACCATCTCACATCGGCATTAAACATTCGAATTAGTCAAATTCAAAACAGTTGCTTTGTGGCATGGTACGAACCTGATTCACTCTTAGGACTCAAAGTTTCACTATAAACACCTCCCTAGGCCTTTAAATTATGAATTATTCTCAAAATTTAGGATTAACAAAATCCAGATTTCTAAATATTTTCGGCTATCCGAATATTCACTCGACGAGATTTCCTTCAAAGAATACATGAAAAAAAGATTATATTGCTGAAAAATTCATAATTAAGTAACCAAATGATCTCACTTCGTGATTAAACATTTGAATTAGTCAAATTCAAAATACTCGCACCTTATTTTTCTGCAGCAAAGCGCATGAACACTAGTCGTCGTGCCTTTCAGGGTAAAGATCCAATATTTGTACTACGCCAAAAAAATTCTTCAATTTATGAACCTAATTTAGTCTTAGGGGACTCAAATTCACTCTAGCAACCATGTATACACACCTTTCTTTGCTTCAAATTATGAATAATTCTCAAATTTTAGGAAAATCAAACACCGGAGTTCCGAATATATCCGGAGTTCCTAATATTAGCTTTTTGAAATTTCTAGTGGTCAAATACTTGGCGGCAAAATTTGACATATTCGGAGAACGGACGTTCTTAGATACTTTTTACACTTGTAGCCGTCTGAGGCTAGTACTTGGTGCCAAATATCTGAAAATATTTGGACAAATATTTCACATATGTGGCACTTTTGTTCTTCCCCGCCCGCCCAGACCACTGTCCACCGCTGCTGCCCTATACCACCGCCGCCTTTGGTCCCTTGCCTCTCCACCCCCGCTGCCTCTGGTCCCCTGCGGTGCAGACGCTCCCCCTCGCCTCCGAGGACCCCTTCGTCGTCTAGGAAGGTATGCATGAAAACCAAACCCCCAAAACCTAAAATTAGCAGCTTCAATTTAGGATTTTTCCCATGGGATTTGCCATTTTGCTTCTCGAATTTAAGGTTTAGGGTCACCAAGCTGCGAAGACCCGACGGCGCCTCCGGACAGCCTCGCCCAGACGGCCTGCATTTGTCCCAACTCTTTTCCCCTATATAAATCTCAAAATCTATAGTTGTCACTTCCAGCAATAGAGATTTAATTATCACTTCCAGCAATAGAGATTTAATTGTCACTTCAAGTAATAGAGATTTAATTGTCACTTCATTGGTCTATTTTGACTGGCACTTCATTAGTCTGCTTGCATCTTGATTTATTAAGATGCTCTCTATCTATATCTATTTAACAAATGGGAACCTGCAATGACGATGCAGTCATGTTGTCTAGAGATGGCAGTTTTCGCATTAACTTTGGTGATTTTGAATTCCAGTCAACAGATGAAGAGTCCAATGAGAGTATTGAGTTTAGAGATATCAAAACAACATCAAAATTGCAGTCATCTATTTGTATGCATTTAGACAGTAGACATTAATATTCCACCGCATTGGAATTTTTATGTGTTGTTGCATCAGGGCCTCAACACAAGGGGGCACTGATTTTGATAAGTAGAGTCTTTTTGGAAATGACATGTATCTGAAAGAAGTTCATGTAGACTTCCTCTTAGACTGGTGTGAACCCAAATTTCCACCAAAAATCAAGTACTACGTTTGCATGCTGCGCTATTCATCTGCCTTGAAAAAAGAAGTGCAAGCTGGTAAGATGATATATTCTTGATCATGTTATCACCAAGATGCCATATGATATTTAAATACTTCTAGTAATCACAACATGCTAATTCCTCAATTCTCTATGCTTGCCCAGATATTTGGAGCTGAGTTCACAAGAAAATACCTAAAGAATTGCCTTGATGAACCTACTGATGTCCATGTTCGGAAAATGAAGAGCAAAAAACCAAATATGGTTAGGATGAAGATGGGAGCTGGGTCAAATGCAATCTTGACGACTGGATGGGAGAAGGTTGTGAGAAGCTTCAACCTAAAGCAGGATACCATTGTCCTTTTTTGCTTTGATGAAAAAGATAATGGATTGGTACATATTCTGGTTTAGCAACTTCCACGGGACGGCCGATTCTAAATGCAATCCTGGTTTGTTAGAGTACTCATTATGCTAGGTGATTGATTTATGGACTGCAGTTTGTATGTACTGTCATAACGTGTAATTGCTAAATTTGTATGGATTTCCCAAACTATGTGGCTCTTGTTACTGTGATCGAGCTGCTATAATAAGTTCTTTATATAATGTGTCTACTTGTCTGCTGAATCATGATTATGTGTCATGTCAGCTATAATCGAGTTTAAATTAGCATGCTATTACTTAAAAATGGTTTACACACACTGGAGACGGTCACTCTAAAATCCCCTTCGAGGAACACTAGTTGTGGAGATGGTCTTTGTTAAAATATGACTCAGGTCGTCTCACTATTGGAGACGGTCCCTAGTATAGGTCGTCTGAGGATGACGAGTTCTTGCAAGTGGTTCTAAATATGGGTCGTCTCCATATCATACATCTTAGAGACGTTTTCCTTTTTGCACCATCTGAGGTCTCGTATCTTAGAGCCGCAAAGAAAAAACAGCTCAGGAAGTGTGCTCTTAGAAGTTATGCGCTTGAGCCAGAACGAGAAACCGACTGAGGCCCATGGGAAATTGACGTCTCTAAGTAACGCGTGTGTACTAGTGTTACTAGTCATGTCTTAGTCAATTTAAAGGCGGTACTTTAGTTTTTCATGTCTTGATCGAGAAACTGTGTTCCAAGTCATCCATAACCGCGAACATGGATTTCAGATAGATTTACACTGCAGGGGTGCACAAGTAGCAACACACACACGATCAACCTCAGGAAGAACCAAATAAAACACAATAAGGCCTCACGACAATGCATTCCCAGGATTCATAAATTATTTTAGGGGCCACCCCACTAAGCTACCCGCAACAAAGTTGGCCGTCTCCAAGATGGACCTAGGATTTGTGTCAATAGCTGTAAATGACTGGGAAGCCGAAAGTGTGACCGGGCTTATCGATCCTGCAAAAACACACTGCATTCCAAAATAGTACAGGTACTCCACACGCAATCGTAAATTAAGTAGCAAAGCATGGCATACGTACAGGATAGTAATAAATCCCCAAACTACTTTGTATCCCCAAGAAATAAAGTGTGAATCAAGCTCAGGCGAAGGGAGATCCATAGAGTCTCCTGTATATGGATAGTGCGAATAGTCAAGGAATATGAATCAAGTACTCCGGGTCCTATGGGACACAAGTGAGCTTAAATAACCAAATAATAGATAATGCTCACGTATGCCTCTTTCATTAGTTCTCCCATTACTACTCAGATTAAGTTGTTTAGGTACCTCGTTATCCAAAGACTTGCACAAACCCTACACATGCAATTCAATGACTCGTATGGCTCAAACAACTCCTGTAGTAATGGCTCATGGGATGGAGGTACAAGCTTCGGTAGGGTTTAAATGTAAAGGCTGTGCAATACTTGGGATTTAATTTAATGCAATCGTGACTCAAAGATGCAAGAGTAAGATAGAAGCATTGGTACTATATGTATGCAAGCATGGGAAATTTCTTGTCTGGCAGTTCAGTTGCGGAATAAGAAGGATTCGGGTAATACTCCTGAGGCTCCTAGTATTCTCATTGCTCAGTGTCTATCTGGATAAAAACCAAACACACAAGAGCCAAAATAAATACATTGCACAATCATATAAATCATATGCATCAAGCAAATAAGATATGCCATGATGTAATGATGCAAAATTGCATGGTATAACATAGCATGGTATGGCTGAGCTGTGGAAACAATAATAAAACACTTTATTTATTTAGGCATGTTTTACGCTCATAAACAATTCTGATTATATAATATTTATATGATACATACTTCAATTTATATCATGGAAAGCATAATCAGAACAAGTTCGTCGCGTTGATCGATTTAGACATATTATTTGTCGAATTTGGATTTACAGAAATAAAGTTATCAATTTATTAGAAAAGGGTATTTATTGGCATTTAAATAATTTAGAAACTTTAAATTGCTCAAAAATTATATTGGATGGCATATTTGAATTCCTCTCATTTTTCTGATCAGAAAACATATATCATTTGTTTTATTTGAAAATATGAATTTTAAACAATATTTAAATCAAGTTATATTAATAGGGGTCAAATGTCAAAGGTTTGACTAGTTGGAGTTGACTCTGGTCAAATTTGAATTTGCATTTGAATTCATATTTAAATTTGAAACACTTTTCATTTTATTTTTTTGTCAAATTCGAATTATATAAAAAGATATGAATTGATTAAGATATATATCATATTCTGGTTTTTTATTTTGATTTAAATTAACACATAAACTTTTGTTACCGTGGTACGTTCTACCCACCGAGACCGACATGTGGGACCGGGGGTTTGCGGTGCCACTTCGCGCGCGGGACAGAGCAGGGGTGACACGTGGGACGCGGAAGGACCCGTGTGTGCTCGACATAAACTGCTAGAGGTTTTTCTGAAAAAGGTGGCCGCGCGTTCTGACAAAACTGAATATTGCGTCGCAAAAATAGTTAGTTGAATCGATTTGGCGAGGAAGTTTCTGAGCAAACTTCTATGATATTTTGTATGCTTCAAAAACAAAATTTGTAGATCTCGCTTAGATCTAGAACTCTCGGGTTCAAAGATTTTCCAGAGGGGGGCTGAATCTACTGCTACGAAGCTGGGAACAGAGGGCCAGGTGGAGGAAACAGTTGTTGTCGACCATGGAGTCACGGCGCGGTGCGACGCGCGCGGCGAGACGAGGACAAGGGCGATTGGCAGGGCGGGTGCACAGCGCGGCGTGTGTCACGGCGAGCAGCAATGCGAGCTCAAGAGGTAAGGGACGAGGCGGTGCTCACCGGGCGGAGGTCGGCGAAGGCGTGACGGCGGCGGTGGTGGCAGTCCACAAGGCGGCTGGCAGGTGTTCTACAACTACTGTGCACTACCAGGGACCGGTGGTGAACGACGATGTTCTAGAGACGATATGGCCGTCGATGGTGTTCGACAGGGCATGACTTCACCTCCTCGCTCTCTGTGCCGTAAAGCTATGGTGGCGTCGGCTTAGACTCTCGGACGAGGTGGGCTGGCTATGGTGGTACCGGACGGTGGCGGCTAGGGTTTTTGGTAGAGGGGCGGAAGGAGAGGGGGCGAGGCAATCTGGAGAGTGGTTGAGGCCCCTGCCACTTTATGCACATGGAGGAAGAAAGAAGCACGGCTCTGCATGGGCGATCTACTCGCTGGCGATCACATGCGGTCAGGAGGGAGGAAGAAAAACAGGGCATGGCAGCCTCGATGCTAGGTGGAATCGGACCAGGAAGGAGGGGTCATGGGGAGTTGGTTTGCTTTGGGCTAGGTGGACACAGAGAGGTGTAGTGGTAAGCGTCAGAGAAGGGGTGCGCGGGAAGCGTGCTCTCTCGACGCGAGATTGCACCAGCGAGGTGGCGCCAGGTTTGGGTGCACCGAGTGGACTAGGGAGGGTGAGACCTAGGTGGTGTGGTTTGGTCTGGTTCCAGCCAACAAGAGAAAGAAGGGTGGTTCGGTGGGGTGTCGAATGTGAGATGGTTTGGTTTCAATCAAACCATCAAGAGAGGGGGCTTGGTGGAGGAGGTTTAAAAGAGAGAGAATAGTAGCTATGTTTTAGACATGCACATACACTCAGTGCATGTAGAATGGTTATTCCTCAAAGAGTTTAGGATTGGAAGGAAGAAGAGGACTCATATGTATGCTTGTATGGATATACTTACACACAAGAAGGGAAAATAGAAGATGACATGTAGGTAAGAGTAGAAGTGGAGCAAGATATGGGTTACTAGTGACAAGGTTGATGGTTTGCCACAACATTAAAAGGGAAAGAACATAAGCATAAAAGATATTGAAACCATTAAATAGGAAGTAGATCATGGTGATATGGAACACATTGCATGGGCCATGCAAGACATTTATTGCCACCCATGAAGATGCATATATATGATGAATGAGAGGGGAAACCACATGCTTGATTTAAGATTCAAATACTCACATGTTGATAAAAGTAGGATTAGATCAAGGGTTGGTGTTACCATGTTAGAAGAAAGGTTAAGAATGAGAGAGATGCCCTCAACTCAAATTGGACATTGTATACAAGTATCAAGAACCAACTACAATATATCAATAGGAAAATACAATTAATAAGAATAGATATGGGATAAGAACCAAAAGAGGGATTGTTATATGATGCTCAAATGTAAGGTGGCATGGTGACATGAGCATGATATAATGATGATGCAATAATACATATATGAAGTATCATTTTATTATTAAACCAAGTAGCATTATAGATGTTAGACAGATGTGATGCTATAGAGGACTCGGAGGTTGTCGAGGTATCGGACATGTGTGCGATCACGGATACACCGCTACTTTGCGGTGCTGGACTTGCTGGTGCTGGACCTGCTGGACTTGCCAGACTTCATCACGATCTTGAGATCGGCAAGTGAACGATTACATCATCCACGAAATCATATTTCGTTAACAAAGCCTTTTGGGCTTTAAGGGTAAGATCTCTATGGATGTATATCCATCCATTGATTGTATCTAGGTAGATAGATCTTGGTGTTTAGTTATTAACATCGTAGGAAATTTTTTGTTTTCTATGCTGCGAACCCAACAACGACACCATCTCCATCGACTAGATCTAGGGTTTAGTTTAAATTTGTTTAAGATTATTTCAAGTTTAGTTTAAATATGGTTGAATGTATAAAACTATGCTATCAATCTATATGTTTTTAGTTTTTTTCGATGGGGTGGACATGATTTGGGGGCGGCCCATTGCGTGCTAGGGGAGGACAAAGAGCGGACAACGGTCCCTTTTTCTCTCCAAAGTAGTGTCCGCATGGAAAAAATGTGACCGAATTTGGGAAGGCCCCTTGGAGATGCTTAGGCTGGTCCTATTATAGTATCATAAGATGTATCATGCATGCCATCTTGGCAAAATAAAAATGTGACACAACAATTAATAAAGAGAGATGTGATAGTGGTGTCATAATATGATACAGTATCATAGCACATGTAACAAGAAAATTTAATATCAAATACACCTTGTACATCAAATTGTATTGAGATTCTACAAATAATTAAATACCATGAGAATATGATATAACAAGATGATACTAAGTACTAGAAGGATAGTATGATAGTATCATACGGTATAATCATATGCATGATATAATATATAATGTATATCTAGGTAGAGGACTGACATGCCGGATACAATAGCGTAGCGTGATCAGTGGCCGAGCTAGTAGGAAATAGGGACAGTTAGATCGGATGTCACGGATGATGCATTGTACAGTAGTATATCAATCATAGGCGTCGTAAGTTGTGCTACTGTTAGCGACTTTTCCGCATTTACGAAAAATGGTACGGTACTACTAGGAGAGGTACGTTTGACAATTGTGACATGGACGTCAACGGGCCGGAGTCTAAGTTCCGGTTTATTAGACACACACGTAGTTTAAAGAAAAATTTGACCATTAATTTTGGTCAACTTTTATGTAATATGTCACAAAAATTATACCATTGAATTCATCTTTAAAAGTACTTTCCAATGATATATTTTTTAGAACATATATTGCATATTTTATTGGTCAAAATTGATGATTAAACTTGTTCTTGAACTACGTGCATGTCTAATAAACCGGAAGGGAGTATGAAAATAGCTAGTAAATTAATCGCGACTTCATGTGCACCGATCAAGTTATCTTTAGGTAGGAGCAGCTACCTGGGGCAGTGCTCCGGTGCTTTCCCGAATTCTTCTGCACGCGTTCCAAAGCATGCTGACGGTCATGATTAAGGGAGCTAATTCCATCTGGTATTCTAATAATAGAAAACTGACGTCACTTTCCGTTCCAAACCCAAACCCAGATCAGCCCTCGAGACCACGATCTGCTTGCATGCAGGGTGCTGGGCAGATCGGGCGGCAGTTGACGGAGGTGACCTCCGCCGCCATGCCTCCTGGATTGGCTTCGATTCCGTGAAGCAAACACAGGAAGAGGAAAAGGAGAAGATGTGGAGGCATAGGGCAGCGGTGGAGGTTGCACGGCGGGGCGGCGGAGGAGAGTCCGAACGGCGGCGGCGGCCTCCGTGCTCGTGAGGAGAGTCCGAACATGATAACGAGAGGTGGGGCGTGTTCGTGGCCTCGTGCTATCGAACGGGCCAGTTGGGCCTGGTCAACGACAGGCTGGATATAAATTTGGATCGTGCGAAATCGGATTGTGACGTCAGTTCCTTTTCATTAGTCAAACCAGGTGGATTAGTCTTAATCATGTTCGTCACTCTGCTTTAAAAAGCGTGCCAAAAAATTAGTCGAAAAGCACAGGAGCACCGGACGATCAATAAACAGAGAATAGGTGGTTTATTGAAAATATTTTCTTGAAATCATCCGTTAATTACGTAAGCACTAATTTTGTAGTCCCAAATATTGTTATTTTGTTCTGATTTTACTCTCACGTTGGATGACTTCATAGATGGGAAAGAAACTAAAAACAAATTCATGAAACGCGGTGAGAGTTTCCTTCCCATCACGCATCGCGGGGTGGGTGAAGGGGAGAGAGGATGGCGACTTCGAACCGATCTGGAGAGCGTGGCGGTGGTTCATCCAAAACGCTGTCGAGATCGCTGAACAAGTCGGGGATAGAGGATCTAACCGCGGGGTTGTCGGCGAAGACGGGTGATCTTCTCCTCACTGAGAAAGAAGCTACGGGCTTGGTCATCAAAGGTCATCAAAGGTACGGGATCGCTCCATCTTCCTCGCCCAAGGTGGGCTGTGGTGGGCAAGATCTGCTCGCCGTGAAAGCTGGTGATCAATGCCCCGGAAAGAGCCATGCGACGTGCGTGGGGGATTCATCGCCCTACGCAATTCAAAGATCTTGGTGACAACCGGTTTGCGGTATGTTTTACCTCAGAGGGCGATTGGCGACATGTACTCAAGAGTGGTCCATGGCAGTTCGACTTTAATGTGGTTTTGTTGAAGGACTACGATGGCTCAATCCGTCCGTCTGATATAGTGTTTGATTCTTTGGATATATGGGTTAGGGTTCTAGACCTACCTATGGATATGATGAATGGGGTATATGGGAAGCTCATTGGAGGATGGATTGGAAAGTTCATATCTGCGGATGTGGATGAGGAAGGATTGGCCTGGGGAAAGGATCTTCGGATCAGGGTGGCGCTAACGGTGGATCAATGGCTGGTCCGAGGAGTTACTTCGAGAGAGAATGAAGATGAGGCTGTGGGCAAATGGTTTGATCTCAAATACGAGAAGGTACCACACTTTTGCTTTGCGTGTGGCTGCCTCGTGCACAAAGACAACATGTGCTCAGTGGAGAAGGAGGAAGTCCAGCAGTGGGGCGAATGGCTAAGGGACTCGCCGAGGGGGATTCAGAAACCCCCTCCCAATGCCCTACCGTTGGTTTCGTCGGGAAACTACAGTGGCAGTTTTTCGAGCTCTGAGGCTAGGGGCGAGGGAGGTGCATGCGTGCATGATCTGCACATCGGAGGAACTTAGCTACTGACTTTGCTCACTCCAGTTCTTCTCGCACTGGTGGGAAAGAGATTGAGAGAGAGCAGGAGGATGTTAACATCCTGGATAAGTGTCACCGGATGCGTATCTCTAATCGGGAGAAGGGAAAGACCACAGGGAACCAAGTGCAGCAAAAGAATAACAATGGTACTTGTGTTCGCCATCCAAGAAAGGTCTCTGAAGCAAAAACTCAAGATAAACCAATGTTCCACCTGGTAATAAGAGCAGAAAGAGAGGACACAAAATGGAGTGGAGACCGGTCCTAGTTCAAGTTATAGGAGAGGATGATCTGGAGTCAGCAGGCAAAAGACAACACACAAATTTAGTGTTCAATTGTATTGATGATCCAGAGAAGGGTGGAGAGGGGAAAGTTGCTAGTTCAGTGTTTGACAGAATTCAGAACCCACCATCAGCTCTTGCGATGCAGGACCGCAGGGGACAATGAATCTTCTAGCCCAGAACTGCCGTGGTTTGGGGTTGGACACGGCAGTGGGCGAACTTCGTGACCTGGTGAGGTCCTACAACCCAGGGGTGGTGTTTTTGTGTGAAACCAAACATAAACAAAAAGCTATGGAGAAACTACAATGGAGTTTGGGATTCAAACCGGTATTTGTGTGGAGGGGAAGGGAAAAGGGGGTGGATTAGGACTGTGGTGGCAAGACGGTATTGAAGTTTCAGTCCGCCCCTGGTGCCAATATTTCATTGATGCGAAGATTACCACAGAAGAAGGAGCCTAGGGATTCACCGGAATCTATGGCGAGCCAAAAACTGAGCTTTGATCTAAAACATGGGAGGTGCTTAGATTTCTTAAGGCTCAGATCACCTTCCATGGATCTGTGTTGGCGATTTTAATGAGATTGTTTCACAAGAGGGGCTGCTAGGCCAGAATGATCGAAATGAAAATTAGATGTCTAATTTTAGGGGCTGCCTATCGGACTACCGATTGGTGGACCTGGGTTTCTCTGGCTATCCATTTAGATGGGATAACAGGAGAGCGGGGGCCAATAATATCTAGGCTCGCTTGGATCCTGCCACTGCAAATGAAGAGTTCTTGGCTATGTTTCCTCTCACTCACGTTCAGCATATTGTAACTAAGGAATTTGATCATATGGCACTGCTTATTAAGATCACAGCTGAGCCGGACATCTGACCAGCTGTGATGTCAAAGAGTTTTCTGTTTGAAGAAATGTGGACGCGCCATGATTCTTATGATGCTATGGTGCAGGAGGCTTAGCGCGATAGTGACCATTTTGGTGGAGGGCTATATGGCTTGCTGGGGAGATTAAAGGAGGTTTCTGGATCCATGCAATGATGGAGCGTCTTCTCCGTTGGTTCTGTTTGTAAAGAAATAAAGAAACTGAAAGCGGGACTAGAGGACGCAAAAGTTCAGGCCTTGGTTACTGATTCCTCACAGGAGGTAAAGAATATTGAGAAAATGTTGCATGAAATATATGAAAGGGAGGAGATAATGTATAAGTAGAGGTAAAGATAGGGTTGTCTCAAGGCGGGTGACAAAAATACGAGATATTTTCAGAACAGAGCGACACACATGTGACACAAGAACACAGTCCGGTTTCTGCAGCGAGATGGCGGCAGCCGCTGCGATATAAATGAAGGCATGTGTGATATGGCACAAAGTTTTTTTTGCCAACCTGTATACCACGGAAGGCGCCTCTAACATGTCACGCATCTTAGAGAAGATCCCTGAATTTTTCACCCCTGAGATGAATCAAAAGCTGACTGTAGCTATGACTGACTCAGAAATTGAAAAGGCTCTTTTTCAGATGGGCCCGACTAAGTCCTCTTGGCCTGGTGGGCTACCACCATTATTCTTTCAGCACCACTGGGCTGAGCTGAAGGAAGCTATTCTTTCTGCTCTATGCCAAGGTACTAAAAGCTAGATATTACAAGGTGGGGGTTTTCCTAACAACAGGATGTCTGAATATGTCCTCGTTTACGTGGAGGGGGATCATTCAAGGCAGAGCGCTTCTCAAAGTTGCGCTAGTATGGCGGGTTGGAGAGGAATCTTCCATCAAAGTAATGGGTGATAATTGGATCCCACGTGCGGGTGCCCAACATCCACTGGGTTGTAGGCATGATGAATGCCGGGAGCATGTTAATGACTTCATTGTACCAGAGGGGGTTCATGGGATGTTGAAAAGTTGAATGATTTCTTCTATGAGATTGATGTAGGTGACATTCTGCGCACACCGGTTGGCCGGGCAGGGACGGAGGATTTCCAAGCTTGGAACCACACCAAGAACGATCTTTTTACGATGAAATATGCTTATCATCTCGCTGTACAGCGTAAGAAGGCGAAAGGAGGGACGGTGGAATCCTCCAATAGTTGTGCTGATCACAAAGGGCGGCTGGCACTTTGTGACATAGGTATGATTACTCAGATGCTTATGATGCGCTACCCTATACTGGGTAAAAGGCCTCTAGCCCATGAAGACTTCAAATGATGGCTCAAGGAAACAACCGATAAAGACTTTGATTGTATTAGGAAAGTGACTATGAACCGACATTGTGTTGGTGTTGTAATTACGCGTGTATGAAACCTATCCGCATAAAGCTTTGAGACCCGACCTATTATATATAGGACGGGAGAAGCCCAAGTGAGGGTACGGAAAACTCCCAGGCAACTTGTAATAGTGTGATTCCCAAATATTCAGGCGACTTTAACTCCATTGTTTTCCTGATATCCGATGAAATCCCCAACGTTCTCTTTTCCACGAAACCCTAAGTCCTTCACCATGGACATTGTCGAGGTTACCCCTCATCAATTGGCGCCATCTGTGGGAAACCTGAATGCTGAAACCATGGATTCGGCGGACCGCTCTCCACCAAGCATCAACCCGACAAAAGAAGATCCACACCCGCCCACCCCTGTATTGGTACCCACCGATTTCAACGGCGGATCCGATCTAATCATCGAAAGCTTCCACTTCCAAGTAGAAGACCTGCATGAATCACACCCTTCGGCTCGGATCACATTAGGACCGTCGGTGGAAATGTTGGAGATATGCCCAAGAGGCAATAATAAAGTGGTTATTATTATATCTTTATGTTTATGATAAATGTTTACATCTCATGCTATAATTGTATTAACCGGAAACATTAATACTTGTGTGTTTTGTAAACATAAAAGAGTCCCTAGTAAGCCTCTTGTTGAACTAGCTTGTTGATTGATTGATGATCATGGTTTCCTGATCATGGACATAAGGATGTGATTAATAACAAGGTTATATCATTAGGAGAATGATGTGATGGACACACACCCATAGTAAGCGTACCATAAGATCAATTCATTAAGTTCGTATTGCTGTAAGCTTTCAAATACATAGTAACCTATTCCTTCGACCATGAGGTTATGTTAATCACCATCACCGGATGGATACTTTGATGACATCAAACGCCGCTTCGTAACTGGGTGGTTATAAAGGTGTCATTGGGTATTCTGAAAGTATGTGTTGAAGCGCATGAACCAAGATTGGGATTTGCCCATCCATATGATGGATAGATATGCTCTGGGCCCTCTCGGTGGAATGTCATCTAATTAGCTTGCAAGCATGTGACTGGGTCACAAGGGATGACATAACATGGAACGAGTAAAGAGTACTTATCAGTAACGAGGTAAAACTAGGTATGGAGATACGGACGATCAAACCTCGGATAAGTATAGTATCGCGAGACAAAGGGAATTGGTTTCGTATGTAAATGGTTCTATCGATCACAAAGTCATCGTTGAGTATGTGGGAGCCATTATGGATCTCCAGGTCCCACTGATGGTTATTGATAGGAGATGTGTCTCTGTCATGTCTGCATATTCACGAATCGTAGGGTGACACACTTAAGGTTCGAAGTTGTTTTAAGTAGATATGGAATATGCGTTGGAGACCGAATGTTGTTCGGACTCTCGGATTGGATTCGGACATCACGAGGAGATCTGGAATAGTCCGGAGAATAATATTCATATATTTGGGATCATTTTCTAAGTTAGAAAATGTTCCAGAGTGTTTGTATGGAGATTCTAGAAGGTTTCGGAATGTCTGGAAGGTTCTAGAGGATTTCTTGGAATTTACTTGAAAACCAAGAAAGGATCAAAGGAGTCCTGGTGGGGTAAGACACGAATTCGTGGGGGAGGAGGACTCCTCCCCCCTTCCCACCGCCGGCCATAGGAGGGGAGTCCTACAAGGACTCCCCTTCCCCAGGCGCGCCCTCCCCCCCTTAAATAGAAGGGCAGGGGCGCCCCCTCCAAGCTCTCTCGAACAACTCCCAATCTCTGCCGCCTCTCTCCTCCACCTTTCTTCTGCATAGGCATAGGCGAAGCCCTGTAGAATTCTCTACTCCACCACCACCACCACGTCGTCATGCTGCTGGGATTCCGTGGAGAAGATCTACTACCTCCGTTGCTCGCTGGAACGGGGAGAGGAAGGTCTGCTTCGACTCCGCATGTGTGACCGACTGCGGAAGCGCTGCCAAAACGCGGCGCCGGAAGGATCGTCCACTTGACCGACTGCGGAAGCGCTGCTGGAACGCGACGCCGGAAGGATCGTCCACACGATCTTGAGATCGGCAAGTGATCGACTACATCAACCACGAGATCTAAACTCGTTAACGCTTTCGGATCTACGAGGGTTAGTTCCTATCTATCTCGTTGCACATGTCTAATAGATTAGATCTTGGCTTTTATCTAGATTAGATCTAGGTTTTGTTCGTTCTTGCGGTAGAAATTTTTTGTTTTCCATGCTACGAACCCATCAGTGGTATCAGAGCCGTATCTATGTGTAGATCTGTTGCACTAGTAGAACACAATGTTTTTGTGGGCGTTGATGCTTTTGTTGTCGGTGTCTTAGCGTGTACTTTGCATCTTGCGGCATGGTGGGATGAAGCGGCTCGGGCTAACATTACATGTCATCGCACATGAGACTTGCTCCACGCTTGACGTGCAACTTGCTTTGCACAAGTGGCTTTGCGGGTGTCTGTCTCTCCCACCATAGTTAAGATTCAATTTACAATGAGCATCTGACAACACTTGTATCAACGTTGTGGTTCTTGTTCGTAGGTAAGATCGGTCTTATGCGAAAGCCCCAAACCACGTAAAACATGCAAAGAAAATTAGAGGCGTCTAACTTGTTTTTGCAGGGGTTTTGTGATGTGATATGGCCATCATGTGATTATGATTGTATTTGATGTATGCAATGATCCTTGTTGTAATATGGCAACCGGCAGGAGCCTAATGGTTGTCTTTAATTCTGTTAAGACCTGCGTGTCTATTCATATTGTAATATCTTTATTCCAAGTAGTTGTAATAGTTACTAGTGATGATGGACAACCATGAAGCGGCGCCACTGACCTTGACGCAATGCTGGTGATGATGGAGATCATGTTCGTGCTTTGGAGATGGAGATCAAAAGCGCAAGAAGAAAGGGCCATATCATATCACACTTATTATGAATTGCATGTGATGTTAATCCTTTATGCATCTTGTATTGCTTAGATCGCGACGGTAGCATTATAAGATGATCCCTCTCACTAAATATCAAGTAATAAAGTGTTCGTCCTTAGTTGGCACCGTTGCTAAGACTCGTCGTTTCGAAGCATCTCGTGATGATCGGGTGTGATAGACTCTACGTGTGCATACAACGGGTGCAAGCTAGATTTGCACATGCGGATAGTAAGGTTAATCTTGACGAGCCTAGCATGTACAGACATGGTCTCGGAACACGGAATATCGAAAGGTAAAGCACGAGTCATATGGATGATATGATGAACATGTTGATTGTTCGCCTTTGAAGCTACATCATCTCACGTGATGATCGGACTTGGTGTAGTGGATTTGGTTCGTGTAATCACTAAAACAACTCGAGGGATGTTGTTTTGAGTGGGAGTTCATTTGTAATTTGGATTAGTCGAACTCAATTTATCATAAACACAATCAAAGTGAATTTGCATAGTTTGTTGTAGTCATTGGCATCCGTTCACCACCTTACGCTTAGTTATAGTTGAGATAGTGGAACTATAGAAATTCTGAATATTTGCTTTACGAACTGGTATCGTATTGTTTTGAGTGTCAATTTAAAATTTATAAGTCCTATTGCAAACTTTCAGCAAACTCCATTTACTCCATGAAGTTTAATAAATAGTATTAAATCAAGAGTAACAATTCCAGTGTTAGTATCTAATGTATCATGTTTGCCTCCATGATTCTTGATACTCAAAAGATTGTTTTTAATATCAAGTTTATCTAAGAGCTGAAAGCAATGTTTCATAAACCATCATATGTGAAAGGTATTGCGATATCTAAAACAATGTGTTGGTTACAACATGATAGAGTATATGTCCTCATATTTGATGAGAATTTGTGAAGGTTGGAGACACTAGTCGTCCTAATCCTCCAAAAGGTTTTGGAAAAGAAACATTATACTCGCAATTCACCTTTATAAGCTATAGCAGCTTGATCATGAAAGTGGTCATGATAAGGATGAATAGAAGATGTAAGTAAAATGTTTACTGCACTAAAAGATTACTAAAGAATGGATTTTTGAAAGAACACCAAACATTTGATGATGGTGATCCACTTCAAAGTGCAAGTCCAAAGGTATTGGTATTTGACTATACACACTTTGTACTATGTGTCATGTGAATGACATCACTATTGATGTTGATATATTCTTTAAAAGGAAGGAATTGCTGAAAGAGAATCTATAAAATATTTGGCAGAAAATAAAAGGTTGGAGATGTCCAACTTAGGCATATAGAAGATATACATGTTATGGTTGTATTCCTTGCTTGTTAAACAATGTGGTTCTTAGGTATTGGATACTGGTATTGGATACCGAATTGGTTGGTATGAAGTGTCATACAGGACAATACAATTCATGAACTGCAATGGCCTAAGTAACTAACAAGAGAAAAAGTGATGATGTTCATCGAAAACAAACAGAGGGTTGTTGTGTTGCTCGTTAACATCAAAGCTTGCCTTCAAGATTTGTTTCAATAATTGTTATTTTGATCAGGTATTATGACGACAAAAGGTTGTTCAAATAATTACCGTATTCCATAAAGGATGGATGAACTTTTACAAGTCTAGTAGGAGAAATCACATCCATAAACACTATTGCTAAAATGTCGCAAGACAAATGATTGAAAGATCACTTATGAAGTGACATCACTGTTTAAATTATATTTGAAAGAAAACATGAAGAAACTCCATGTTGATGGAATTTTGGAGTCTTTGATTTTGATCAATTGACGCATGTGAGACCTTCCTCAAGATAATTAAAACTCCGTCCATATGCCAGATAGGAACGGATGACTAGCTTATTGGAAATTGTGCATGCTGATGTGCATAGTCCATTATGTGTAGCCATATGCGATGGATCTTTTTGCTTCATATGCTTTCTCCGAAAATTTGAGTGAATATATCTGTATATTTACTTAATAAGGAGGAAGTATGAAACATTTGAAAGTTGTTCAAAGACTTTCAAGATGAAGTTGAAAATCATTGTAACAAGAAAATAAAGAGTTTATGATTCGATTATAAAGGAAGATATTTGAGCTACATGTTTAGCAAAAACACCTAATGACTTGAGGAATTGTTCTATGATTTGTGTTTCCTGATAAACCATAGGAGTATGGCATATTCGAGAGATGAAATCAAACCATGTTTGAGATGGTAAGATCAAGGGTGTCGTTTATAAAACTGCCATTATGTTTTAAGGATTCAAGCTTTAGTGACTACCGCTTTTACACTGAAAAGAGCACCATCGTGATCCATTGAAATGACACCATATGAGTTATGGTTCGGGATAAAACCCGAATTGTCTTTTCTTAAATTTTGGTATGTTATGCATAAGTAAAATGTTTACAACCAAAGTCAGATAAGCACGTCTTTGTAGGTTATCCCAAAGAATTTGTTGGGAATTTCTCCATAACACCGAGGACAAAAGAGTTTGTCACCTGGAACGTCAAGTTTCTTGAGAAGGAATTTTTCGTGAAAAGTTAAGTGGGAGGACAATAGAACTTTGATAAGGTTGTTGAACCTTAGCTATATGTGCTAAGTAGCGCAGCGCCGGAAAGTGTCCCGGTGACGGCCACAATGCTCATGGCTCTCGTGATTACAAAAGGTGTGATCTTGGAGATTAGAGTTCCTATAGAACCGTGTGGGTCGGTAAGAATCAAATAGTAAGATTTGATAAGCAAGTCGTTATTGTTTTGATAAGGATGAACCGACTACATGCAAAGAAGCGATGATGGGCCCTGACTCCATAAAATGACTAGAAGTCAAGGAATCCGTGATAGTATCCATACACGAGAAATCAAGTTTCTGAACTTAGAAGACCCTCCGGAAAGGCGTGAAGCCTATCGGTCGTGTTTGGATCTATAAAGAAATAGACATGGATGTTTCAAATCTATGAAATAGTCGACATCTCGGAAAGAGTTTATGACAATGTTCAAGGAATTGACTATGATAAGATTTGATCTTTCATAGCGATATTTAGTCTGGACGGATTAATGTAGCAACCACTACATATATTTTGGTATATGGTAGTTGAACAAACAAAACAAGTTCTTCTAATAGAATGGTTACCTAGGACGTGTACATGACACGATCCAAAGGGTTTTGTTAATTCAAAGGATGCTAAAAGAGTATGCAAAACTTCAATGGTTGAAGTGAGCATCGCGGAGTTGGAATCTTCACCGTGATGAAACCGTTAAAAGGTTTAAATTCATCGGAGATGATGAAGATGCTTGCATTTGCAAGAAATTAAGTGGGAGCGCCGAGACATATTTCTAATACATTATGTAGAGGACATATTGTTGATTAGAAATAATGTGTCTTTTATTGACACAAGTTAAGAATTTCATTTCGATGAAAGACTTAGGCATAACTCGAGAATTAGGCATCAATGTCTATAAGGCGCTAATATAGTTTTGCCAAATGTACATAGATACGATGTTGAATGAGTTCAATATGGAAACAACAAGAAAGGTTCTTGACGCACGGAAAGGACTGAATCAAGATTCAAGTGTGTTGACACAAGATTCAAGTGTTTTGACACTTGGTGAAATCACAAGAATATTTTGATCAATCATTCTTTGAGATGTACACATCCAGATATGTCCTATGCTCTAAATTTTATGAGCATATACCAGAATGATTCATAAGATAATCATTGGACAATAGTAAAGATATTCTTATGAGCTTTGGAAGAACTAAGAATATACCATGTATAAGTGACAAATAGTTAAAGGTAGTTCATTGTAAAGTGTTACATTGATACTAGTGTTGTCACAAGATACAAATTAAATTTATCTCAATTTAGACTATGGGTAGCACAATGTAATGGAAAGGATGTTCCATGATGGATTTGGATGAGTTCCAAAGTTAAGACATTGTGACGGATACTACAACAAAAGGCTAAGTATATAACTGCTATAGTAGCAGCAAAGGAGGGCATTTGTGTTAAGTAGTTTGTTATCAAACTAGGTGTGGTTCAAAGTGGGCTAATACTATGAAGATATATTGTGTGACAATAATATCAACATATTTTGAGCCGAAGGAACTAAAGGTCTCACCAAAGGACCAAATTATACAATGCCATCTCATTGGAGAATGAGTAATGCGTAGAGACGCAAGGACATGCAAATACACACGGACCTGGAAGTGTCAGATCCGAAGATTATGTTTACCACTAGCAATAGTGTCTATACAACACCAGAAAGCCATAGGTGTTGAATGCACAAGTTTTTAACTAGATTATTGACTCTAGTGCAAGTGGGAGATTGTTGGAGATATGCCCAAGAGGCAATAATAAAGTGGTTATTATTATATCTTTATGTTTATGATAAATGTTTACATCTCATGCTATAATTGTATTAACCGGAAACATTAATACTTGTGTGTTTTGTAAACATAAAAGAGTCCCTAGTAAGCCTCTTGTTGAACTAGCTTGTTGATTGATTGATGATCATGGTTTCCTGATCATGGACATAAGGATGTGATTAATAACAAGGTTATATCATTAGGAGAATGATGTGATGGACACACACCCATAGTAAGCGTACCATAAGATCAAGCCATTAAGTTCGTATTGTTGTAAGCTTTCAAATACATAGTAACCTATTCCTTCGACCATGAGGTTATGTTAATCACCATCACCGGATGGATACTTTGATGACATCAAACGCCGCTTCGTAACTGGGTGGTTATAAAGGTGTCATTGGGTATTCTGAAAGTATGTGTTGAAGCGCATGAACCAAGATTGGGATTTGTCCATCCATATGACGGATAGATATGCTCTGGGCCCTCTCGGTGCAATGTCATCTAATTAGCTTGCAAGCATGTGACTGGGTCACAAGGGATGACATAACATGGAACGAGTAAAGAGTACTTATCAGTAACGAGGTAGAACTAGGTATGGAGATACCGACGATCAAACCTCGGATAAGTATAGTATCACGAGACAAAGGGAATTGGTTTCGTATGTAAATGGTTCTATCGATCACAAAGTCATCGTTGAGTATGTGGGAGCCATTATGGATCTCCAGGTCCCGCTGATGGTTATTGATAGGAGACGTGTCTCTGTCATGTCTGCATATTCACGAACCGTAGGGTGACACACTTAAGGTTCGAAGTTGTTTTAAGTAGATATGGAATATGTGTTGGAGACCGAATGTTGTTCGGAGTCTCGGATTGGATTCGGACATCACGAGGAGATCCGGAATAGTCCAGAGAATAAGATTCATATATTGGGGATCATTTTCTAAGTTAGAAAATGTTCCAGAGTGTTTGTATGGAGATTCTAGAAGGTTTCGGAATGTTCTGGAAGGTTCTAGAGGATTTCTTGGAGTTTGCTTGAAAACCAAGAAAGGGTCAAAGGAAACCTAGTGGGGCAAGACACGGATTCGTGGGGGAGGATCCTCCCCCCTTCCCACCGCCGGCCATAGGAGGGGAGTCCTACTAGGACTCCCCCTCCCCAGGCGCGCCTCCCCCTTAAATAGAAGGGCAGGGGCGCCCCCTCCAAGCTCTCTCGAACAACTCCCAATCTCTGCCGCCTCTCTCCTCCACCTTTCTTCTGCACAGGCATAGGCGAAGCCCTGCAGAATTCTCTACTCCACCACCACCACCACGCCGTCGTGCTGCTGGGATTCCGTGGAGAAGATCTACTACCTCCCCTGCTCGCTGGAACAGGGAGAGGAATGTCTGCTTTGACTCCGCACGTGTGACCGACTGCGGAAGCGCTGCCGAAACGCGGCGCCGGAAGGATCGTCCACTTGACCGACTGCGGAAGCGCTGCTGGAACGCGACGCCGGAAGGATCGTCCACACGATCTTGAGATCGGCAAGTGATCGACTACATCAACCACGAGATCTAAACTCGTTAACGCTTTCGGATCTACGAGGGTTAGTTCCTATCTATCTCGTTGCACATGTCTAATAGATTAGATCTTGGCTTTTATCTAGATTAGATCTGTGTTTTGTTCGTTCTTGCGGTAGAATTTTTTTGTTTTCCATGCTACGAACCCATCAGGAAAAACCTACGCCTATGGTGGTACCAACATCTTCTATCGGGTCCTCCATGGACGCCAAAGCACAGATCTAAGTAGGCGAAGAAAGCGAGCAAATCGATATGGATCTAGGGGACCTTGATGGTCTTTACGATAATCTCTCCTTCGGATCAGACCCACAGCTAACCTCACCATGCGAAGCAAGCCCGGCAAATTCAGAACCCAAAGAAATCAGTGAAAACGTCGACTTCATAATAAGGATGGCGAAAATTTACCCAGAAATACAATCTTAGAATACTACTGATGGCTCAGTGTTGATGTAGAGCTCGTTGGGAACCCCAAGAGAAAGGTATGATGAACACAGCAGCAAGTTTCCCTCAGTTATGAAACCAAGGTTTAATCGAACCAGTAGGAGCAAGGAAATACCCCAAAGGTGTTGCTAGCTGAGCCTTGGTAGGGCGCACTACCGGTGCTAGTAGCAACGTGGAGACCTGCACAACACAACCATAGAACTTTGTCCCCAACTTGTCATGAGGTTGTCAATCTCACCGTGTTTTGCTGAAAACAAAGGACTAAACGTATCGAATGGAAGGAAGTGAAAGTTTGCAGAAAGTAAACACAAAGCAATAAACAGTTTATAGATTGTATGTAGAAAACGACCGGGATCCATAGTTCACTAGAGGTGTGGCTCTCCTTAAGATAGATAACATGCTGGGTGAAAAAATTACAGCGGGGCAATTGACAAACATCGAGAAAGCAATACATGCATTTACTAATCATCTTGACTCCTTTGAGACTTGATTGGGCATTACAACATTATACATAGACCGCCATCCAACTGCATCTATGACTAATAATCCACCTTCAGGTTATCATCCGAACCCCCTCTAGTATTAAGTTGCAAGCAATAGATTATTGCTTTACGAATTGCGTGTAAAGTAAAGAATACGATTGTTCTATGAACAAAGGATTTTTTTTATCCCTAGTAGCAACAGCACATCTAGTGCCTTAGAGATTTCTGTCACTTCCCTAGATTACCAGAGGCATGAAACCACTATCGAGCATAAATACTAACTCTTGGAGTTGCTAGAATCTACTTGGCCAAGATAGCTACTAACAACAGAAAGCATGCAAGATCACAAATAACAAAGACATGATAGAATCAGTAATCAATCTGAAATAGCATCTCAATATCCATCGGATCCCCGCAAACACAACATGCAGAATTACAAATAGATGATCTTGATCATGAACGGAGCTCACAAGATCTAGACATGAAAGCACAAAGGAGGAGAACCAGCCATCTAGCTACTACATGGATCCGTAGTCCAAGGATGAACTGCTGACGCATCACACCGGAGGCTTGCATGGTGATGAAGAAGGCCTCCAGGGTGAATTCCCCTCTCTGGCAGGGTGCTGGGAAGAGCTTCAGATCCCTCCCGATCTAGGGATGGAGATGACGGTGGCTACAGACTCTTTCGTGGATTTTTGATCGGGTAATTAGGGTTTTCGTCCCGAGGGCATCTTATAGGTGGAAGGAGAGGCCGAGGGGGTGCTTAGGCTGGCCACACCACCCCTTGGCACGGCCAGGTGGCGTGGCCGCCCTCTGGCCCTTCTCCGTCTCGTATTCTGGCATCTGCTGACTTCCGGAAAATAGGCACTTTGGCTTTTGTCCCATCCAATTCCGAGAATATTCATTTTCTGACTTTCCTGGAACCAAAAACAGCAGAAAACAGGCAGCTGGCACTGTGGCTCTTGTTAATAGGTTAGTCCAAGAAATCATATGAAAAGAACTCCAAAGTGTGGACAAAACACAAGAAAGTGGATAAAACCAAGGATGGAACATCAAAAATTATAGATACATTTGCAATGTATCAACATCCCCAAGCTTAACTCCTGCTCGTCCTCGAGTAGGTAAGTGATAAAAAGAAAGAATAATTTTTGAGGTGACATGCACCATCAAAGACTTGATCAAAGTATTTGTAAAACATTCAAAGCTGGGATCATAGTACTTCAATCATAACATGAAAGACAAAGTTCTAGCATTAAGACAAAGAAACTATGATGCAGCATGAAAAGGCACAAACAAAAGATTCATGAATAACAATGCTTTGCAAGATGTTTGTTTGTTTCACATAAAGAAAACATAGCATAATAGCATTCAGCTTGTCCCTCATAGAGTAGAAAATATAAATGCATAGGACACCTTCAAAGAGAGTGACTAGATACAAATAGTTTAAAGCAAGCAATATCAAGTTATGCATCAATCAACTAGTCTTGGGACAATGCACATAGAACTAAGAATGGCCACTATGCTCTCAAAGTAGGTGCATAAAGGTAGAAGGTGGAGACTCAATATAATGGTGGAAGAAAGGCCTTCATAGAAGTAAGTTGGGATTCAAGTCTCATAAAGAGCTTCCAAAAATTATGGTACTTATAGCTTTGAGCTCTCATTGCACGTATCATAAGCATCTTGAAGGTGATTAAGGTTAAAGTGAACAAACTATGGTGTACATGTTTGACGAAGTATAAGTTAGGAATCTGATGTCCCTTGTATACGAGGGCCGCTCCTCATGCTACTCAAGTTTAGTCACCGGTAAGTTCTTATCATCGTAAGCACATGTGTATCATAGAGAACTGCCAACGGGGTACCCCTTGCCCGATGATACGAAAGAATCCCCATATCAAAATGACAAGGCAAGCATATAACGAGCATCTCAGCAATCTTCTTATTTACCATGGGAATATGGTGCTTTTTTCTCTCTTTCCTGTTTTCATAATATCTCTTTTTTCTTTTCTCTTTTTTCTCAATATAGGACTCTTTTTTTATAAGAAGAATGCTTCATAGACAGCTCATTATGGTTACGCTGCAGGTTTCCACCATGTCAGCATGGATTAGACCAGCGGCCCAGGCGTTTCTCTAACACATATACATAACTCCATGGACTTACAAGCTCCCCTTTCATTTCACACCGACGACATCCATATACAAAAGAGCATGATATCAACTAGGTACAAGTACCAAGTGCAATGTTGAAAGCGTTCCCCATGAAAGCATGGTTCTGCTAATTCCCAACAAATAAGTGCAAGCATATACAACATAGACGACACAATGGTTCAAGTTTATTAAGGGCAAGAAAAGTAAAGTGTGCCATCAAGTTCGTGAGAGCTTTAATCACTAGTTTTCTCATAACAAGTTTAATTTGGAAGGTAAACAAAAGCATGAATATACTTAGAATAGCATAGGCTAATAGGTAGGTATGGTGGACTCTTTGGAATAACTTGGTTTAAGGAGTTGGAGGCATGAGTGGAATTCATACTTGGTTGTGGAGGCTAGCAAAAGACTGGGAGCGACAAACTAAGAGAGTAATAATGGCCATAATCATGCAGAGAGACAAAACATCATTGATCAAAGCATAAAGTGATACTACAAGTTGACTACTAAAGGATCATAAAGGCTATGGTGACTTGAGATAGTCATAACATGGTGTGAGCATGCGCCAAGTCAACCCAAATAAAGCATCAAAGGAGAATACCACTATACTATACTTTAATATGCTAAAACAACGCATGATTCATCCAAGGCACATTAAGCAATCTCAATTGTTTATAACAAGTCATGCTACAACAAAGAATACTAAGCATAAAGCCAAAACAATATCAAGCATGGCATGACAGAGCATAGGCCACAGTCAAAAACAAGCTCTTTTTACCACATAAGAATGAACATTCCTACTCTTTTCCAATCCAAACCAAACTATTTGCAAACCAATGTATGAAAGAGGGGGTCCAACCAATTTATTCAGAAAACTAAGCAAACCAAGCAAACGAAAAACCAAAACGAAAACGAAAAAGAAGACGCACCAAGAACAACCCAACTGTGCATGAAACAATAAAAATGAAGCGTTTGGAAGAAACCTGGGATTTTTATTGATGAAGAGGGGGATGCCTTGGGCATCTCCAAGATTTGATGCTTGTACTTCTTGGATATTTATTGGGGTGACATGTATGGCATCCCCAAGCTTGAGCTTTAGTCCATCCTTCATATCATTACTCATTCCTTTCATACACCTGAAATTTTTCCTTCATACAAAACTTCACACAATCTTTATTAGCAACATTAGTGCACTCAAGATAAATAAGTCTTAAGGTTCAGTTATAACACAAAATAAACTTTCATTAGAACACTAGCTACTGTAGCACTTCCCTACAAAAGCACAATTTCCCAAAAGAACTTAAAAAGGAACCAACAAGAAGCAAATGCAGAAAATGGCAGAAATCTATCAAAACAGACCAGCATGTAAAGACGAATTTTTTAGAAGACCTTATGTTGCTCAAATCAAAACGTGTTGAACTAACGAAAGTTAGATAACAACCTGGGACAGAAGCACAAAAATTCACGCCTCAAAAATATGTTCACAGATTTCACACGAATTTTTACGGTGAACCACAAAAATCTGTTTCAGGACAGCAACTTTCCCAATCATTACTTCTCTCTCATTAGAGGTTACTCTTGGCACAAAAAGCAAATAAAAAGGATAAGGAGCGGTTATTACTGAAGTAATAACTTCCAAGACTCATCTAAAACTTTTGGTTTATCTTCCAATAAGTACTTTTCTTTAAAGCCTTTAAGTTAGACATAAGAAGCAAAGAAAGAATCAAGTGTTCTCAAATGAAGAAGTATTAAGCCCAAATTTGTTTTCATAGGAGAGGCAAACGAAATATTCTCTCTCTTCTTAGGGAAGTGTTCTATACATTTCTTGAGTGGGAGTTGATATTTAGTGGTGCCTTCTTTCATATCAATAATGGCAGCAACAGTTCTAAGAAAAGGTCTTCCCAAAGTAATAGGACAAGAAGCATTGTATTCAACATCCAAAACATAGAAATCAACGGGGACATAATCATTGTTATCCATAATAAGAACATCATTAAGACTCCCCATGAGTTTCTTTTTAGTATTATCATCAAGTGGGACATTCAAATAACAATCTTCAAGTGGAGGCAAATCAAGCATATCATAAATCCTTCTAGGCATAATAGAAACACTACTATCAAGATCACATAAAGCTTTGAAATCAAAGTCATTCACTTTCATATTAATGATGGGTTCCCAACCATCTTCTTGTTTTATAGGAATAGAAGCTTTATGTTTCATCTTTTCTTCTTTAATCTTTATGAGAGCATCAGTAATGTGTTTTGTAAAGGCCATGTTCATAGCACTAGCATTAGGACTTTTAGCAAGCTTTTGTAGGAACTTAATAACTTCAGAGATATTGCAACCATCAAGATCAAAATCAATTTTATCATCTAGAGTAGTAGAACTATTACTAGCCTCAACACTAGTGGTGGTAATAGTAGAAACACTAATGTTTCTAGCAATTTCATCTTCTGTTTCCCACTTAGCATATAATTCAGCTAATAATCTAACATTTTCATCAATTCTTACTTGTATGGCATTAGTAGCTGCAAAGGGATTATCATTAGTTTCAGGTTTAGCAGCCATTTTATTCAAAGAAGATTGAGCTTCAGCCAAAGATGCTATATTTCTTTCAGCATTAGAGAGTTTTTCCTCAATAATTTTCTTGAAAGCAGTTTGCTTACTAATAAAGTATTTGAGCATAACTTCAAGTTCAGAGGGTTCACTCCTATTATTGTTGTAAGAATTTCCATAAGCATTACCATTGTTGGGAGGATATGGCTTATAATTGCTGTTACCAAAATTACTCCTATAAGCATTATTGCCAAAATTGTTATTTCTTATGAAATTCACATCAACTTGCTCTTCTTGAGCAACCAAAGAAGCTAAAGGAACATTATTTGGATCAATATGGGCTTTCCCATTAACAAGCATAGACATAATAATATCAATCTTATCACTCAAGGAGGAGGTTTCCTCAAAAGAATTTACCTTCCTACCTTGTGGAGCTCTCTCAGTATGCCATTCAGAATAATTAACCATCATATTGTCTAGAAGTTTTGTTGCAACACCCAAAGTGATGGTCATAAAGGTACCTCCAGCAGCAGAGTTCAATAGGTTCCTTGAAGAATAGTTCAATCCTGCATAAAAGGTTTGGATGATCATCCAAGCAGTCAGTCCATGAGTGGGACAATTCTTTACCAAAGATTTCATTCTTTCCCAAGCTTGAGCAACATGCTCATTATCAGATTGTTCAAACTTCATCATTTTACTTCTCATAGATATAATCTTAGCAGGAGGATAGTATTTTCCAATAAAATCATCTTTGCACTTAGTCCAAGAATCAATAATATTCCTAGTTAAGGAATTCAACCATTCTTTAGCTTTTCCTCTCAAAGAGAAAGGAAACAATTTAAGCTTAATAATATCACCATATATATCCCTATACTTTTGCATCTCACAAAGTTTAACAAAGTTATTTAGATGGGCGATAGCATCTTCATTACCAATACCAGAAAATTGTTCTCTCATAACAAGATTGAGTAAAGCAGGTTTCATCTCAAAGAAAGTATCTTCAGGCACAGGTGGAGCAATAGGTGTGCTCATAAAATCATTGTTGTTGGTGCTAGTGAAGTCACACAACTTAGTGTTTTCAAGAGTAGTCATTTTTTGTGTTTTCAAATAAGAAAGCAAACTAGTAAAACTATTTTTTTATGTTTTTGATAAAGAAACAAGCAAACAAAGAAAAAAGGAACTAAGCAAAACAAAAATAACAAAGTAAAGAGATTGGTTATGAGGGACTCCCCTTGTGAAGATGTTCTTGACTCCCCGGCAACGATGCCAGAAAAATGCTTGATGGCTCAGTGTTGATGTAGAGCTTGTTGGGAACCCCAAGAGGAAGGTATGATGAGCACAGTAGCAAGTTTCCCTCAGTTATGAAACCAAGGTTTAATCGAACCAGTAGGAGCAAGGAAACACCCCAAAGGTGTTGCTAGCTAAGCCTTGGCAGGGCGCACTACCGGTGCTAGTACCAATGTGGAGACCTGCACAACACAACCACAGAACTTTGTCCCCAACTTGCGATGAGGTTGTCAATCTCACCATGTTTTGCTGAAAACAAAGGATTAAACGTATCGAATGGAAGGAAGTGAACTTTGCAGAAAGTAAACATAAAGCAGTAAACAGTTTATAGATTGTATGTAAAGAAAAGGACCGGGATCCATAGTTCACTAGAGGTGGCTCTCCTTAAGATAGATAACATGCTGGGTGAACAAATTACAGCAGGGCAATTGACAAACATCGAGAAAGCAATAAATTCATATACTAATCATCTTGACTCCTTTGAGACTTGATTGGGCATTACAACATTATACATAGACCGCCATCCAACTGCATCTATGACTAATAATCCACCTTCAGGTTATCATCCGAACCCCCTCTAGTATTAAGTTGCAAGCAACAGATTATTGCTTTACGAATTGCGTGTAAAGTAAACAATATGATTTTTCTATGAACAAAGGATTGTTGTTTTCTCCCTAGTAGCAACATCACATCTAGTACCTTAGAGATTTCTGTCACTTCCCCAGATTACCATTGGCATGAACCCACTATTGAGCATAAATACTAACTCTTGGAGTTGCTAGCATCTACTTGGCCCAGATAGCTACCAACAACAGAAAGCATGCAAGATCACAAATAACAAAGACATGATGGAATCAATAATGAGTATGAAATAGCATCTCAATATCCATCAGATCCCCACAAACACAACATGCAGAATTACAAATAGATGATCTTGATCATGAACGGAGCTCACAAGATCTAGACATGAAAGCACAAAGGAGGAGAACCAGCCATCTAGCTACTACATGGATCCGTAGTCCAAGGATGAACTACTCACGCATCACACCGGAGGCTTGCATGGTGATGAAGAAGGCCTCCAGGGTGAATTCCCCTCTCCGGCAGGGTGCCAGGAAGAGCTTCAGATCCCTCCCAATCTAGGGATGGAGATGACGGCGGCTACAGACTCTTTCGTGGATTTTTGATCGGGTACTTAGGGTTTTCGTCCCTAGGGCATCTTATAGGCAGAAGGAGAGGCCGAGGGGGTGCCTGGGCTGGCCACACCACCCCCTAGCACTGGCCAAGTCTGGCCACGCGGCCAGGGGGTGTGGCCGCCCTCTGGCCCTTCTCCATCTCAGATTCTGGCATCTGATGACTTCCGGAAAAATAGGCACTTTGGCTTTTGTCCCGTCCAATTCCGAGAATATTCATTTTCTGACTTTCCAGGAACCAAAAACAACAGAAAACAAGTAGCTGGCACTGTGGCTCTTGTTAATAGGTTAGTCCAAGAAATCATATGAAAAGAACTCCAAAGTGTGGACAAAACACAAGAAAGTGGATAAAACCAAGCATGGAACATCAAAAATTGTAGATACATTTGCAATGTATCAACTACCAGCGCATCCTTCAGAGTAGAAGACAACATCACCAGCCCACGCATAATACGCCACCAAGTGTGCATGGTCAATGGGAACACCTCAACACCATGCGACTCTAACGATAACCCTATCCTCGACCCCAGTGATATTTTATCAGATGACAATGCAGAAAATCACAGCAATGAAGGGGACCACGGAAATGGAGGACAAACAGCAGAAAACCGCATAGTCCAAGGAAGGGCAGGAGAGCCACATGAAGGAGAGAGGCGAACTCTTCGGCTACCAGTAGCGGCATGGAAAAAAATCAAGGGAAGCAATTTCGGGAGCAGTTCCGATGACAGCGGACGCTTCACATGAGGATCTATTAGCATATCAATATCTGCTTCATCACAAGAAGAGAGACCTACTCAGGATGTAGAGGCAACTCGACGAAAGAAAAATATTAGCCGATGAATCCAGCTTACGACGAGCACAGCTAAGTTCTACCCGAGGATCAGGGAGCGTAACAGGAGGAGCACCACCAAGAAGGAGAACATCTCGATTGGAGAATATACCTGAAGTAGAGAGAGGCGGACTCATCTGGGATCTTGATTTATCGTTCATGTCGATAGATCAATCAGGAAACATCAAGGCAAACAACCCAGGAAGCCATCATGGCCACGCAAACATATCTGATCACAACTCAGCCCACACCCGACGATCCTTGTGCGGCCCTCCACCGCTCTGCCCTTATGAACCTTGGCATGGTGGGAGCCTCTCTCGCGGAAGCAGAGCAAGGAATCACGCGATAGCCCGATAGATCCCCACGCTGTCGCAGCAGCCCTCGGCAAGTGGGACACACCCGACGATCTCGATCGCCACACCAGGCACACCTCGTAGGACACAAGCCGCGAAGCAACACAAGAAACGACAACACACAACACAGGAACGATGGATCAAGAGACGAAAACCGCAGCCGACGACACCATGACGAATACAACGAAGACGATTACAAGCTATGCGGGGCTAGTTGTTTCACTCAGTGGATTTGCAAAACCACAGTACCCAAGGATTTCAAACTTCCACACGACCGCCAAAAGTACGATGGACTCCAAGAACCCGAAGCATGGTTAGCAGATTATTTGGCTACTGTCAAGTTACAAGGCGGTCCCACAACTACCGCAATGCAAAGCTTACAATTACACCTCACCGGCACTGCAAGATCATGGCTCAGGCAGCTACCCGAGGATTCCATTGGCAGCTGGAACAACCTAGAAGATAAGTTCTTCCGACACTTCCAATCCACATTTATGCGACCTGCATCCTTGGAGCAGTTGCATGCATGCAAACAAAAATCTAGGGAATCAATAAGAGCATTCATCCAAAGATGGAATATCATCAAAAACTCAGTTGATTCCATATCCGATGAAAGGGCTATCGACGCCTTCAACGACGGCCTCCGTCGCCGAGAATTCATAGAAGAACTGGGACGGGTTAAACCCAAAACAATCTCACAGCTAACGGAAATAGCAAATCGTTGGGCTGATGGGGATGACGCGTTGTATAATAAGCATACACGATCACCTAAAGAAGACAGGGTTAAACGCGGGAACGATAGAAGAAGAAGGAACAACAATGGAAACACGGGACCAAGTTACATCGCAGCCAGTTTTTTGGGTGAAGATAACAACAGAAGCAATGACTACAATGGTGGGTACCGCCAAAGTAAGGATGACGTCGGAGGAAGCCAGTCAACACAACGATACCAGCCAAGAGCTCGGGATCCACCCATGTCCGCAATGCAAATGCTGGAAGGACCCTGTAATATGCACTTTTACGTCGACTCGGCTGGCAGGCAACAATCTAAGCATCTCATGAAAGATTATCGAACATTCTTGAAGATGCAGGAGTTATGTAGTGCAAAAGCAACTGAAGCGGCAAATCGAGGATACGCATCCACGCCTGGAATGTTAGCCATCAGCACACAACCACCACCATCACCAGTAGTACAACCGCTAAACACAACTGATCAAAACGGTGAATACCCTAGGTAAAAAGGGGCAATGTCAATGATTCAGAAGGGACGTCCCTCCAATAGAACTCAGAAGCTCATCACAAGACAAATCAATATGGCAGAAACAGCAACATCAACCACACCCGAATATCTCCACTGGTCCGAGCAAGAAATCACATTCAGCAGAGATGATCACCCGCTTCGGGTCCCACGACCGGGCCACTCAGCATTGATAGTCGAAGCACAAATTGGTGGTTTCGATATGAGCAAAGTCATCATGGACGCAGGAAGCAGCATAAATCTGATCTACGCAAAAACGCTAAGAACAATGGGATATCCCCTAGACAATCTCGCGCCAACCGAAACATCTTTCCACGGAATAGTACCAGGTAAAGCCGAAATTCCTTTAGGAAATTTTTTTCTTGACGTTGTTTTTGTTTCCAAAGTAAATTTTAGGTGGGAAAAACTTGAATTCGAAGTTATGGACTGGCCATCACAATATCATGCGATCCTGGGACGACCAGCCTTCGCACGATTCATGTCAGTTCCACATTATGCGTACCTAGTCATGAAAATGCCAGCACCAAGAGGAATCATCACAGTAAAAGGAAGCTTCACATGTACCGACAATTATGATCGGGAGTTCAATAAAATTTCTGAATCTTTCGGGATGGCACCAGAGTTCGAACAACTCAAAACTTCGGTAATTGCGGAACCACTAGAAGTAGCGTGTGTCAATCTCGATCAGGCTTTTGACACTGCAAAGGACAAAAAAGAAGTACAGATCCACCCCGTTGACCCGACGAAAACAACATTAGTGGCTTCCAATATTGGTCCCGCATAGGCAAGCGCGCTCATCGAGTTCCTCCATGAGCACTGGGAGATTTTCACATGGCGACCTTCTGACATGCTGGGAATTCCCAGGGAACTCGCTGAGCACGCATTAAATTTGGATCCAAAGGCAAAGCTAGTAAAGCAACCGCTTTGTCGCTTTGCAGAACCAAAGCATAAAGCCATTGGAAAGGAGCTCCATCGCCTTATTAATGCCAATTTTACCAAAGAGCTAACAAAAGTAGAGTGGGTCGCAAACCCAGTATGTGTTCCAAAGAAAAATACTACAGAACTTTGGATGTGCATCGACTTTACTGCACTGAACAAACATTGTCCAAAAGATCACTTCCCATTGCCGCGAATCAACCAAATAATCGATGCAACCGCGGGATGCAAACGTCTTTCTTTCTTGGATGCTTACTTAGGATATCACCAGATTAGGATGAAGGAAGAAGATCAGGAGAAAATAGCGTTTATCATGCCTTATGGTGTATTCTGCTGCACAACAATGCCCTTTGGCCTCAAGAACGTCGGAGCAACATATCAGCGGATGATGTAGAAGTGTTTGGAAAGCCAAATAGTCACAAATGTACAGGTATATATTGATGACGTTATAGTTACAACAAGACAAGGATCTGCACTCATCAAGGACCTCGAAGAAACATTCAAAAATCTCGACAAGTTTAGCATCAAACTGTACCTGAAGAAATGTTCCGGCATGGCAAATCCTCAGATATTTGGTATCAGCAAGAGGAATCGAGGTTAACCCCGAGAAAATACAAGCAATTTTAACAATAAAAAATCCAACAAATCTATGTCGCGTACAGCAGCTGGCAAGGCGAGTAGCGGCACTCAGTCGTTTCATTGCAAGACTAGGAGAAAAAGCATTGCCATTTTACGCCCTCATGAGGAAATCAAAGAAATTCGAATGGACGGAAGAAGCTCAACGCGCCTTTGAAGATCTTAAAGGACAGTTTCAACATCTCCCGTCGTCGTGTCACCAAGAGAGAAAGAGCCTTTACTTATTTATATCACTGCCACAAATCAGGTGGTCAGCATGGTCTTGGTCGTGGAGCAACCCGAAGAAGGGAAAAACCATGGTGTATAGAGGCCAGTGTACTTCCTGAGCGAGGTATTATCGTCATCCAAACAAAGGTACCCACATTACCAAAAAACTAGCATATGGGGTATTTATGACAACACGAAAACTACGCCATTATTTTTCGGAACATCCGATCATAGTGGTTAATGAAGCACCTTTGTTAAGCATCCTCAACAATCTAGAAGCAACTGGGCATGTCTCTCTATGGGGCATCGAATTATCCCCTCGAGACATCACGTATGAGAAGCGCAAGGCAATCAAGTCATAAGTTTTGCCGGATTTTATCACAGAATGGACAGAGTTGCAATGTGCGGGTCCACCTGACCTTTCTAGTGCCTAGACAATGTACTTCGATGGATCAAAAAGAACAGAAGGAGCGGCGGCAGGAGTCATACTAGTATCACCACAAGGCCACAAAATGTGTTATATACTTCAGATGATCTCTACCAACGCATCCAATAATGAAGCAGAATACGAGGCCTTTTTGCACGGCATGCGAATGGCCAAAGCTTGCGGTGGAACTCGCCTCAAAATATTTGGAGACTCCATTCTTGTGGCACATCAGCAATGAACAAATGCGATTCCGTCAGCGATAACATGGTTTCCTACCGCGACCTATATGGAGTTATGGAAGCTCAGTTTGATGGATGCGAAGTATCACACATCAGGTCCTTATACTTACCAGTGCCACCCAGAATTTTTTGGGAAGAAATAACGTAACGGTCGATCAAAGCAAAAACAGTCTCCGAGGTTGTAGCACCCAAAACAGGAAAAAAAGTAACTCGCGAAAAGACTCGGGGGCTCCATCAGCGACCAAGAGTATGGAAGAGGACATTGAAGAGGAAGAACAGGAAATTGGAGAGGTCATGCTAATTGAACCTACATGGATGCAGCCGTATGTAGCATCTATGACGAAGGGTGAGCTACCCGAAGATGTGATAGAAGCCCGACAAATCACCCGAAGATCGAAGGCCTTCAGAATAATCAAAAGGGAGCTGTATAAGAGAAGTATTTCGGGGGTGTTGCAGCACTATGTAACACCCGGAGAAGGAAAATTCATACTCAAAGATATACACGAAGGAGTTTGTGGTCATCATGCTAGTAGCCGAGCAATTCCTACCAAAGCATTCAGGACAGGATTTTACTAGCTCACTGCAGTTCAAGATGCAAAAGATATCGTCAGAACATGTGAGGCATGTCAACAGTTTGCAACAAAGCCTGGAGCACCCGCTGTTGAGTTAAATCCTATACCTCTGGCTTGGCCCTTCGCTCAATGGGGACTCGATATGGTGGAAAAACATCACAAATCATTGCTAGGAGGACACGTCTTTCTGCTAGTAGCAGTCGACAAATTTACTAAATTGATTGAAGCAATGCCTGTCACCACCCAAGACGGAATTTCGGCTGTGAATTTTATTAAATCCATAGTATTTCAGTTCGGTGTACCGAACAGCATCATTACAGACAATAGAACTAACTTCACTTCCAATGAGTTCAAGGAGTACTGCCAGGAGATGGGTATCAAAGTAAGCTACGCCTCGGTAGCTCACCCGCAAACAAATGGACAAGTAGAAAAAGGCAATGGACTAGTCACTGCTAGACTCAAGAAAATACTGCTAGCGCCACTTGACAGAGCAAAAGGAGCCTAGGTTAATGAATTACCATTTTTCTTATGGAGTTTACGTACAACCCCAAATAATTCGACACAAGAGACACCTTTCTTTCCGGTCCACGGCACAGAAGTCATGCTTCTTGTTGAAGTGTCACATGAATCTCCAAGAGTAGCTGCATACGATGAAGAGGAATCAAGAGAAGCACTCGAAGATAATGTGGATGCACTTGATGTAGCTCGAGATGAAGCCCTACAAAGAGCAACTATCTATCAGCAAAACTTGCGAAATTACCACAGCAAGATTGTGGCCTAGGTCCTTCGCAGTACGGGACCTAGTTCTTCGCCTCAAGCAAGATGGCCACCGAAAGTTAGAATCGCGATGGAAAGGACCATACATCGTCACAGAAGTTATTCTCGGAGGAGCATATCGACTACAAGACAAGAAGACATGAGTCAATAACTCCAATCCATGTAACGTAGCACAGCTACAACGCTTTTACGCATAAGATTACTTACAATACGCTAAGATTTACAGTTCGACTTCTTAAGCCAGAATATCCAGGCCAACGGCTAGGTGCCATCCGCCCAAAGAATAATGTATCATCGATTTTTCGCCTTGTGTATAAAGAAATAAGTTTTTCGTACCTTAAGCTCTTTATTATTTATATCAGTTCAAAGATCTATGTTTTCCATCAAGCTAAGAACAATTATGAGCCTATGTCTAGATACAGGCATCCGAACATAGCCTCCGGGGCTACTCCTATCGGGAGCGCTGGCGCGCACCCGATAAAATCCAATTATGTATGACTAAAACAAAAATATTCATGATTGAAAATACCTTTGAGTTTTACATCAATGTATCCTCAAAAAGGTATCCTAAAAAAGGTATCCTCAAAAAGATTACTCCCATCAGGAGCCGGTATAAAGCATTAAAACTATCTGATAAGTCAGAAATATTGGCAGCCCAGTAGGCTAACCGCCAAAATACCAAAAATCTCGGATCGCGCTCAATCGCGACAAATCTGAATGCCGTGTTCAGAAACATGAAGGTAAGACCCCAGGATTCATCCTATATGGCCTGGTAATCGCACAAGAACGCGCTCTACCAGTAAAATATCCGTATCAATGATACGATGAAAAATCCCGATGGACGCGTTGGGTACCTGATAAAATAGAAGCTGGAATTTAGTAATCGATAAGATCTCAGCGGCCCGAACTGAATTACGCAACTAGTAAATTCCGAGTTCAGGCCTGAGGACTTTAATTTGATGTAGGACAACCTTGTTTTTGCCAAGGAGCAATTAACTGATTCTCGATCCGTCGAAAGCATCATACTCGTTGTACCAAATCCCTATGAAAAATAAAGAATAGAACATAAAGGAAAAGAAGGAAAAAGAAACTTTGATACTCAGTCTAAAACTACGGTTCAAGAAGAGTCCCGGGGGATACTGACATAGGTATGATTACTCGGATGCTTATGATGTGCTACCTTATACTGGGTAAAAGGCCTCCGGCCATTGAAGACTTCAGATGATGGCTCAAGGAAACAACCGAAAAAGACTTTGATTGTATTAGGAAAGTGACTATGAACCGACATTGTGTTGATGTTGTAATTACGCGTGTATGAAACCTATCCGCATACAGCTTTGAGACCCGACCTATTATATATAGGACGGGAGAAGCCCAAGCGAGGGTACCGAAAACTCCCAGGCAACTTGTAATAGTGTGATTTCCAAATATTCAGGTGACTTTGACTCCATTGTTTTCCTGATATCCGACGAAATCCTCAGCATTCTCTTTTCCGCGAAACCCTAAGTCCTTCACCATGGACATTGCCGAGGTTACCCCTCGTCACTTTGGGTGGCCCAAGTTCCAGGCAAGATAAAGGTTTATGTGTGGAGGCTGATTGAGAACGGGTTAGCTATGGGTACCGAACTAAATCATAGGAAGATAAAAGACGATGTTGTCTGTCTAGCATGGTGCAGATCGGAAAGTTTGGTACACCGGTTTTGGACTTGTCCTCAAACAGTTTCAACGTGGTCTTTCCTTGCGGAACAAACAAGAGGAGTATGGGATGGTCTACCTAAGAGGCTAGCATGTCATGCGGAGTTGAAAGGATAGCTGCTGGATTGGATTGGAAACGACACTTCTGATTGGGTTGCCTGGATGTTCACGATGTTGTACAATCTGTGGAAAGCAAGAAACGATGCCAGAGAGACATGAATTCTGCAAGCCCCGAAGGATGTGGCACTGAATACCTGTGTTGCGGTGGAAGAGTGGGGCAGCGTCTATGCTTGTGAGCCAAAAATGGGTGTGCGTGGAAATTAGAACTGGCTCCCGCCGGACCATCTATAGAGCAAAGTCAATACGCATGGAGCTTTTTGCCGGACGGACAGTAGTAGAGGGGGCGTCATGGTTATCTGAGACCACCATGGAAAGTTCCTTTCAGGTGCTTGCCATTTTCTCACCCAAGTTGCTGATGCGGAAGGGGCCAAGCTCCTCGCCTATCGTCAAGGTTTGATGCTCACCAAGTAATGTCAGGTCCAAAGGGTACGTCTGGAAACAGATTGTGCGAAAGCTGTGGCAAAATTGAGGTAGGACGATCGAGACAGGTCAATATATGGATCACTCGTGGAAGAAATAAAAGCTCTTCTGAAAGAGTTTGATGATGTTTTAAATTGTGTGGTGCCAAGTTCAGCGAATGGTGCTGCACATCTACTTGCAAAAGAAGGCTATGGCAATAAAGTTAGTAGGGTCTGGCTGGGTTCTCCTCCGGCTATTATTGTTAAAACTTTTTTATTGGATGCTCTGAGTGATTAATAGATTCACAGCGTTTTCTATCAATTCATGAATCGTTGTAGTGAGAAAGAAACTGTTGCATGTGTAATTAAATTATATCTTTAACTTTATTCATAGAAGGAAAGGGACATGCCAAAATTTTGAAAACGTAAGAAGGCGTTGAAATCGAAACGAATATATAGTTCTGTTGGACACATTGTCAGACCACTAATTGCAGGTACACGAGTTATTGAAAGTGCCATGGAAATACATGGCACTGAGCATTTTTATTTCAATTGCATTGTACTACTAAACCACAAAGTAAAAGTGATTGAGTACTATAAAACTCGTCGGGCAATACAGCACCTGATGACTCCATCATAACCGATGTCTGAAGTAGGGGTAATCAGCTCAGGATCCACACGAACTTCTTCTAAGCCTAGAGTTCATCACAACCGATGTCCAAAGTAGGGGTCTTGCTTCTCCCGTCCTCCACAATTTGATTAAAAGAGCAAATTATATATGTTTCATACTAATCTTTTCCATGCAACAGGATCATTATGTTCAGTATTTATTCTCAACTTGGTATTTCAATGACACTTTTTTTGGAAATGAGCGCTTTATTACTTCATAATGTTTACACCTGGCCTCTGCATAGCTAAGATGCACACAGCCAACCACACCGGTATAGAATGAGTCAAAAGAAAGAAAAAAAAACACAAATGTCTCCAAGATTGTCCACGACAAGCCGCTAAGGTAGCTCAATCCGCAGATCACATAGCCATCCATTTCAGGAAAATATCCTTTGCCGTATCCTCCAATCGTGTACACCCCTCCGCGATAAACAAATCGTAGAAATCGAACCGTTGGAGTATAATCCAAGATCAGAGAATAGCCGTAGCCCGATGAATAACCTGTAGCACTAAAGACACATTCGTATTAAAAATCTTGTCATTTCTACATAGCCACATCGACCAAATATTGGCAAGCGCTCCTACCTTAAACAAGATCATGTATTTATCCTCAATACCGTGCAACCAGTTACCAAATATATATATTGGCCACCGATCATGGGGGAGATAAACAAGAGGCAACTTGGATGATTGGCCATATATGACGAGCAAATCTGCATCGAAAAATTAAGTGTTTGGTCATCTCATCGTGATGAAAAAACACACATTGTTTATTTCCATGCCAATTCCTCTTAACAAGATTATATTTTGTAAGAATTATCCCTTTACGTAGGTACCAAGCAAATATCTTAATTTTCAGGGGTATTTTCATTTTCCAAATTGTGCTATTATCATCGATCGGAATATTAGGTTGAATCAAGGCTTTATACATTGAGTCCACAGAGAATTTACCGCTCTCGAGTAATTTCCATCTGAACTTGTCTACGCCGTCCGATAGTTGAATTGTGGATAATCGTACTAACAGATTGTTCCATGATACTAGTCTAGGATCAATGAGGCTTGTTCTAAAAGATACATTAGGAGGAGTAGTTTCTAGTACTTGGATGGTGTGTCTCCTTTATTTCTAACAATCGAATATAGTGCTAGATATTGTTCTAGAAGAGAAGTATGCCCAAGCCACTTATCTTCCCAGAACCTAATTTGAGATCCACCGTTAATATCAAAAACGCCAAAACGGAAAAAATGTTTTTTAGACGCCATTAGTCCAGCCCAAAAGTGCAAATCACCAGGTTTCCATACCACTTGAGACACACCTTTGGATCCAACATATTTTTTCCAGATGATAGTTTGTCAGACTCCTTCTTCAGTAAGTAGCTTAAACAGACATTTAGCTAAAAGGGCGGTGTTTTTGACTTGTAAGTTGTGTATACCAAGTCCACCGTATTCTTTCATCCGACAAACCACATTCCATTTGGCCAGTCGATACTTTTTCTTTTCACAATCCCCTGCCAAAAGAATCTTGATCAGAAATAATCCACTTTATTCAAGACACCTTTTGGTCGCTGGAAAAACGAGATCATATATAGTACCATGTTGGTAAGTATTAAATTTATGAGTACAAGTCTTCCTCCAAAGGATAGCAATTTGCCTTTTCAACTATTACGACGTTTTTGGAGTCTTTCCTCAACGAGTTTCCATTTAGCAATAGTGAGATGCTGATAGTGTATCGAAATACCCAAAATAGTTGATAGAAAATTGCCCCTGTTTGCAGCCGAAAAGTTCAGCATACAGGTGTGCCTGGTTTTGGGCCTCGCCAAAACAATACAGATTGCTCTTATGGATATTAATTTTAAATCCAAAGATTTGCTCGAAGGCTCATAGTATTAACTTCAGGTTCTTAGATTTCTCCAAAACATGTTTCATAAATAAGATTGTATCATCAGCATATTGGAGGATAGAAAGGCCTCCATCAACAAGAAGTGCGACTAGTCCTTCAATTTATGCCTCAACTTTCACCCTCTCAATAAGGATAGCCAACATATCCGCCACTATATTAAATAGTATTGGCGATAGCGGATCTCCTTGTCTCAAACCCTTCTTAGTCTAGAAGTAATTGCCAGTGTCATCATTAACTTTTATGGCAACACTACCTCCAGACACAAAAGATTGTATGAGAGCACGTCACTCGTCAGAAAAACCTTTCATTCGAAGTGTTTGCTGAAGGAAAGACCAGTTAACTTTGTCATAGGCCTTCTCAAAGTCAATCTTGAACAATACCCCGTTTTGTTTTTTGGAGTGTAGTTCATGTATTGTTTCATGCAGGATTACTACACCATCTAAGATATTTCTTGCTTGCATGAAAGCAGTTTGACAAGGACTGACAACATGGTCAGCAACTGAATTCAGTCTAATCGTGGCAATTTTTATGAATATTTTAAAGCTAACATTAAGACAGATAGGACGATACTGTTGTATACGCTCTGCATTATTAACCTTAGGCAGTAAAATTATATTACCAAAGTTTAGTCTAAAGATATCAAGTTGCCCAACATGCAAAAAACCAAACAATGCCATCAAGTCCTCCTTAATGACATCCTAGAATTTTTGGTAGCATTCTGCAGGAAAACCATCTGGACCTGGTGCTTTGTTATGTTCCATCTGAAAAACCACTTTCTTGACCTCTTCCTCCGTATATGAGGCAGTTTTAAAGTTAGTTTCCTTGACAGAAATCTGCAGTATATTTGTTATTTCAACGACACATGTGAGTGTAAGAAAAATTAATTCACAAGTTATTTGTTGCATCTACATATTGGTAAAAAATAACCAACAATAGAGATTGTGCACTAAACTTTCATACATTAAGTTTGTACTCGTTTGTTTCCGTTGGTTGCAAAACTGGTTAAAGGAGCTAATACTAATAGATCATATGATATGTGGCATCCATTCTTCACACCTACCTATCCAAACTAGCAAGCCAACTCGCAGAGGCCTTATACAAAGACATGCAGGACATAGCAGTTGATTACCCCTACTTTGGACATCGGTGGCCATGGATTACAAAAGAATTAGTAATTTAGAATGAAGGGCATCATTAGAGACCAGTTAGAGATAAACAAATCAAAAAACACATGCAGCGCCGGTCCTGAGATTTTAGGGACCCGGGACGAAATTAAAATATGGGGCCCCTTAATATTTTTTTGATATGCATGTATGAAATGATGAAAAATAGACTTCAGATGTACCTAGATGCAATATCCATATGAAAATAACAATCTTTACATTTTACCTTAAAATTTTCTCCGTAAACTCATAAAAGCAAAGTCACTAATGATACAATCAATCAATCTTGTCCAATAACTTCTTCTCGATGAAAGGAGTTACCAAACCATTTAATCTCTTGAGACATTACAGATCTCAAATACTTTGAAAAACTTGTTTCTAATGATGCAACAATCATGGACATAGTCACTAAGATCCGATAGAAATAAAATTATTAGGATAGGAATCCACTTCTCTGACACTAACCGTTTCCTCATCAACACTAGCAGGTTTTATAGGAGATGAATTAAATATGTGCTCATAATCTCTCACATTTTCATCACCCGTGTTAATGTCGTTCCTCCGTATTGATATCATCTTCTAGATCAACATTACGCAGTTTCCCACCGAACTAGCGCCAACTCATATGGTTTTGTCGAAATGCTCGCGTTGCTCTTAAAAAATTATGAAAAGATCCTCTATGTGATTCTATCAATTTGTTCTCTTGCTTCCTCTTTTCCTCTTCTTAGCACCAGATTTAGGCGCCATAACCAGTTAATTACACTCAAAGTAAGAAAAACAAGAATTAGAACTAGAAGTCTAGAATTAGGGCATACATTGATCAAGTCCATATAGATTCAGAGAATTGGGTAGTGAGGATAGATGTTTTGATACCTTTCGCATAGACAGGAATCGAACCATCGGTGAACGGCCATCCTTGGAAAACGACCGAGACGATTAGAGGCGATGTGCGACGGACGATCGGGTGCCTGCGTTCCACTATGTTAATTGTGATTCCCTGTATTTGTTGAGAGATGCGATTCCCCTTTTTACTATCGATACGATGAGTTAGGCAAACGACCAAACGAGAGTTGCTAGACAGTCCCTGTCGCTAGATCTGATCGCATTGACTCTCGCCCTTATTTTTCTTTGATGTGAAAAGGCCCAATCTGGCCCAATAGAGATGTTGAACTGCTACTCTCTACTACCTCCGTCCCAAAGCTTAAGATTTTTTTTGGAAAAGTCAAGTTATGGAAAGTTTGACCAAACTTTTAGAAAAAACTATCATAAACTATGATATCATATAGGTATCATGTGAAAATAATTTATCAGCGGGTATGGTTTTTGTATTGCAAATATTACTTTAAAAAAAACTTGGTCAAACTTAGATAGCTTGACTTTCAAAAAAAATAAGCCTTAAGCTATAGAACGAATGTAGTTTTAATCTTTTGGATCTACACTAGGCCATATATAAAACAATACTTAAGAAGGGCCCACAATATTTTTAGACCCAGGGCGGCGACCCCTCCAGTCCCTCCCAAGGGCCAGCCCTGAACACATGATTAGAGAAGACACTGGAGACGAGATGAAAATGTAAGCAAACGATCTGTATAGTGTCATGTTTGCATGCCGAAGATTAGAGCAATTGTATGAACCCCACTATCCGGAAAAGAGTAGGGTTGTCGATGTGGGATCTCGCTCAGAAATTCTCTACTCCCTTCGTTTCAAAATATAAGATGTTTTATCTTTTGTAAAGCTAATGTATTTAGACTCTTTTTAGTACCTGGTTCTATTTAAAAACGGACGGAGTACATTCTATCACTGGCGAAGGCTTGGATGGCGCGCATCGACGCGGAAGAGCGGATCTGACACAAATGAATGTTGTGGCGGCAGGAGCATGATTTCCGTTAGTGATCGCGGATCTGACACAAATGAATGTTTTTTTTTTTGAGAGAGACACAAATGAATGTTGTGTGGCGGCAGGAGCATGATTTCCGTTAGTTGCATGAGAACAAAACTCGAGGTGGAAAAAGAAACAGGATTTGTTTAGGGATTTTTGAACCCTACGTGAATCGAACACGCAACCTTCTGATCTGGAGTCAGACGCGCTACCATTGCGCCAAGGATCCTGTAATGGCAGTTATTACGATAACGTCAATAGATGATTACGTCACTTGGTTCTACAGCCTACTTTTTGGGAAACACTTGACTCTACAGCTTCTATGTCACCGAAGAACCTCGCTAGACATCTGGAGTTTCAAACTGCCGGTTCTCTTAATTGTTGAATGAGCCGTAAATATTTTCAGGCAGCGCTATCTTTTTCTGCAGAAGTACTTAAAGAGGAAGGGTAGATGCTGCCGTTCGAACAGTACACCCTGCAGAAGTACATATTGTAGGAGTTTCTGTTCAAATATATATATATATACAGGAGTTGAATATTTGGAAGAGCGTTCAAGTTGAAGCTTGCTGCATGCATGCCAACCTTAGTCTTTTGGTGTTTAAGTAATTAAACAATTGCTTTATACTGTATGAAACTTAATGAACCGAATGAAACTTAATTTGCAATCTCCATTTCCTTTTTTTCTTGCGAAAAGTATATACTCCATTTCACTGATCGAGTGAACTAGATGAAACTTAATTTGCAATCTCCATTTCTTTTTTCTTGCTAAAAGTATATACTCCATTTCACTGATCGACTTAATGGAACTTAATTTGCAATCTCCGTTTCCTTTTTCTTGCAAAAATTATATACTCAATTTCACTGATCGAGTGAACTGAGTGAAACTTAATTTGCAATCTCCATTTCTTTTTTTCTTGCAAAAAGTATATACTCCACTTCACTGATCGAGTGAACTGAATGAAACTTAATTTGCAATCTCGTTGAGAGAAGAAAACGTATTTAACTGGTCAATGGGAATAGTTGCAACATTCTGTGCTTTGGACGGGCGTTTTGGAAAGGCGAGTAGACCGACCTTCGTGCCTACTCCCTCCGTTTTAAAATATAAGATGTTTTAACTTTGTGAATATAGTGCATCTAACTCACTTTAATGTCTAGGTTTATCTAGTTTTAAAGTGAACCTACACACTAAAAGAGGTCTAGCTACACTTTTTTCAAAAAGGTAAAACATCTTATAAATTGAAAGAGTACATAGTTGAAAAAACTGGAGGGGTCACGGTTTAAAAAGTATGACGTGGTACGGATATTCACTTCGGCTCGCAGGTGCAAATCCATCCATTGTGAGAAAACATAATTTGAAATATCAATAAATTCAAAAATAAAATCCGCATATACTTTAGAACATTTTATGTTGGATCACAAGTTTTCGGGATGAAAGAATATTTTGTATCGGGTATAAAAAAACAAAATATATCACAGGAATACGACTATTCACAAGACATTTTTTTATCTTTTTATACATAACAAATAAAATGTTCTTTCATCCCCAAAACTTGTGAACCAACATAAAATATTTAAATGTATATGTACAATTTTTGTTTCAAATTTTTTAACATTTTAAAATATGTTTTCTCACAATAGGTGCATTTACACTTATGAGCTGAATTGCCGTGTGGGGTCCCGCAAAAATCAGTACTAGAAAATCGTGTTGTTTTTGTGCATTGCATCATCATGACCGCATGCTCATGTCATCATGCCACCTTGCATTTGAGCATCGTCATCATCATGCATCTGTTTGTCTAAAACTATTTTCGAAAAGTCTGGTTCTGTTTTCTGAACGCCCCGTCTTTTATTCAAACTATAAACACCGGTCTTCTGGATTATTTTGTTTTGTCTAAAAACAGTTTTCAAACACCCCGTTTTAACAAATAAATTTTTTATTTTATTTTTAGAAGGCAACCGCCAGGCCCGAAAGTCCGGCCGGCCACCTCCAAACCCTCGCCTAAATATCTAGTTCTAATCCCTAACCTACCCACCCTATCCTACCCAGCCCCCTCCACCTCACCCCACCCAATCGGTGCTCGCCACCTCAGCTATCCTCCCTCCATCCACCCAGCCACCATCCGCCACATAATCCCCTGGCCACCTCACCGCACACCCCTTTTTTCCCCTCCGCCTCACACATACCACACTCACCCAGCTAGCCCCGACCGACCGCCCCTGGACCTCGATCCCCACGCGCCAACTCCCGCTCGCCTGCTCCTGCCCACATCCCCACGCACGCACCGCCCCAGGCCCCCATCGACCGTCCCTCTGCCTGACGCCTCCCTCGATCCCCTCCCCCGCGGGCCCACCAACCCCACGCGCCCCGCGCCCCGCGCCCCTTCTCTCTTCCCTCGCCTCTCCCTCTCGCCTCACCAACCGCCCCTGCGTACAGCACCGCCGCCCTCCACCGCGCGCCTCGCCGCCCTCTCTCCTCCTGCTCGCCGGCCGCCAGGAGCCCGCGCCACCGCCCGGCCCTCCGCTCCTCCAGCGCCGCCTCTGACCCCCGTCGCCGTCGCGCTCGCCCCCGAGTCCCTCCTCTTCCGCGCCTCCCCGCAGCGAGGTCCGCCGCCACGTCTCCCTTCGGTCCCACCTTATCCCCCGTTGTCCGCATCCCCCCCCCGCATCCACTGGCCCGGCCAGCCCGAGCCCCGGGCCTCTCGCATCCTGCTCGCCGTCGCGCCGCCGCCGGGCGACCTCGTCGGCATGCTTCCCTCAGCCCGGCTGCCTCCCTCGCGCCTCCGGCCTGACGCCGCCGCGGCCTTCCTCGACCCGGTCGCCGCCGTCTGCAACGAGCTCCGCCGCAGCGCAGCCTCCCGCCGCCACCGTCCTCTCCGCCACTACCGGGAGCTCCGCCGCCCTCCTCTGTTGGCTGTTGCCGCCACGGTCGCCCTCCTCGTCGCCCTGCAAGCCACCGACGACCACGACCTTGTCCTCGTCGTTCCTCTGCCAGAGCTCGCCGCGGCCCCGAGTTCTGCGTGTCTGCCCTGCTAGGGCCTCGCCAGCCGGGGCTCTACCTCCTCAATGCCGCAGTGAACCGCTTCACCCGAGCTCCTCGCCGTGCCCACCTCGCTTCCCTAGAGCATGTGCGCCAGCAACTGCTTGCCCTGCCACGGACCGACAACACCCCTGCAGTCAACGCCCCAGTTTCGTCAAGGTGTTCTCAAAAATGTCCGCTCGGGATATGTTGCCTCGTACTACTTTGATCCTGATCTGCGTTTTATTCCTGTGACTTGCGCTCGCGTCTTGATGATGTGATGTACCTATGTTGGCACAGTGGACCCTAAGATCTGTCCGGATGATCTATGAGTGGGTTATGGCGTGGATGACGACCGTGCGGAGATACGTGATGCCACCCGAAGAGTACCGTAGCCCCACGAAGCTCTTCGTCCCCGGTTTTACCAAGATCTTCTGAAGACCAACAATACATATCCGAGATCGTCATCGAGGATAAGATCACGTACGCGGACCTGAAGACCGAACCCTAGGCACGCCAAGCTCTCCTTCGCGGCTCCGAACACCGATCCCCGTCGAACCGCCGAGACCACGGATCCAAAGCCCCGGTCCCAAGGAAGCCAAGGCCTACCTCATGGATCTGAACATCGAACCCCTGATTCCGGAGTCTGAAGCCGAGACCGATCCCTCGAGACCCCAAGATCTCCCGAACCCAGATGTGTGAACCTTTTCCCGAGCCCCTATTTTATAAATGCTATATATATAAAACTGTCGCATAATAAATTGTTCATGCATGCACATCTGTCTGTGGGTTGGGGGCATTATGCCGATTCACCGCATGATTAAATATGGAGTCTATATGCGGGATATCTTTATCTTATTCCGGACTCCATTTAAATTTGTGTAGCGAACCGATGCCATGCTTTGCCTTGCTAACTCAACCTTTAAATTGCGGGGGTTTTAAATAACTTGAACCATATAATTAATTGTCGGGACCCTGGTTCCGCTTAAGACTGCCTAATTGCACCGCATCTTGCCATGCCATGCATCATATCATAATCATGCCGGATCTTCTGCCGTCGTATTAAATATGGCATCCGGTGTTTCTTCTAGTGTTCGCTTCTTCGCGGATTAGGCCGATGAGTGGATGCGAGTATCGACAAGTTCTCCGGATATGATCCTTCGACAGTGTTTCCTAGGCGAGCATCTCTCCCCCTTCTACCTATTTTGCATTTATATCTTTACTTCCTCCTGTTGATCTATTGCTATCCGTGTCGCGATGCTTTAGTTTCCGTGTTATATTCCGTGCAGCCTCTATATTGCCTTGGAAACCTCCTATTACCTGTGTTTGGTAGATAGCTGGTCTTGCGAGCCGTAGTTGCTTGCTCAGGTGCGTTCTTGTGTTGTTGAGTACCACAGTTGTTGGAATGCTGGCAGATGTTGGTTGGTGGAGATGCTTATTGGTGGAGATGATCATGACTTTAAATACAACTATTAAAATGCTAGATATAACTAATCTAGAGGCATCGGTGGGCAATAGATGTTATTTGGTTCTTCCACGCTCACTTGTGTCCCGTAGGACCCCGAGTACTTGATACCTGTTCCTTGATTTTTCGCACTATCCACATCCGGGAGGCCTTATGGACCCCCCCTGAGCCAGAGCTTGATTCATTTCTATTTCTTGGGGCCACAAAGTAGTTTGGGGCTTTATTACTATCCTGTACTTATGCCATGTTACTGCTTTATTTACGATTGTGCGTGGAGCACCTGTACTGTTTAGGATCGTGACATGTTTTCGATGTATCGACAAGCCCAATCGTATTTTTCGGGTTCCCAGTCGTTTACAGGCGTCCACACAAACCCTGGGTCCATTCCGGAGCCGACCAACTTTGTTGCGGGTAGCTTAGTGGGGTGGCCCCCTGAAATATTTTATGAATCCTGTGATCGCTTTGTCGTGAATACCTCGTTGGGTTTTGAGTTGGTTTTTCCGAGGTTGATCGAGTGTGTGTTGCTATTTGTGCACCCCTGCAGGGTAAAACTTTCTGAAAGCTGTGTCCGCGGTTATGGACGACTTGGAGCACAGTATCTCGATCATAGACAAGCATAACTAAAGTAGTGCTATAAATTTGACTTAATATGTGACTAGTAATCAGCTCAATTATAACGGAATGGATATTAAAAATGCCAACAACTGGTGGATCTTGGTCGTATCGTGTTCTGATATACCTGCCTAGTAAGTATTGCAACTCCAACGGAATGTGATAAAAGTGCCAACAACTGCTGGGATTTTGGGATTCCTCAGGATAACTACATCTGACTAGTAAATGTTCCAACTATAACGGAATGGTGGTTAAAACTGCCCACTACTTATGTTATCAGGATGACTTATGCTCTATATCTGTAGTAATTGCTGCAACTATAAAGGAATGATTAAAACTGCCAACTGTGTGAGTTTTTTGGTCCGACTTTCTCGTTTGGTCTCGAGGGGGAAATACCAGGATGGGTTTGTTTGGTGTTAGCTTTAGGTTGGATCCGAATAGGTCTTTCTTACCCCTCTCTAATAGCCGCCAGTGATACCGAGTCTCTATAGGTCGTTTAATGCTGCTACGCTGCCGCTTCAGCCCACCATACCTATGTAGGCGAGAGCCGCTGAATTCTAGCCTCGCCGTGTACTGGCCTTAGTACTGACGCTCCTCTTTTCCCTTTTGCCCTTTGTCGGCACCCCTTTTGTTTAGCAGGTTTGAGATCGTCGTCGTTAGCAGGGTTACCCTTCCGGCTTGGCCTGGGCAGGATTATGGACGCCATTGGTTATTCTTCAGGGCTCTTAGCCCCATTTGCATCTTGTCTGTAGTCGGACGCTCTATCGTTCTCAAGGTGATTTGGATCTTTGTATTGTATATCTGTATTCTTGACTCAGGGAGTCGCTGTTGTATATATATCTGTTATGTGGGTCCCATCGAGGACTGTTGTGTAATGTTATTACTTCGTTTTCCACCCGCACGAAATTGCCTGGTGGGCGTCCTTGAATCGTTTCTATGCGGGTTTGGCGGAAAGGGCTAAAACTTGCATAGGGCCGATTTGAGGGTGTTACATGCCGCCTCCGACGTGGTAGAGCTTTTTTCTTTATTTTTAGAACCACGGGCATGGTAGAGCTACCGAATTGAAATCTGTATTTTTGTTACTCTCTCCGGTGATATGACCTCAACTTTATCTATCTAGAGGCCATTAATATGCACCTGAGGGAGTAGTGAGTGTACACCGACTTGATGTTCCATTCTTTCCGGCATCAGCAAAACGAACCAGCCAGCATAAGCAAAAAGGTCCAACATCAGAAGATCTCAAAGAAAAAGTCCAACATTAGAAATTTAGAATTCATACCAGATCCTAAGGTGTCGGATGAGATCCCACCAAGATCTCACTTCTACTTCATTTTCCAAAATCTAGTTCAATTTTTTCTTAAAATTTAAACTAGATTTTAGCAAATAACTAAAAATCCTTTTTTGGTGAAATCGCACACACCTTATCAGATCCGTAGGCCCGCATATGAAACCCGAAATTCTTAGATCCCCTATGTCTATCTCCCTTCTAGCGAGTACTATTCTCATCTAGCCCACCAGACGGCCCACGAAGATAGCAACGCGTCTAAAAATCGGTAGCCCTCCACTCAGTCAGCTACCTGGATCACTACCTAAATCGGTTCCTTTGACCGCTTCTTTCTCGTCCTTCTATGCTTACATCATTCTCAACTTCTACATATTGCATTATTACTTTCGGTGGCTATGTAACTATTAATACTTTTTTCATCCCAAAATAAGTAATTTAGTTCTGTCTAGATTTACATGTATCTATATTCTAAAATATGTCTACATATAAAAAAACTAGACAAACACAAATTTAATTTGAGACGGAAGGAGTACTTCAATTGGAACACTGAAGAAACGAAGGATAAACTTGTATGTGGAAAGTTTTGTTGTACAAAAGTCGTTTAAAAATATGTATTGATTATTGTGTCTCTACATCACGGCAGTATTGTTATGTATTCATCTCGTTTCTCTGTTTTCAGATAAATACATGAATTTATAACTAATAGTATTACTACCTCCGTTCTAAAATATAAGCATTTTTAGTGGTTCAAATGATACTACTAAAAGGACTTACATTCCGGAACGGGGATAGTAGTAAATTGCACGTGCTTTGCAAGTTTATATATACCTGCATTTTGCTTGTTTAATTGATCTTGTTTGAACCAAAATGCGCCACTTCAGAGATACATTTTACGTTGGTACTCTAGGAAAATGCCATGCTAAGATTTCTCCATGATCATCTCCATCAATGTCCCTACTATGTTATTCGTAAGTTTGACCGCTTCATTTCTCCATGGAAATGAATGAATGTGTCATGTTATGAAAACACAAACAGTGATTCACTATTGGAGTATTTCATAATGCCTCAAACATAAAAATTCACTGCATATTTTTATTCAATTTCGCCTTAAAATATGCACATTAGTCATTGTACACGTATAAAGAAACATGTATTCACGAATCAATGAGAAAGAATAGATACTATGTGAAAATGCGCGCTTTGCAGCGCCGACCGCAATACGTTTTGGCAGCCCGTGGTATATGTAGTGGGTTTGAACGTGCAGTCTTTGGTGCTGGTTGCTTTATATATGTTCTTAGCGTAGAGAAAAACTAACAAATGAATAATGAAAAATCATAATACAATATTTTTTAGAGGATGGGATGGGAATAAGACTTTGCTATATTTTTGATCGAAAAGAAAGTTACTAAATCTGATTTTGATGCATCTCCTACTCTTGCTTTAACTTCAGCTACCCGCTCTGTCCATAAATAAGTAACTTTTATTTGTCTAAATTCGTATGTATCTAGACATGTTTTAGTGTATAGATAGTATATGTGAATCTATACATCAATTTTCCGGATGGAGCGAATACATTTTTTTGGATGGAGGGAGTACATTTTTCCTCATGAGACTTTACCGAAACATCAAGACATTGCTGTTATATGTTGATCCAAATTCTACAAAGTAAATGCCAACTTCTGACGGAGCGGAGCGAGGCCCGTCGCCGGAGGTTACCACCGCTATATATACTTCTTGTAAGCTGCCGGTTGGGACAAGTTGCATTTGTGAAATTCCCGGCGTTGTGTAAACACTCTCCGTTATAGTGAAGTTTCGCTGGCTGGCGCCCGTGGTTTTTCCCCTCTCTTTGTTGGAGAGGGTTTTCCACGTTAAATCTGTGTCCCCCTTGCTGCGATTTTATTTTCGTACTTCGTTATTTACTTGTCGCAAAGCTAACAATTGCCACCAGTAAGGACAACATTCCCCTTTGATGTTAACTTACCCTTCTCTGAAGATAACCTGTCGCCCACTGAAGCTATAAATTCTTGTGTGACATTCTGCACTTATCCATACTGTCATCCCGAGAAACATCCACCACAGTAGATTGAACCTGTCAAACACAATTTCCATCTTATATTGATGTAATTTCTTATTTTTTTTATATTAATGTAATTTCTTCTACAGCTCTTTCAACGACAGCTTCGGTGGGTTCTTCAGGAGAGCATTTGGAGATAGCAACATGGTAATGTCCGCTAATCAAAACTTAAATCTCATCGGATATTTGTTTCGCTTCCTACAATCTTCGAAGCTTGACCCTTTCTTTCTTCCTGAGAAGAGATTTCTGATGCGGACAAACATTAGCACAATATAAGTAAGACTTTAAAATTAGTGTTGTAAGATCACAGCTAGGCAGTCGACTCACCATTCTCCATGAAAAACAACAACATCCACTTTTAGCTAAATGAGCTCTGATGATGAACAAACCTTGACCTCGCATATGTAAGAGACTGCAGCAACAAAACATTGTCATTCACTCCATCAATTAAATATCCTCATATAAAATAGCACCAAAGACAAATCCATGTTTTTTAACATAGTGAAGCGGTCAACCTATAGATTAACACTTTTGCTCCGGTGTCCTCCCCCGGGGGAACGTTTGGACGCGGGCGGACGGTTCGGATGAACACGGGTTAAAGGGTCCCAGGTTTCGGATTGTTCAGCGAAACTCGCTAAAGCGCGTCTGTACGGTGCAGTGTATGGTATGGGTGTACACGCGTGGACATACGAGTATAGTATTTTGTACGGTGTGCGCGGGTGACGTCAGCTGAAACGAAGCGACGCGACGTATAAGAGCTCCCTCGACTGCTTCGCATGGCCTCATCCCCACCATTTTCCCCCTTTTGCCTCACCAGATACGGAAAGAAGAGCGCGGGAGAAAACCCTAGCTCTCCCCATCGTCTCCTTCACCTGAGGCCTTCGAGCTCGCATCTGCCGCGAGATTTCGATGCCGGCGATGGCGGGAGTGGGCTCCGGAGGCGATGCGGGCGGTTCTGCAAGGGTGGGGCTTGGAGCCGTGACCCGCCCAGATGCGGTCGAGGTGGTGGAGGGCCATGGCGGTCGCGGAGGTCATCGAGCCGCGCTGGACGCTTTGGTCGATGCGACGCTCGGAGAGGAGGAGATGGTGGATGCGGAGGTCGGCGAGGCGGAGCAGCTGGATATGAACGTGGCGGTCGACGCCGCGGAGGATCTGGCGCCGGTGCAGCCTCAGGAGGTTCCTGCGCTCCAGGTAGGAGTTTTTTTCCTTCTAATTTCTGTTTTCCCCCTTCTGGTTGTTTGGATGGAAAGATCTGTGTAGTAGTTATTTGTTAGGGATTAATATCTTTTAGGGATTTATTGGAAGGAAGGCGGGTTGTGTAGATTTCGTGTGTAGATTTTTGTTTACGGATTCATATGTTTTGACGAAATTTATTCAGTGAAGCATGTATGTAGCCCTAGGAATTGCTTCAGTGCATCAGATTTTTTTGTTCCAGGCCATGTTTTGTCCCATGATTGCTCAATGGCTTTGTGGGTATGGAAATAGTGTTGTAAAAAACAGTTTGTGTCGTCTGACCCATTTGATGCTCTAGAAATTGATATAGTGCTTCTGTTGTATTATTAGTTTGTAGTACCTAAAGGCAACTAGTATGTTTGTCCATATATCACTTGCTATTACGAGAAGCCAAATCCTTGTGTTATTATCTAAAGATATATCGGTGTTAGCTCTAGGAAATGATTCAGTGCATAGGATAATTTGAGGCTGTTTAACTCTGAATTTACACAATGTTGTCTTCATAGTTTTGTTCTAGTTTTTTCTGTACTCGTTAGACAAGTTCTGTTAAATGCATGCTTAGTTGCGTAGTGCCAGTGTTTAGCAAATAGGAGGACTTGGTGGTGCATATTTGTTATTGTTTAGTATATGGTATTGTTAGTACAATTTAGGCTCTACATGTACCACTACTTAGTTTACTGTCACGAAATAGTATGTACAATTATAATGGTGATGTTTCTTATTCATTTAGGTTGCATCAGAAGTAATTTTTTGAACACTTGTTTTAATAATTTCATGTTCTTATTCTGTAGTAAGTTTTGAAAATGAAGAAGGTACACTTGATCTCATTCTGTTTATCTCCAAAACTTAGCCTATTTTTAGCTCTAAAATTTAATGTATGTTAGAAAATAGGTTGCATAATTATTGTATTTTATGTACATGTAACATAATTGCATAAACTATTTAATTTAATGGCATGTAGCATTAATAGCATTGATGTACTAGTTAATCACTGTTAGTTTAATGATCAGATTTATGAAACATAGTTGTTATGCTATAAATATTTGCTAGTGTTGTTCATTTAGTTGTAATGAAAGATTCCAATAATTAATGTTTATCTTATTTCTGGCAGGCACTACGCCCTGGTGCTAGCTATGATGTACTCTCCCTGGTACCCGACGAGGAGGTTTGTTCTTCCATATGTTCAAGTGCTTAGACATGCACAAAAATAGTAGCTATTTTATATAGTAGGAAGTACTAACTCTTGTGTTATTTTTTTTGATTGTGTAGTACTTTTCTGGTTCAGATGTTGATGTGGAGCAATGGACGTACAAGTCCTTTGCGAAGAAAGAAGATAAGAAACTGAGGTGTGAGGGAATTTCTGCATACCTGGCATATACCATAGAATTCTACAGGTGCCCATTCCACCACTTCAAGCCACATGGTGGCCTTAGGGTAGGGCTTGTCCAGCATGTCCGAGAGGTTGTCACCCGAGGACGTCTGGGTGAGGATTCATTTGTGGGTGACCTGCATGATCGTGGCAGGCATAAAGCTCTCCTAAGGTCCTCAAGCCAAATGAGTTTGAGTACGTCGAGTCGGAGGATGAAGAGCATGAGTGAATGTCAAGATAATGTGTTGACGGTTAGTGCCATTAGGTAGCTGCTAGTATGTATGGTACATCATCAATACTGATGATGTTTATGTCTGGTTACTATGTTGAACTGCTTAACTAGGTAGAAATGGTGGAGAACTTGTTCATTTTGATTGTGTAATGAGTATTGGTAACCTTCTCTTGGTGATGTTCCCCTAAGACTACTAAAATATAATTATGCTAGTAATATACATATGGTAATATGTAAGTCAGTATTTCTGTCATGTCCTTCTTTATTATTTCCCTATCTGTGATGTGGCATGATAGCACTACTGTCACTTAGTAATCTGTTTTTCAATGTGTATTTTCTAAATTGGAAGGTTTTGAAAGGTTTATCTCATTGCAGTATTGTTGGTATTTTTGAAAATCAATTGTACACTTTAAAAAGATAAATGGTCTGAGTATTTACAATTGACTAGATTTTTGAATGGTGTATTATGTATAATATAAAACTTAACAGAAGTGTATGAGATAATACTCTATATGCATCATGGCAGCCAAATATGTATAAATAACGTCTGAACTTTTTATGTTTAAATATAGGGGGAAAACATAAGAAAAGAAGAACAAAGCCCGCCTACTAGCAGGATTTTTATGAAGCCCACGACCTGTATACGACTAGAAACTGACTTAACGGTCAGGATGCAGGCCCGTGGCCCTGCTAGTAGGCCCCACAAGGCAGTGAAATATTAGTAACTAATCGCAAGAAGTGTAGAACAGAGAGGCTGTTGCAAGATGTGCAACACTCAGCTATTTAAGCTGGTTCAAATGCTCTCGAGTTGGCGAGGTGGGACTAAACTCCCACCCGTCCCATCCAACTCAGTTCGTTCCGCTACGGGGACATAGTGGCCGAAAGAGGCCCAGTTGGGTCGTAGGTAGCTCGGACGGGCATGCGGCCTGGCTGGGCTGCCTCCCCTTTTTTTGAAACTTCTTTTCTTTTAATATTTCCTGTAATTTGTAATTTTACTTGGAATAAAGAGAGGAGAACTGTCTGGGCCAAAAATTTAAAATATTTAATATTTAAATATTTCGAAATTTTGGATTTCTGTGAATCTGATTTGTTTTAATCATGTTCAAAGTTTTCGCAGATTACAAACTTGGTGCATGTGAGAAAGTGAAAATTCAGATTTGGTTTTAAGAAACCGTGTTTGTCTGAATTGCATGAGGTTTTCACCAGTGTTTGAAGGATTCTATGGGCCACATTTTTCATTTGTACAGTTTTTTCAGATTCAAAACTTGGTGCACGTAGAAATTTGAAAATTCATTTAGCCATAACAAACAAGTAGTTTTGACAAAAAAATTCAGAAAAATTCAGTTTTGGATTTCAGGAGCTGTGTTTGTGTGAATTTTGCATGCGGTTTTAACCATTGTTTTAAGAACTCTAGGGGCCACATTTTTCATATGTATAGTTTTTTCAGATTCCAAACTTGGTGCATGTTGAAATTTGAAAATACTAAATCACCTCCAAATCAAACTTGAATTTTGAGCAAGCTAACTTTATAATTTTGATTCCATATTTTCATATGTTGTTGGCATGGATTTAGAGCTTGTAGTTTGGACATTGGTACACCTTTGAAAGAGAGCTTGCACATCTTTATGCATTATATTTTTTCGACGTGATTTTGACAAAACTTTGACAAGGCACTAGAAATTCAAAAAAAATCAAAAAAAAGTAAAACCTTGGCCGTGTGTCTTAGATTGTACCCTAGTTTGCACAAAAAATAATAAGCATTGAGTTTGTGGAATGAAAGTTGAGATTTCTCTCTCACACTTGGTTTTAAGTGCGAGTCTCATGGGTAAGTACCCAAATTACCTAAGAAATGGCCAACTCCACAGTATACTTTTTTAGAATGGGCTCAAATTTGGCAGGTAGGTGTATCTTGGCATGGCACACACTTTATCTTTTGGGGTCTTTGTCCAACTGTGATTTCAAATAAAATTTTCCATTTTTGCAATTCAAATTCAACTAAATTTTATGAAGGTAGTTGAAAATTTTGAAAACAAAATTGTCTTTCACCAACATGGTATGATAGATGGGGTCATTGGGTGGGAATGTGACCACTTTGTTCATTGTGAAATGATTATTTGCTCAAATTTTACCTCAAGTCAATCTTTGGTCAATATGGTCAAAACATTGAAATATTGAACTACATCTACATCATTGGAACCTCATTATTTTTGGAAAAAATCATTACTAAGTCCACAAGATGTGGTTTAATCATGGATCTATTGCTAGGTTAGCTTGGTTCATCCATATGCCTCCTCTACATTTGACACGATTTTAACCTAAAAATTCAGATTTGGTTTTAAGGAGCTGTGTTTGTCTAAATTGCGTGAGGTTTTCACCAGTGTTTGAAGGACTCTAGGGGCCACATTTTTCATCTGTACAGTTTTTTCAGATTCAAAACTTGGTGCATGTAGAAATTTGAAAATTCAGTTAGCCATAACAAACAAGTAGTTTTGACAATTTTTCCAAAAAATTCAGTTTTGGATTTCAGGAGCTGTGTTTGTGTGAATTGCATAAGGTTTTCACCTTTGGTTTCAAGTGGAAGGTAAAGGGATTAGTACCCAAATCATCTATGAAGTGGCAATGTTCATGGCAAACTATCTCTGATTTATCTCAAATTTGGCAGGGATGTGTGTATTGGCGTGGCACCATAAATTGAAAAAAAAATCAAAAAATATTGAATCCTTCACCATGTGTCTTAGTTTTGTATGTTAGCATGTGTAAAAAATTCAAGTAATTTCATCGAGGTCAAAAAAATCGTATTATTAGAAAACGTGGCTCAGGTTAGATGAAACATTGTGTTTCTTAGTTCGCTGTTTTTCGAGCTCCACCAAATTAACACATTTTTTTTGTACAAACTGGCAGAAAGATACTTATTCCGAATATGTAATTTTTTTTCGAAAAACTTAAAGTTCAAAAGTTTGCCAAATATTAAGTTTTTTAAGTAAATTGAAAGAAAATCATAATTAAGTCAGGCTATGCTCGCGGCCAACTAGCCCAGCCCATATCATGCTCCTGTGGCCGCGTCACCGCCGCAGCCTACACTTGCCCGTTGGGCCGGCCTAACTGCGTCCACAAGACCCGCGCAGAATTGTTGGTCAAGTCGCATTAAGTTTTTACTCAGTCCACGACTCGCCTACGCTAACATCTCGCCTCCCCCACGACTCGCCTCTTCTCCCCTCGCACGAACGCTTCCAGTTCCATCGACGACCGCCTTCAGTATTCGAGGCTAATCTAGGACAGAGATTCATGGATCAGATATTTAACGATGAGGTATATTTTCACAAATTCTTGTATTAAATTAACCGAAAGATGATGTATGACTAAAATGTAAAATAATCATGGCATTGAAAATTGTTTAGACCAATGAATTGGGTATGTAAGATCTAGCACCGTTCTATTATATGTTAGCAGTGAAACATGTCGTCGCAGATATATGTAGTATTTCAAAAATTGTATTATGTAATAGAAACTACTCGTTCTCCAACTATCTGGTTAGGTCGAGGAGTATGCTCACACTCTTCATGTCCGTACTGCTCTGAAATTGCATAAACGTTTATATATAAGAGGTACGTAATGTAAAAATATTAAAAAATTCCAGTTATACTTTTACTCCTAATTTTTGTATTTATTATATGCAGGTCCAGGAATAAATGTTAAAAAAGATTTTGAATGTTTTTGCGAGTATGGAAACCGTGTAACGATGGATGATACAGAATTTAAAGTACTGAAGCATGGAGTTGATAAGCACTTCCCAACAATACCTTTTTATGTATGCACCATAAACAAATCAAACACCTTGAAAGGCAAAGCAAAAATGGTAAACTCTTTGAACAATTAATTTTTTTTGCCATTTGTTAAATTAATACTATCATTTATGTATTGTTGTAATCTATATGCAGTACTTCTCGAGGAGATTCACCATGCAGCATATTCTTCCATATGTTGATCTACCAGCAGACATTCAAGTATATTCGAAGAATAGAGAAGTTGCAAAAGTTAAAATGGTGATGACCAAGTCAAAGGTTAGAGGTAAACAGAAACCTGGTGTCATGATAACATCAAAGTGGATGGAGGTGGTAAACAAGGTTGATCTGCGAGCTGGTGATATCTATGTGTTTTGGTTTCGTGGTAGCTCGGAAGTCCTGAAGATCCTTATTAATCATTTGTGAAGTCAGCATGCAGATTATATTTAGAGGAGTGTCATATTAAACTTACGACAGTTCGTAAGCACTTAGTTCAATGAGGTTGTGAACTATAATGGATGTTCTTCTAGGTTTATATGGTGATGGAATTTCTATGTTATTTTCTTGCACTGAAATATTTTGTAGCAAACATCAGAATCGAAGTGTTTGATCATAAACTAGCTTTATTCAATTGCATTCGAGTACATTCAGCTGCTAAAGAGGGAATTATAGAGTAGATATGTTGAAGTAGAGATAAAAAGCAGCTTCATTCCACTATATGTTTACCCTTAATGGTCTATTAACAAATAAAAGGGCCCCTTAATGGGTAGGCCCAACAACATTATACCTGATAACGATAGGTCCACGTACTTTAGGGCAGGCCCAACAGCGCTTATTCCTGACGGTGAAGACGACGAGGATGCGTCGGTCGTTCGGCCCGCATTTACTGCATGCAAGTTTCGGCGGCAGGTTACGTCGATCACGCCAGGAAGACGTGCGCTATTAAAACGGGAAGATCGTGGCATAAGGGTCTTCTCTTTTTGTCGACGCCATCTCCCATTATGTTCTCCACCTAGCAGCCGCCACAAAACCCTAACTCCGCAGAGGGATACGTTTGCTTCCGCCCCTTCTGCTAGAAGCAGCCTCCTTCTCCTCCGATCTACTACACCCACCACCGCTTGAGGCACTTGAAACTTTCTCGTCCGATCCAGGTCGTGTAACTCCGATGCGCATCTACTTGATTTCCCCCTTGTTCATTTTCGGATTCGAGTCTTTATAGATGCTTTTTTTACATATTATGTTGCCTTTGTTTTCAATTTGGAGATCATGGACGACCCGGACGGCGAAATATGTTGCCAAGTAGAAAAGTGGTGCAAGTTAGTTGCAGGTTTCACTCGTGCTCAACGACTTAAATTTGCCAGTACACTGTTAGGATGCATGCTTCATATACCTCCCATCAAGATGCGTGTTTATCTGCTGAAATATATGATTCAATCATATGATCTCAGTCGTGCCAAATTCATTTTAGAAAAGAAAGTCGGTGAAATATCATTAAGTAATGTTGATGTTGAGTGTATAACAGGATTAGAGAACAAAGGGTTGAGTGTTACAAATATATTAGATGAGGAAGGAGAATTAGTGAAAGATCTAATACCATCACACTATGTTAGCAAAAAAAGTGGCAACATCATTATAGATGATTTGATCAGCTACATTCTAGAAAATAAAAAGGATGACGACGACTTCCTTCGCATGTCGTCTTTAGTGCTTCTTGGGACTGTGCTGACACCTACATATACCAAGATTATAGATAAAGAGTACTACGCGTTGGTGCGAGATGTGGGGCGTATATCCAATATTAACTGGAATGATTACACGTTGAATCTTCTCATGGGTTATATTCGGTTCGTCAAACAAGGTAAAAGCATCAGGCAATGGCCAAGAGGCAACTTAGCCCTTCTACAGGTAATATAGTGTTACCATTTTTCATCACATATAACTAATCATTTTTGTAATCTAATCTGTCTTCATAATGTTTTTTAAATGTATGTAGTATCTATAATGGGAGAAGGTGCAACCACATGATCATGCAACCTTACCTCCTTTCATGAATCAGCGACCTCTAATGAAAAATTGGTCAGAAGAACACGCTGAGATGAGAGACGATTATGATGGAGAACAAGGTCGTGGTATTGGTCGTGGTAAAGTGGAGGTATAAGTTGCACTTTGTACTACAAACTCACTGTTGCAAATTTGGTATTTAATGGTTTTTATTTCTAGATTGTAGATGATATAACAGAGCAGTTAAGGACTCGATTGCCTAAAGTAGATGCTATTAATGCTAAAAATAAATCAAATGTGTCAAAAAAAGGACAACCAAGGAGTAATCTGGAGGCTAGGTTAGAGAGCATACATGTGAGGTTGGATGGTATGGAGGATTTGCTGGGGAGAATGATGTCGTGCATGGAGGTGATGCAGAAGGATATCTCGCTCATTCCGGAGGTGGTTTACAACTCTTACTCTCCATAGTTGCACTGTCAATATCAGCTACATAAATTTTTTGTAGTTAACTTGACTAATGTAACTTGTATATGCAGAAACCTACTTGGGCTTAATAAAGTACGAGCTTGTTACAAACCTTCTGCACGGTCGGGAACAGAAGATAAGGATGAAGATGAATTTTTTTTTCGAATGGACCTGCACCAGCACCAATAGCTACAGTTGGAAAAGAATTATGGTATCATGGCTTGGCTGAAAAGCTCGGGTCTAATGAAAATGAGAATACAGTCCCAAAAACAGGTACGGAAGATGCAGCGGAGCAAGAGGTGCCCGCTGACAGTGCTAACTACGCAAGGCAAGCAAAGCAAACTGAAAAAAATGAAGGTTCAAGCGACGACACACCTAAAAATCCTTTTGTGATTGATGATACTACGGTGCCTACATCGTCATCATCCGTGCCGTTGGATTTTTTAGAGCAATCTATGCGCAAGAAACCAAAAATAAATCTTACAGGTACCGTATGGATGAATATGAAAGCTCCGATAGCCTTCGAACAAAACGCCCGAAGCGGAAGCGGCAACAACCAACAAAACTACGATCTGATTTTGCAGTTGACAATCCAGCTAAACATGTTAAGAAAGGTATTCTAAATTTAAATAAATGTTGATTCATAATTTTTATACTAATACCCATAAAAATATCTAGTAGGTTTCTTTACGAAGAACAATGACATGCCGGATGATCCAACTGCATTGACTCCAAGTCAAATAGATGTTGATGTTCTATATGTTGAGACATGTGGAAATCATGTTGATTATTAAAAAAAAATTATTTACTTGAGTCCGGAAGGCGACTATGTATGCACAAAAAGTGTTAAAGTGATATTAGACAAGGAATGGCTCGATGATAAAGTAAGTATAGCAACCAAGTGTCCTTAACAACAATGACGACAACTATATTTCATGTTCTTATATTTCATGCAGGTAATTGATGCTTACATCGCTGATTTGAGGCCCCGTGTTGGAAATGATCGGTCATTGGTTTAAGCATGGAGGTCAGGTTTTTTAATAAAACCTCCTAAGAAAGGCGATAAACCTAAGAAATCACGTTTTAACCAAGACCACGGATGAGCGAAAAATGGAGCTATTCAAAGAGTTATGGACGAGTACTGTGCAAGGGACAAGGTATTCTTAGCTTTTTTTGTTTCATCAATGCTTGATATTGCTGAGACGATTATACAAACTAATAGTCGTAATATATGTTCAATATGATGCAGACATATTTCCCTCTAAATATAGACGACGTCCATTGGACCACTGTTGTCATGCATATACCCAATGAGGAGATTCAAGTTCTTGACTCGTTGTTTCCATTAAGAAGAACCTTGCCAACTGTTCAAACTCTGTTATTGTACACGCATATGTATCAATATGTATGTACGTTTCTTAAGATAAACACTGAATATGATTTTATATGTAGAGAGCAGCAATTGCCTTGAACATAAGAGAGGCGAACAAAGTTATGAATGGTATTTACCCGGACGTCCTAAGGTGGCCTATTAAATCATATGACATGCCAAAACAAAAAGACAGGTGAGTATAAGTTACAGCTTATTTCAGTTCGTATATAATTTTATGTATGGCACTGCGCTTAATTATTATTTTTATAGCAATTCTTGTGGATTATGGGTTCTACAAACTATGGAACACTGGGATGGAGAACACTGGAGCACTGAGGTTAACCATGTCAGTTAATTAGGTTAGGTTCATTACATGTTGCGTTTGTACGAAAAGAATAAATTTCTAACAATAATTTTATGCATTGCAGGAAAAAATTGATGACTCTAGAAAACTCACTGTTGCAAAGATCGTATGGGCAACTACAAACACCCTCAAGAAGGTCACAAAGAATGTCACGGCGCTTTTGACTAAGATGAATGAATCAAAAATTATATGTTTTATCATGTTGGGTTTTGTCCCAAAGAAGGTTTCCCAACTATGTATTCCTCTGAATTATTGTTTGATCTGTGTAAGACTATAATACTCTATGATTTGTGATTCAATACTTTCAAATTGACTATGTTTTAATTACTTGTGCGTGAACATTTGTTTGTTACATTTTTTGCGATCATTTGTACATGCGACGGACGCTTGTACATGCGGTAGATATGCGTCACGGCTTCCACGCCAAGTGACCAGCACGTAATCTTTGCATGTCTTCCTGCGCATGTGAACTGCCCCTGCATTAGGTCCAGAAATACTCAAAAAATGGCGAGTTATTAAATTCGTCTCATGTAAAACGACTTCAGGCCTTACTAATACAAGCCCATTAGGAGCGATTTAGGGTTTACTTCATTCCTTATAAAAAGGATCCCATTAGAAGCGATTTAGGGTTAACTTGACCACTTGATGGCTGAGGGGATTTGTCGGTGTGGCTTGGCGACAAGGTGCAACCCGGCATCAATGTCGTGGTCTTCTGGTGGATCTTCCGTACAAGACCATGATTCTACCAGAATAAGGAGGGGAGTAGAAAGGAGGTCGCCGGTACCCTATCGGGAAGCTCCTATGGCGTACGAGTCGGCCAATTTTTGTAACTGCAATCCGCGGCCGAAGGCGCCTATGTGGATTTCATGGAGCGGTCAGAACCCCGGCAGGAGGTACTACACTTGCGTTGATGTGATGGTGAGTGTATTTTCTTTTGAATTTTTTATTCATTCGTTCTTCCTATAGAACTCTATCTGATTCGTGTGTGTTTGACAAACCTCCAGAATGGATCTAGGTGTGGCTATATGGAATGGTATGATAATCCTTTGCCAAAATTTTGACGTGATCTGATTGGAGATCTACGGGATGAAGTGTGAAGGCTGCGATCGGGACAAAAAAGAGATCCTCTATTTGAAGAAATAGGAAGGGACACTAGGCTGTAGGATCTGGAAGAAGAAGTAAGACAAAAAAGTGCAGAGGTAGCTGCTGTGAAGACAAAATATGAAAACTTCGTGTTCATTTTCGTAGTATTTGTGTTTGGTTTATTTGCTAGCAAGATTCTGATGCAGTAAACAGCGAATCTTTTTAGTTCATTTTAATATTGTCATTGGACACAACTTAATGTAGACATGTTGCTTCATATATAATAAATTTCAGTCTAATATTTTTGTGCATTTGGATTACCAATAACCACACATGAGAATTTTTTTCATCAAGACATGTTGCTTCACACCAACATAGGACATAGATATAATACTAGTGCCTTTCAATCCGTACAAATAATACACACCGAAATTAAAAAATAAAATGTAAACTAAGATTTATTTGAAACAAACTCCTATCCAGCTGACAACTACTATTCATGTTTTCGAACTAACATCTCAGCAACATGCCTGCAAATAAAATATTATGAAATTGTCCGTATCAGCGTGTACACAATTTAATCTAGACATGAGTAACAACACGTACTTAGGATGATCTTTGCATTTTTAGGCTCCGCCGTGTGTGTCCTGGTAATTTGCAAGCACTACACATGCCTTTCTTCTTCTTTTTAGATCGCTCATCGAACGATAATGATCTACCATTTTTTGACACCTCGCCATGTTTCCTCTTGCCTTTTTTTGGAGCATCTTTTGGCTTTACTGTATCAGGTCACCAACTTTAGTAGCATGCATTGTACTCCCGTCTTGATCCGTATTGGACCAGCTCTTCGAAACACGGGATGCTTTCTCATACACCTGTCTCTTCGATATCATGTTCTCAAAATATGCCTTCATCTCTTTGTACAAGACTGGGTCGTTGCATGCTACATGTAGAGCTTCAGAAGATAACACACTGAGCTTTGTATATCTTCTTCGCTCCTCTGATCCAGAAAACCCCCATCCAAAGAGATCGCTTGTGCGGGTTGCTGGCAAACCCTCTCTTGCTTTTTTCGAGAATCGCTTAAGGACTAGACACTCTGGTATTTCAACACAATGCAGCTCCTTCAGAACGAACAAGATATTCTTACAAGGGAGACCCTTACGGAACATCCTTCGGCAGCTACACTTTGTAACCTCATCGGGATTGCTCGGCGTATAATCCACATAGAACCTGCTCTCAGGTTTTTTATTCCATGCCACGAAGAATTGCTGAGAGTCGTCATTACCTCCTGCGACCTTTTTCCTGAAAGCACTATGTTATCGATCTTGTTCAGTTCCTCTTACAAGATATAGAAGTTCGCTAGAGTGAAGACATTTGCCGCTGCTTTCTCAATATCCTTTGAGCTAGTTACTACCACCGGTTCAGTCTGTTAAGTCGTGCAGTTATTGTGCGCCTCGTTCTCATGAATACGGACAATAGTATTCTCGTAGTGTAGAATAAGATCCATGACGGTCATCCCATAGTCTAGGTGAAGATGGAGGGATGAGTTCAGACTTTCGCTTCTCTGGTTACTTTTCATGCCAGCCAAAATCCCTCGGTGAGGTACGCTGCTGCCCATAGTCTTTTCATGGTGTACATCCTCTTCAACCAGGATTTTGTTCTATCGGTCTGCCATTTGTAAACAAATGCGTGCCACCTTTCCTCAAATACAGTCTTAGTAGTGGTGTAATATAGAAAAGATCGAAACTCTATCAACGAATTGAAACTTAGGTGTTTCGCCATGTTTTTCTCAATATGCCCAGAACATATACGGTGCCACACGTCTGGCAAGACCCTGCGAATAGCTCTCATCATCGCAGCATCCGCATCCATGATTATAGACCTGGGATGCTGCTGACACATTGCTTGCAGAAAAGTTTGAATCAGCCAGACATATGTTGCCTCTGTCTCATCCGATAAGATTGCACAGGCAAAAATAGTAGTCTTACGATGATTATTCAGACCAATAAACAGAACAAAAGGCATACCATACCGGTTCATCTTATAGGTGCTGTCAAACACGAGGACGTCGCTATAATCCTGGTAGTCTAGACGTGACTGAGCATCACACCATAACAAACTTTTCAAACAGCCCTTTGAATCTGTATCATAATTGAAAAAAAGTCAGGGAACTTCTTCTTTCTGGCCTCCATAATGCCGATGGCTGTAGTAGCATCGCCATCAGCAAGCAACTTCCTCTTCTCTCTGCAACACATATTGTACAAATATTTTCTCGTAAATCCAACCTTACTGTAGCGGCCGTATTTGTTGATGAAGGAACTCATAATCATATGCTTTCTAATCCCTGCGGCTGCCATTGCTATGATCACGGCTCTCTGGAAATCTTTTATCTTACTATGAGACCACAGAAAAGGAACTTTGTCTGGTCTAGCTAATACATGATTATGGTTGTCACGGAACCTTACAATGATCCATTTACCAGTTCCCAGATCACGCCTCACAGCCATCTCCGCTTTGCAGTTACATCGAGACTCTAGTCTTAACCTTCGGGTGCGGTTCTCCATGGTCAGCAACTTCTTATCACGTTTCCCTTGCCTGGAATATACAAACCATCTCCTACGAACTTCTCTATTCTTCTCAATCTTGCATTTGTTCTTCTTGGTCCTGCTCTTTCGAATGCTGAATCCACGATCTCTAGCATAGCTATTGTAGAAATCATAAGCCATAGCTTACGAAGCAAAAGTCATCTCCATTATCTTCCGGTGCATTTCCCCTTTACTTCTGAATGTCCGGAATCATCGTCAATTCCACCTTATATTTATCCTCCACCTCGGGGTCTCTAGTGACCTATAAGAAGAACAAATATAATTAAACTAAGAGGCTTGCTTTCAATAGTTCACAAAAAATTATGATAGTGACATATAGTACTCATGTTTACTGAGTATGATCCAATAGAATGTTCAGCTGTCTCCAAATCTAAGTCAGCATAATAGTCATACGCATTATCACTAGCAACTAATACCTGAAACAACAAACAAATAAAGATCTTAGTTCTGCTTTTATCATTATTGCAACCATTGCACGTAGCAAAAAGATCAGCTTTACGTCACTAATAAATTATGTGTCCAATTCATCATCATCTTTTTTCTCTCTGTCAACATCGTCAATCTCCACCTGACAATTTAAATAACAATTAATACCAAATTTAATCGCAAACCTAAGAAAAACCGTAAATATGCCACTCACATTTTCTTCCTCAGCATTGCCATCATCATCTTCTTCCACTTCGACGGACTCGTTGTCGGAAACTATGTTCTCATCCAAAGACCGATCAATCTCTTCCAAGCTAGAGTATTCATCCTCTGTGTACCCATAATCTTCATCTATCCTACTTGATTACGACATCAACCGTGCCAGTGCGAAAATCAAATCAAAAACCGATTATGCCTACAATTTCTACGAGCATTACATGCAATAGGGGGAAGGTATTACCTCTCAAACCACGAAGATCAATGGAGATGTAGGAGGTCAGGAAACCGACGAATCAAACCCTAGATTGGTCACTTGTCACGGCGACCTGATATCTGGAGGGCGGTAACAAAGTTAACCTTGTCTGCAAGGCCGCGTCGACCAGCCGTCGCTACGGAGTTAGGGTTAGGGTTCCGTCGGCTGCCCTTTTTAGATCAGAGCAGAGAGAAACTAGATTGGTTCAGGCGACCTCGGTGGCCTTCCTGGACTCTTTTTCCTGCGGCGACAGCGGTCTCGACCGGCGCCCTCCCACTTGTACGCGCGATTACAGGAGGTGGGACCGACACGCCCTCAGACTGTGTACAAACCGACTCCATCTTGTATCGAATACGGTGGGAATACGCCGATGGTTACCGGGTTTCGGGTGGAGCTAGACACGGAACCTAACCCGCACGGGATTTGTAACCCTTCAACTCATCGGCCGAACGGGGGGGGGGGGGGGGGGGGGGACACTGAAGCAAGCCTCATAGATTAAGTGTTTATTGGATCTATGCCATTGCAACTTTCATGACTTACAAGAATGTCATTACAAAATCAACGTTGGAAATATGCAACTGACTTTCTTGTACCTGTATCTATGCAATTTTATTCACTTAAGTAAATAACACTTCAAAAAATAATGTATTTCAATATCGACCATACTACCCCCAGAAAAAATTGGTGTCCAGATGTTAAAAGTAGTATTGTACTTTTACTATGCATCCTACAAAAAATTAGCAAAATTAAGACTACATACCCACATAGAGAAGGTTTGGACACATGAGATTTGGGATTCACTGTACGGCGATCCATGCATACAGTAGCCTTACTAGAGCCTATAGGGCCTATATCCGTGAGCCTCCTCCGGCAGCCTCGGGCACTCCTCTAGCACCGGCGCTAGCCTCAAGCCAATCAGCCAGCCACCGCCGCCCACGCAGCGCTAATAGCAAGTACAATAAATCCTAATCAGCTGACTATAAAATTAAAATATAATTTTTTTGTCTAGTTGGAAGAGAGAGAATATGAGAGAGAAGAAGAGTCGGCTCTCATGCAAGAGCTGTGCTTCTAGGCACTTTGATAGAGTGAAAGGTGAACCATGTAGTGCTAAAATAGTATATTTTTGTAGCGCACTATTGTACATGCTAGCTCTAAGTTGGCTATAGATGACATGACACTTGGCTTATAGCCAGCAGCTGGCTATACTATTGTCCTTGCTCTAAGCGCGTTGCCCTCCTCTAGCAACGCCCCTAGCAGCAGCCCTATACGATGTCGTCCTCCGGCGAGCCGACGCACCGCCCACCTACAGCTTCGGCGCATGGCGTCTGCCTCCCGCCGTTGGCGTAGTGATAGGATGCGTGCGAGCCAGGCGACAAATGCCACGATTGAAAGGTTCGAGCGAGACGTGTCAGAGTGGGGAATTCATCGTGTGCTAAGTCGTTGTTACCTTGTAAAATGAAATTTTTATAAAGGTATGCACTATTATGGGTGTATATGGATAGTATATGGTCTGGTATTGCAGAAAAATGGCATATATAGAGGTACGAGAAAGTTGGAATGGCTTATTTACAACATGGATTTTTGTAATAGTTTTTCTCCAAATCATGAAAGTTATAGTGGCATAGATCCAATTGATGCGCAAAGCATCAACGAATGAGTATAGACCTCCATTAGTAACTTAAGCTAGTATGGAACACGGAACGGTGGCTAAAAATAAGGTAGATAGAAGAAAATAAATAGCTCCGCATGAACCTTCAGTTTAGTCTCATGGACTGGCAAAGAGTTCGAAATTACTTCAATGCCTATGATAACTTTTTTTTGTTTGATGTTCGTTCACTGGTCTTTTGACTTTTGCCCCATGGATGTGACATTAGATGTTGAAGCTTTTAGAAGTATAGAATTATACTAATTTCGTATGAGCCATTAAAGGTTTTTTTTATCGACAACCATGGAGCCAGATGAAGAGACATTCCACCACTTTGATCTTGTCAACAGGGGATGCCTTCTCTTTATCCATGAAAATGTTGAGGTTGTTACTTTCAACAAAAACAGGTGGCCTTGGTCACCTTATGTGCACCAAAGTTCATATCAGAATCATTAAAGCCTCCTTCACCTGCGTAGATACAATTTTGAGCTCTATCTTACCATTGTATTTGAAACTGTATAACTGAGGTATAAAGAGGAAAGGCCAATTCACAAATTATAATTTTTTTTATCCGGACAACACTGGAACTTTATGCACACTTTCAATGACTAAGTTAGATTAGGCCAGTCGGAGCTGCACTGTGACATAAAAATATAGTAAATCAAAATAGTAATTCTTTCATGTGATGAAAAAATATACTATAACAATAAAAAGGGAAAGTAACAAATGGATCGGTTGCACCAGTCTCCATTAGAAATGACAGCATCCTTGTGTAGGGAAATGAGATCTGGTAATTAATAAATAGTGACCCCCGAGAAGAACAAACGCGAGAGATTAAAATGGGCATATGCACACATTACTGTCATTCTATGCTAAAAAGTGCGACTGATGCTGCCTAATTTATGGATGCAAATAAAGACCGTATTATCAATATACTCACCAACCAGTTGCCTCTCCCAGTCCCAGTCTCCTCCATCCTTGACAACAAGAGGCCCCCACAATCCACATGAACAACTCCACCTTAGCTCCCATCTAAAAATTCAGCGGCCAACCCAGAGTTAGATCAGCTAAGCTCTTGTTTGAGACTTCTTTTCTAAAAGAATATCGTTGCTGTTCGACATGTATAAACTGTGAAGCACACGGATACAATGAAATATGAGTCGGAACTCGGAACACGAACACAAGGGGGAGGATGTGACAGGGTCTTACCATTATTCTGTAGGGTAGCAGATACATGCAGGCCCAAAGTTTCCAGTAGCTTCGTAAGTGTCTACAGTAGCTTCGTAAACCCTAAACCCTAAGTTTCCAGTAGCTTCGTAAGCGCAAGCCCACGCGCTGGGTGGCGAATCCAGCATTTCAGCGGTACGATCTAGCGACCCATGATATGATGAGCGGTAGATAGCTAGACTAACTTGGCAATGAATGGCTCTGATCAGTCAAAATGGGCATTGGCGGGAAAACTTTAGAAAAGAGTGGCAAATCCAAAATCATAAACTCGCCTACTATATGCATGATATGCATGGTATAGAAAATGAGCAATGTTTCCGTCCTTCGTTTTTAAGGATTTTACCGTTTTACCCCTAGACTTGATGTAAATTACCCACCACTGTCACCAGTAAGTCATACATGTTGGATCCTCTCTCCCCGAGCGAGCAAATATCTATTCTTCCTCATCGACCACCCCAAATCTGTATAGGCAACCGGGACAGCGCCGACCCACCCCTCCGGCCAGATCTGGCTTTCCGCCTGTCCGACCGTGGCCGAGTCCATCGGTCCACAGTCCACGCCATGTTATATATTTACCGTCCAAGGAGTCGCCCCCTTTATCCCATCGATCCGCAGTATGGTGGCTGCAGCGTGGGCATGGTTGAATGTTGAAATATGATCCAAATTCAATTAAGGAGGCTAACTTCTGACGGAGCGGACTGAGGTTTCCATCGTTACAAATATCTTTTGTAAGCCACCGGTTGGGATAAGTTACATATGTGAAATCCCCGGTGTTGTGTAAACACTCCCCACTATAGTGAAGTTTCGCTGGCTGGCGCCCGTGGTTTTTTCCTCTCTTTGTTGGAGAGGTTTTTCCATGGTAAATATGTGTCCCCTTGTTCCGATTTCCTTTTTGTTCTTCATTATTTGCTTATCGTGATTCTAACACTGAGCGGAGTCCCTCCAGGGGAAGCTCTCCTACACTAGGAGGCCGCACCAATCGCCGGAATCTAGACATTCTTGGAGGGGGATCGATTCGGACAACGGTGGCGAGGGCCCGGATGCCAGGAATCGGTCTAAGGAAGCACTGTCTCGGGCGCCCAGAGAGCGCCCACCGCGGGGATGGGATGAGCTGGGGAGCCGGACAACCTTGGGATCGAGCGTGTAGGGAAGGAAATAGGTGGAGGGGGCGGCCATGCAGCATGCCTACCAACATAGTTTCCTTGGTTTGTATTGGAGGAGGGAGTGAGGTAGCAATGCAACCCCTCTCGTGATCCCCATCCCTTGCCACCGCTAGGATCACCCCGCGCGGGCGCTGGCGGAGGCGAGGACCTCCTCCCCGTGGGCGCGAACAGGTGGCGGCGGTGCACCTCACCAGCAGGCAGGCTATGGTGGTCGCTTCCCTGGCCGGCAACGTTCTTCCCCGGCATATGTGGGGCGCTTTGGAGAGCCAGACAACGCGGCTGCGGCTAGTCCCCGACCTCCTCATCCTTGGGCAGGGGTAAAGCCAGGGGCCCATGCCACCTTGATCACAATCGTCTCACCCCCAGATCTAGGGTTTCCTCAGCCATAGGGGCTCAGGGCCCCCTTCTTGCATAAGTGCCCTCCTTCAGTGAGTTCATGGTGCATAAGGGTTGGGTGCAGGGCAGAGCTTTCCTCCGGCCAAGGGAGGACTTAATGGTGGTGGTGTGGTTGGTCCTCTGATTGCAGTTCGGTGGTGTGGGGAGGTAGGACACTGGGGCGACGACCCTGGAAGGTGGGAGCCAATGGGTTAGCGGGCATGCCCCTGGCTCTGGCTAGCTAGTGGCCATGGTCATGTAGATGGCGTGGTGCCCAAGGAGCGACTACCCATGGCAGTAGTGTGGTCGCCGTCTTGGCGGCGTACTTCACCTTGTGTAGGAGGAGGAGGGGTCGTTCCCTTCTTGAAGGTGCCGGTGTGGCTCCCCTTTTTCCTCCTGCGGGCTCCGGGTGAAAAACCAAGATCCTCGGATCTGGCGGTGGCGGCACTTCGGCGTGATGCTCTTCTTGAAGACGCTGCCCTAGATCTCTTGGCGTATGGCTCTCCGAAGGTTGTCTGACGAAGTTGCGGTGCCTCAGGTGTTGGATCTTCATAGGGCGTTCTTTGGCAAAGCTTACATCGTGTCCTGCTCCTTCGGCTGACCTTAGAGCTCTTCCGTGACACAGGAAGAAGGTGTGCTCCTAAATGACAGTCTCCGTTTGAGCTGTCCATGTCTCAGCAATGTGCAGCGTGTGTTGGTGAGCCGGCCTGGGCTCTAGGGTGAGTTTCGGCCTAACACCTCTGCCATGTTTATGGTGTGCAACGTGTTTTGGTGTGCGGGTCTATCCGCTAGAGTGAGCTTGTGCCCAACCCCCTTGCCCGCCCTGCTAGTGCTCAGTCTCACCGGAGTAGTCCGTTAGGTGCTCTTCTTCCCTCGGTTGTAGTCTCTCCGGTTGTGTGGTTGTGTGCAGTTTGATGTTGAAAGCTGGGTTCAGCACTTTGTACCTTTATCGCCGTTCGGGCGTTATTAATTTAACGCTAGGCCTTTGGCCTGTTATCAAAAAAAAGTAGTGCGATGCAGGGTTGGGGACAGACGCCAAAGGGGGAAGGTGGGTCAATTCAAAATTTCGTTGGGCTAGCGGGTTCGTGGAGTGTCTGCTTCTAGAGGCTAAGATTCAGATTTCAGAACTCACATGTCATGGTCGTGGTACTGTATGTAGTTCAGTATTTATAACTCACGTGTAGCCCCTGCGCTTAGCCGCGAACTGACAATTGACAAACGTGTTATGGAGATGTCAGCGGATCACATGCGAGGGTTATTATATTTGCATCCGGATTTCTTCTTCTTCTTCTTTGAACAAGGATTGCTCTCTCTCTCTCTCTCTTGGATTGATCAAATGCGTTTTTTGCATTATGCAAGTGCTTATAATAATTAAATGGGTCACCTGAGTGAATTTCTTCCAAACCATGTGTTTCCAGTTTATTACTTGGGTGAACATATGACGTTCTGCTAGGATCCCTTTTTGATAGATAAAGCTGTCGAGAGTCACTGGTGCAGGAAGGTAGTGATAGCAAGAACGTGTCGACGATGCTGTGGATCAGGTTATACATACCTCACATTGTAGCCAACATCTCATACACGATGCGAAGTCGTCCTCGCAGCAACACGCAAGTCCAAGGCCGGCTAAGGAGCAAGTGAACTGAATTCATGTTTTCTCATTGAAGTCCAGCTTCACCAAGATACTGATTGAGACCATCCTGTTGTTTGATCTAGTAGCTCTCGGTATAGGCTTGTTAGGTGTTTCGGGTCTTGACAGAGAGAGTGAGATGGATAGGCATACCTTCTCCGGTGGACGAGCTCGAGGACCCGTTGGCCATCTTGGTCGACGGCGAGAGCGTGACTATAGGGCCTAAGCGGTAGCGGCGGCGGTGCTTCCCGTGGCTCGTGCTAGGAACCCTAGATCGTAGGGATGTAGGTGAGGGGAGCGGCGGCGCGTTAAATCTTGTAACGTGTGCCCCAGCCTCCACCTCCTCTTTATAGCGCTGCCACAGGGGCCCACCAACCATTGCACGGTTGGGCGCCCCCGATCAGGGCACGGATAAAGGTCTCGATCGACCCGAGGTCAATCTAACATTCTCCCCCTTGATCTCAACTTTACTTTATACTTTACACTTTGCTCGTTTCATCACGGTTCGGTACATAGAGCAGGTTTAATCGCCACAGCTCAATTACCGATAGAATCAGACAACTACAATATACCTCTTGTTTTGAAACAAATTTTGTTGGTTTTGGGCCTCTTTGATCCAGGAATCATAGGCTTTCCCTTAAACACATGCCGGCTAAGTGCTCCTTGAACACATTGGGTGGTAAGCCTTTCGTTAGCGGATCCGCAAGCATATCCTTTGTCCTTATATGCTCGAGTCTTATAGTATGATCCTAGAATCTTTCACAACATAATAATTTATATCTATTGGTTTGGAAGCATTACTCGTCTTGTCGTTGTGAGCATAGAATACCGTGGGCTCATTGTCACAGTACATCTGTAGTGGTTTGCCAATGCAATCTACCACTTTCAAGTCGAGTATAAATTTCTTTAACCATATCGCCTGCCCCGTTGCCTCATAGCATGCTATAAATTCTACATACATCGTGGATGATGCAACTATTGACTGTTTGGAGATTATCCATGAAATAGCCCCTCCCGCGAGAGTGAAGACATATCCCGTCGTGGACTTTCTATCGTCTTTGTCTCCCGCAAAATCAGCATCTGAATACCCTCTTATCTTTAGGGAATCAAACCTTCTATATGTTAGCATGAGGTCTTTTGTGCCTTGCGCATAATGCAAAGCTTTCTTTACCATCTTCCAGTGCTCTATGTTTGGATTCTCTTGATATCTACTGAGTACCCCGGTCATAAAAACTAAGTCAGGGCGAGTGCACACTTGTGCATACTGTAAGCTTCTAACGGCCGACGCATCTGGTACTGCTTTCATTTGGTCGATCTCATATTGACTCTTGGGACATTGAAATTTCCCAAAACTGCGCCCTTGACTATAGGAGCAGGTGTGGTATTGCACGCATGCATACTATATTTTTTTAGAATGTTCTCTAAGTATGCCTTCTGTGATAGTCCTAGAACACCATTTTCTCTATCTCGGTGAATTTCTATACCCAAAACATATGAAGCTTCACTAAGGTCTTTCCTATCGAAGTTTGAGGACAAGAACTTCTTTGTTTCTAGTAGTAGACTGACATTGCTGCTAGCAATCAAGATATCATCCATATACAAAATTATGAAAATATATCTCCCACTTTTAAACTTTGCGTAAACGCGGTTGTCCTCAACATTCTCTTTGAATCCAAATTTCTTAATGGTCTCATTAAACTTTGGATACCACTATCTTGAAGCTTGCTTTAAACCATAAATGGATTTCTTTAGGCGGCATCCCATATGTTCCTTGCCCTCCATGATAAAACCCTTAGGTTGTTTCATATAGACTCTTTCTTCTAAATCCCCATTTAGAAATGCCGTCTTTACATCCATTTGATGCAGCTCTAAATCAAAATGTGCAACTAGTGCCATTATGATTCTGAAGGAATCCTTACATGAGTCTGGAGAAAAAGTCTCATTGTAATCTACTCCTTCTCTTTGTGTAAATCATTTTGCCATAAGTCATGCTTTGTACTTCTCCACATTCCCTCTAGAGTCACATTTTATTTTGTAGACCCATTTACAGCCTACTGTTTTGGCTCCTTTGGGAATTTCCTCTAAGTCCCAAACTTTGTTGGAACTCATTGACCTCATCTCATCTTCCATGGCCTCTAGCCACTTGGATGAGTGAGGGCTACTCATGGCTTCTTCAAATGAAGTGGGATCATTCTCCATTTGAACTATTTTTGTGTTATAAACTTTATAATCAGTTCAAATGGCTGATCTTTTAACTCTTAGAGACCTTCTAGGGGCCTCATCTGTTGGCACATTTCGTACCCTTCTAGGTGCCTCATTGGTTGGCACATCTTGTTGAGGTGCCTGCTGCTCCTCCCTTTCATGCACAACAACGGGTTTAGTCGGCTCCTGACGGACAGGTTCTGGATCTTCACCCATTATTGTCACGGGTGGAGTTGCAATAGGTGCTTGCACCACCACCTCAGGGGTTGTCGATGCAGGAGCAACATGTAGCAAGAAAAATGGATCCTGAGTCATCGGATTAGGTGCATGCACCCTCTTCTCCTCAAGATCAATTTTCCGAGCTACCATGCTCCCCCTCATCATTTCGTCCTCTAAGAAGACTACATGTCTCATGTCTACAAACTTTGTGTATCTGTCTAGACAGTAGAAACATAAACTTTTGACTTTTCAGGATAGCCAATGAAATGACAACTGACTGTTTTAGGATCAAGCTTTGCAATATTTGGATTATATACTTGGGCTCCCCCACAACTTTAGGTGTTGCAGCGAGGGAACTCTCCCTGTCTGTAACTCATACGGTGTTTTGGGCACCGACTTGCTTGGTACTCTATTGAGAATATGAATGGCGGTTTTTAACGCCTCCATCCACAATCCCAATGGCAAGGTTGAGTAACTCATCATGTTGCGCACCATATCCATAAGGGTACGGTTACGCCTTTCAGCTACTCCATTTTGCTGAGGCTCGCCCGACATCGAATACGGGGCCACTATGCCAGTCTCCTGTAAGAACCTTGCAAAAGGTCCAGAGACTTGGCCATATGGGGTGTGTCGACCGTAGTACTCCCCTCCACGGTCAGACCTTACTATCTTTATTGTTTTACTATGTTGGTTCTCAACTTCAGCTTTGAATATCTTAAATTTATCCAACGCTTCCGATCTTTTTAATTGGATAAATATAACCATAACGGGAGTAATCATATGTGAATGTTATGAACGAGTTATATCCATCCATACTTTTCACTAGAAACGGTCCACATATGTCAGTGTGAATAATTTTTAGTGTTTCGACGCTTCGTGTTGCACCCTTTTTGATTTGCTTGACATACTTTATTTTAACGCAGTCGATGCATTGCTCTATGTTGGAGAACTCTAGCGGAGGAATAATATCGTTTTTAACTAGTCTTTCTATTCTCCTCCTTGAAATATGGCCTAAACGACAGTGCCATAATTTCGACGAGTCTTGACTTCTCTTTCTTTTCTTTGGTTCTTTATCCGACGAGGAAACATTCTCTTTCACTTTACAGATAGAATTAACTTTATCACGAGTGGATAATAAATAAAGCTTATTGTGAAGGAAAGCAACCCCCACACAATCTTTATTACAATAAATGGCACACTAGCCATGTCCAAAATCACACTGATAATTAACTTTGTCCAATTGCGACACACTTATTAAATTTTTATGCAAAGAAGGAACATGAAGAACATCCGTAAGCAGGATCATTGATCCATCGGCAAGCTCCAAAGAGATGTCACCAATGGCCTCAACGTCTACTTGGACTCCATTTGTGACTTCAATGCATCCTTCGTTTCTTTCATAGTTCTCGTCAAATGGAATCCCTATAAAGAATTTGCAATATGAACAGTTGCCCCTGAGTCAATCCACCAAGTAGATTTTGAAAACTATGTATACAAGGATTCATTTACAAATGAAACTATATTGTTACCTTTTCTTGGCATTAGCTCCTTTAGAAAAACGGAGCAATCTTTCTTGTAGTGTCCTTTCTTGCCGTTGTGAAGACAAGCATCTTTGTTCACTGGGAGGGCAGGGCTTTGCTGAGGCTGATAGTACATCGGAGCTTTACCGTGTGGCTTAGAAGGAGAGCCATGGTTGCTGTGAGTGAAGGTCCTTTTCTTGTTGTCCTTCACTAGGTTCAATGAACCACCATTCTAGGTTTCGAGCCTCTCCTCTTCTTGAGCACACATGGCGATGGTCTTTTCTATGTCCCATTTTTTAGGGGTCATATTATAATTGAAAACAAAGTTCTCAAACTGTTGAGGCAGTGACACCATGACCAGGTGGACAAGGAGAGTAGGCTTTATCTCCAGATCAGCTTCCATGGCCTTCAATTTGGCAGCCATGTTGCTCATCCGGAGGATGTGCTCCCTGTTGCCATGCCCACCTCATGTATACTTTTCTGTCACCAACTGCTTCAGCAGCTGGGTTGCATATGTCTTTGAAGAGACAGTGAACTGACTCTTTATCTTTTCCATGTACTCCCATACGGAAGCACACTCTGTGATTGAACCAACAATTGCTGGCTAAACTGTGTTCTTTATAAATGTCATGCATTTCTTGTTGGCGTTCTGCCACTTTTGGTTCTCTATGGAGTATGCCAGTTCTAGTGGAGCATAGTCCCTTTTCTTTTTGTCCCATGCAACATCATCATCGGCAGCATCTCTGATGGGTTCTGTCGGCTTGGTGGGAGGCTTGGTCTCAAGGACCCAATCCACCTCAGCGCAAATGAACGCGAAGTCCACCTTCTTTCTCCACTCAGAGTAATTGTCACCTCTCAGTTTGGGGACCTTCTTGATGCAGTTCATCAAGTAGAACCCTCCTAAAGACCACAAAGAAGTGGGAACAATAACAATTGCATGTATTAATCCAACGTTGGTCAAAATTAAGACACACAAATGTTTGTGCAACTAATTCTACATCACCGTTGGGCAGAACATAGAATCAAAAGCATATGACTTTAATTACTTTGATAATAACACACTAATCATAATCATTCTATTTACAACGTTGGTTAGAAAAATAACATGAATATGACCAGAATATAACTTTAACATGCTCTCAAAAATTTAATATCACTTTTGTCTTTACTAAATTTTAAAAGAGCCCTTTAACTATTTGTAGCGGAAGAATAAATTAAAAAATTCATTTAACTTTGTATCTTTACAGAAACTTTTCAGTTACCTTTTCATTTTCTAAATAACATTTCGTTGGATAATTTTGTATAGAAAAAACTGTGCAAAAAATATCATAAACAAAACCCAGATCTAATCTAGATAAAAGCCAAGATCTAATGGATCCCTATGATGGGTTCGTAGCATGGAAAACAAAAAAATTCTACCGCAAGAACGAACAAAACCCAGATCTAATCTAGATAAAAGCCAAGATCTAATCTATTAGACATGAGCAACGAGATAGATAGGAACTAACCCTCGTAGATCCGAAAGTGTTAACGAGATTAGATCTCGTGGTTGATGTAGTCGATCACTTGCCGATCTCAAGATCGTGTGGATGATCCTTCCGGCGTCGCGTTCCGGCAGCGCTTCCGCCGTCGGTCAAGTAGACGATCCTTCCAGCGCCGCGTTTCGGCAGCGCTTCCGCAGTCGGTCACACGTGCGGAGTCGAAGCAGACCTTCCTCTCCCCGTTCCAGCGAGCAGCGGAGGTAGTAGATCTTCTCCACGGAATCCCAGCAGCACGACGGCGTGGTGGTGGTGGTGGAGTAGAGAATTCTGCAGGGCTTCGCCTATGCCTGTGCAGAAGAAAGGTGGAGGAGAGAGGCGGCAGAGATTGGGAGTTATGGGAGAGGGCTAGGAGGGAGCGCCCCTGCCCTTCTATTTAAGGGGGGGAGGGCGCGCCTGGGGAAGGGGAGTCCTTGTAGGACTCCCCTCCTATGGCCGGCGGTGGGAAAGGGGGAGGAGTCCTCCTCCCCCACGAATTCGTGTCTTACCCCACCAGGACTCCTTTGATCCTTTCTTGGTTTTCAAGTAAATTCCAAGAAATCCTCTAGAACCTTCCAGAACATTCCGAAACCTTCTAGAATCTCCATACAAACACTCCGAAACATTTCCTAACTTACAAAATGATCCCCAATATATGAATCTTATTCTCCGGACAATTCCGGATCTCCTTGTGATGTCCCGGATCCATTCCGAGACTCCGAACAACATTCGGTCTCCAACACACATTCCATATCTACTTAAAACAACTTCGAACCTTAAGTGTGTCACCCTACGGTTCTTGAATATGTAGACATGACAGAGACACATCTCCTATCAATAACCATTAGCGGGACCTGGAGATCCATAATGGCTCCCACATACTCAACGATGACTTTGTGATCGATTGAACCAATTACATACGAAAACCAATTCCCTTTGTCACGCGATACTATACTTATCCGAGGTTTGATCGTTGGTATCTCTGTACCTAGTTCTGCCTCGTTACTGATAAGTACTCTTTACTCGTTCCGTGTCATGTCATCCCTTGTGACCTAGTCACATGCTTGCAAGCTAACTAGATGACATTCCACCGAGAGGGTCCAGAGCATATCTATCCGTCATATGGATGGACAAATCCCAATCTTGGTCCATGCGCTTCAACACATACTTTCAGAATACCCAATGACACCTTTATGACCACCCAGTTACGAAGCGGTGTTTGATGTCATCAAAGTGCCCATCCGGTGATGGTGATTAACACAACCTCATGGTCGAAGGATTAGGTTACTATGCATTTAAAAGCTTACAGCAATACGAACTTAATGACTTGATCTTATGCTACGCTTACTATGGGTGTGTGTCCATCACATCATTCTCCTAATGATATAACCTTGTTATTAATGACATCCAATGTCCATGATCAGGAAACCATGATCATCCATTAATCAACAAGCTAGTTTAACAAGAGGCTTACTAGGGACTCTTTTATGTTTACAAAACACACATGTATTAGTGTTTCCTAATAATACAATTATAGCATGGGATGTAAACATTTATCATAAACATAAAGATATAATAATAACCACTTTATTATTTCCTCTTGGGCATATCTCCAACGGTCTCCCACTTGCACTAGAGTCAAAAATCTAGTTAAAAACTTGTGCATTCAACACCTATGGCTTTCTGGTGTTGTATAGACACTATTGCTAGTGGTAAACATAATCTTTGGATCTGACACTTCTAGGTCCGTGTGTATTTGCATGTCCTTGCGTATTTACGCATTTCTCATTCTCCAATGAGATGGCATTGTATAAATTTGGTCCTTTGGTGAGACCTTTAGTTCCTTTGGCTCAAAATATGTTGATATTATTGTCACACAATATATCTTCATAGTATTAGCCCACTTTGAACCACACCTAGTTTGATAACAAACTACTTAACACAAATGCCCTCCTTTGCTGCTACTATAGCAGTTTATATACTTAACCTTTTGTTGTAGTATCCGTCACAATGTCTCAATTTTGGAACTCATCCAAATCAATCATGGAACATCCTTTCCATTACATTGTGCTGCCCATAGTCTAAATTGAGATAAATTTAATTTGTATCTTGTGACAAAACTAGTATCAATGTAACACTTTACAATGAACTATCTTTAACTATTTGTCACTTATACATGGTATATTCTTAGTTCTTCCAAAGCTCATAAGAACATCTTTACTATTGTCGAGTGATCATCTTATGAATCATTCTGGTATATGCTCATAACATTTAGAGCATAGAACATATCTGGATGTGTACATCTCAAAGAATGATTGATCAAAATATTCTTGTGATTTCACCAAGTGTCAAAACACTTGAATCTCGTGTCAACACACTCGAATCTTGATTCAGTCCTTTCCGTGCGTCAAGAACCTTTCTTGTTGTTTCCATATTGAACTCATTCAACATCTTATCTATATACATTTTGCAAAACCATATTAGCGCCTCAATCTATCCATATAGACATTGATGCGTAATTTGGGTTATGCCTAAGTCTTTCATCGAAATGAAATCCTTAACCTGTGTCAATAAAAGATACATCATTTACAATCAACAATATGTCTTTCACATAATGTATTAGAAATATGTCTCAGCGCTCCCACTTAATTTTTTTGCAAATGCAAGCATCTTCATCATCTCCGATGAATTTAAACTCTTTTAACAGTTTCATCATGGTGAAGATTCCAACTCCGCTATGCTTACTTGAACCATTAAAGTTTTGCATACTCTTTTAGCATCCTTTGAATTAACAAAACCCTTTGGATCGTGTCATGTACACGTCCTAGGTAACCATTCTATTAGAAGAACTTGTTTTGTTTGTTCAACTACCATATACCAAAATATATGTAGTGGTTGCTACATCAATCTGTCAAGACTATATATCGCTTATGAAAGATCAAATCTTGTCATAGTCAAGTCCTTGAAAATTGTCGTAAACTTCTTTCTGACATGTCGACTATTTCATAGATGTTAAACATCCATGTCTTATTTCTTTTATAAATCCAAACACGACCAATAGGCTTCACGCCTTTCTGGAGGGTCTTCTAAGTTCAGAAACTTGATTTCTCGTATATGGATACTATCACGGATTCCATGACTTCTAGTCATTTTATGGAGTCAGGGCCCATCATCGCTTCTTTGCATGTAGTCGGTTCATCATTGTCAAAACAATAACGACTTGCTTATCAAATCTTACTATTTGATTCTTACCGACCCACATGGTTCTATAGGAACTCTAATCTCTAAGATCACACCTTTTGTAATCACGAGAGCCATGAGCATTGTGGCTGTCACCGGGACACTTTCCGGCGCTGCGCTACTTAGCACATATAGCTAAGGTTTCAACAACCTTATCAAAGCTCTATTGTCCTCCCACTTAACTTTTCATGAAAAATTCCTTCTCAAGAAACTTGACATTCCAAGCGATAAACTCTTTTGTCCTCGGCATTATGGAGAAATTCCCAACAAATTCTTTGGAATAACCTACAAAGACGTGCTTATCCGACTTTGGTTGTAAACATTTTACTTATGCATAGCATACCAAAATTTAAGAAAAGACAATTCGGGTTTTATCCCAAACCATAACTTATATGGTGTCATTTCAACGGATCACGATGGAGCTCTTTTCAGTGTAAAAGCGGTAGTCACTAAAGCTTTTAATCTTTAATATATAATGGCAGTTTTATAAATGACACCTTTGATCTTACCATGTCAAACAAGGTTTCATTACATATATTGAACACTCCATACTCCTATGGTGTTTTGGGAAACGTAAATCCATGGAACGATTCCTCAAATCTTAGGTGTTTTGCTAAATTTGTAACTCAAACATCTTTCTTTATGATCCAATTATAAACTCTTTTATTTTCTTGTTACAATGATTTTCCACTTCATCTTGAAAGTCTTTGAACATTTTTCAAATGTTTCATACTTCTTCCTTATTGAGTAAGTATATACATATACTCACTCAAATCTTTGGAGAAAGCATATGAAGTTGAAATCCATCGCCCATGACTACACATAATGGACTATATACATCAATATGTACAAATTCCAATCAGTTAGTCGTCCGTTCCTCTTTTGGCCTACGAACGGAGTTTTAATTATCTCCTGGAAAGTATCATAAGCGTCATTTGATCCAAATCAAAGACTCCAAAAATCCATCAATATAGAGTTTCTTCATATATCCTTTCAATATAATTTAAACGGCGATGTCACTTCGTAAGTGATCTTTCAATCATTTGTCTTGTGACATTTTAGCTTAGTTTTATGGTCGTTATTTCTCCAACCAGACTTGTATATCATCCATCTATTATGGAATACGGTAATTATTTGAACAACCTTTTGTCGTCATAATACCTGATCAAAATAACAATTATTGAAACAAATCTTGAAGGCAAGCTTTGATGTTAACGAGCAACACAACAATCCTTTGTTTGTTTTCGATGAACATCATCACATATTCTCTTGCTAGTTACTTAGGCCATTGCAGTTCATGAATTGTGTTGTCCTGTATGACACTTCATACCAACCAATTCGGTATCCAATACCGCAGAACCACATTGTTTAACAACCAAGGAATACAGCCATAACATGTATCTTCTATATACCTAAGTTGGACATCTCCAATCTTTTCTTTTTTGCCAAATATTTTATAGATTCTCTTTCAACAATTCCTTTTCTTTTAAAAGAATTTATCAACATCAATAGTGGTGTCATCAACATGACACATGGTACAAAGTGTATATAGTCAACTACTAATACCTTTGGACTTGCACTTTGAGGTGGATCACCATCATCAAATGTTTGGTGTTCTTTCAAAAAATCCATTCTTTAGTAATCTTTTAGTATAGTAAACATTTTACTTACATCTTCTATTCATCCTTATCATGACAACTTTCATGATCAAGCTGCTATAGCTTATAAAGGTGAATTGCGAGTATAATGTTTCTTTTTCAAAACCTTTTGGAGGATTAGGACGACTAGCGTCTCCAACCTTCACAAATTCTCATCAAATATGAGGACGTACACTCTATCATGTTGTAACCAACACATTGTTTTAGATATCGCAATACCTTTCACATATGATGGTTTCTGAAACATTACTTTCATCTCTTAGATAAACTTGATATTAAAAACAATCTTTTGAGTATCAAGAATCATGGAGACAAACATGATACATTAGATACTAACACTGGAATTGTTACCCTTGATTTAATACTATCTATTAAACTTCATGGAGTAAATAGAGTTTGCTGAAAGTTTGCAATAGGACTTATAAACTTTAAATTGACATTCAAAACAATACGATACCAGTTCGTAAAGTAAATATCCAGAATTTCTATAGTTCCACTATCTCAACTATAACTAAGCGTAAGGTGGTGAACGGATGCCAATGACTACAACAAACTATGCAAATTCACTTTGATTGTGTTTATGATAAATTGAGTTCGACTAATCCAAATTACAAATGAACTCCCACTCAAAAACAACATCCCTCGAGTTGTTTTAGTGATTACATGAACCAAATCCACTACACCAAGTCCGATCATCACGTGAGATGATGTAGCTTTAAAGGCGAACAATCAACATGTTCATCATATCATCCATATGACTCATGCTTTACCTTTCGGTATTCCGTGTTCCGAGACCATGTCTGTACATGCTAGGCTCGTCAAGGTTAACCTTAGTTTCCGCATGTGCAAATCTGGCTTGCACCCGTTGTATGTAGAGTCTATCACACCCGATCATCACGAGATGCTTCGAAACGACGAGTCTTAGCAACGGTGCCAACTAAGGATGAACACTTTATTACTTGATATTTAGTGAGAGGGATCATCTTATAATGCTACCGTCACGATCTAAGCAATACAAGATGCATAAAGGATTAACATCACAGGCAATTCATAATAAGTGTGATATGATATGGCCCTTTCTTCTTGCGCCTTTGATCTCCATCTCCAAAGCACGAACATGATCTCCATCATCACCAGCATTGCGTCAAGGTCAGTGGCGCCGCTTCATGGTTGTCCATCATCACTAGTAACTATGACAACTACTTGGAATAAAGCTATTTCAAGATGAATAGACACGCAGGTCTTAACAGAATTAAAAGACAACCATTAGGCTCCTGCCGGTTGCCATATTACAACAAGGATCATTGCATACATCAAATATAATCATAATCACATGATGGCCATATCACATCACAAAACCCCTGCAAAAACAAGTTAGACGCCTCTAATTTTCTTTGCATGTTTTACGTGGTTTGGGGCTTTCGCATAAGACCGATCTTACCTACGAACAAGAACCACAACGTTGATACAAGTGTTGTCAGATGCTCATTGTAAATTGAATCTTAACTATGGTGGGAGAGACAGACACCCGTAAAGCCACTTGTGCAAAGCAAGTTGCACATCAAGCGTGGAGCAAGTCTCATGTGCGATGACATGTAATGTTAGCCCGAGCCGCTTCATCCCATCATGCCGCAAGATGCAAAGTACACGCTAAGACACCGACAACAAAAACATCAACGCCCACAAAAACATTGTGTTCTACTCGTGCAACAGATCTACGCATAGACACGGCTCTGATATCACTGATGGGTTCGTAGCATGGAAAACAAAAAATTTCTACCGCAAGAACGAACAAAACTCAGATCTAATCTAGATAAAAGCCAAGATCTAATCTATTAGACATGAGCAACGAGATAGATAGGAACTAACCCTCGTAGATCCGAAAGCGTTAACGAGATTAGATCTCGTGGTTGATGTAGTCGATCACTTGCCGATCTCAAGATCGTGTGGACGATCCTTCCGGCGTCGCGTTCCGGCAGCGCTTCCGCCGTCGGTCAAGTAGACGATCCTTCCAGCGCCGCGTTTCGGCAGCGCTTCCGCAGTCGGTCACACGTGCGGAGTCAAAGTAGACCTTCCTCTCCCCGTTCCAGCGAGCAGCGGAGGTAGTAGATCTTCTCCACGGAATCCCAGCAGCACGACGGCGTGGTGGTGGTGGTGGAGTAGAGAATTCTGCAGGGCTTCGCCTATGCCTGTGCAGAAGAAAGGTGGAGGAGAGAGGCGGCAGAGATTGGGAGTTATGGGAGAGGGCTAGGAGGGGGCGCCCCTGCCCTTCTATTTAAGGGGGGGAGGGCGCGCCTGGGGAAGGGGAGTCCTTGTAGGACTCCCCTCCTATGGCCGGCGGTGGGAAGGGGGGAGGAGTCCTCCTCCCCCACGAATTCGTGTCTTACCCCACCAGGACTCCTTTGATCCTTTCTTGGTTTTCAAGTAAATTCCAAGAAATCCTCTAGAACCTTCCAGACATTCCGAAACCTTCTAGAATCTCCATACAAACACTCCGGAACATTTCCTAACTTAGAAAATGATCCCCAATATATGAATCTTATTCTCCGGACAATTCCGGATCTCCTTGTGATGTCCCGGATCCATTCCGAGACTCCGAACAACATTCGGTCTCCAACGCACATTCCATATCTACTTAAAACAACTTCGAACCTTAAGTGTGTCACCCTACGGTTCGTGAATATGTAGACATGACAGAGACACATCTCCTATCAATAACCATTAGCGAGACCTGGAGATCCATAATGGCTCCCACATACTCAACGATGACTTCGTGATCGATTGAACCAATTACATACGAAAACCAATTCCCTTTGTCACGCGATACTATACTTATCCGAGGTTTGATCGTTGGTATCTCCGTACCTAGTTCTGCCTCGTTACTGATAAGTACTCTTTACTCGTTCCGTGTCATGTCATCCCTTGTGACCTAGTCACATGCTTGCAAGCTAACTAGATGACATTCCACCGAGAGGGTCCAGAGCATATCTATCCGTCATATGGATGGACAAATCCCAATCTTGGTCCATGCGCTTCAACACATACTTTCAGAATACCCAATGACACCTTTATGACCACCCAGTTACGAAGCGGTGTTTGATGTCATCAAAGTACCCATCCGGTGATGGTGATTAACACAACCTCATGGTCGAAGGATTATGTTACTATGCATTTAAAAGCTTACAGCAATACGAACTTAATGACTTGATCTTATGCTACGCTTACTATGGGTGTGTGTCCATCACATCATTCTCCTAATGATATAACCTTGTTATTAATGACATCCAATGTCCATGATCAGGAAACCATGATCATCCATTAATCAACAAGCTAGTTTAACAAGAGGCTTACTAGGGACTCTTTTATGTTTACAAAACACACATGTATTAGTGTTTCCTAATAATACAATTATAGCATGAGATGTAAACATTTATCATAAACATAAAGATATAATAATAACCACTTTATTATTGCCTCTTGGGCATATCTCCAACACCCTAGCCCCATTTTCCCCCTGTCTGTCTCTGTCTCACGCCCAACTTGCGGCGGCGCAACGCCCCGCGCTGGCGAGGTGGCGAGGAGGCCGTGCCGCCCAACCTCTAGCCGGCGACGAGCCCCTCCCCCTCTGCAGCGAGCCTCTGCCCCCTTCTTCTCTATTCCGTCCAATTCCCACCACCCCAAAACTACCATGGCGCGGCAGAGGGACGTCGAGGAATAGCGGCTCCTCTCCTGTGGCTCCTTGCCGACGTGCGCCTCCACCCGAGGGTGGGTGCGCTGCCGTCAAGTGGCCGCGGTGGGGAAAACTTTGCTGGCGGGCGGCCGGTTTCTTTCTTTTTGTTCGATTTGGGGATCAGGGAAACTCTCTGTGAGGATTTGGGGCTTTGGGGATTCTTTTATTTTGCTTTCTTTGCCCCAGATGGGGTTGCTTCTTCTTCCCGACCTCGGCTTGCCGATGCGTCGGGATTGAGAGGAACGGCGCGGCCGTGTGGGCAGGCGCACTGCGTAGATTTAGGGATTTACTTTCTTAGCCTTTCTACCGAAAGATCTACAGAGCCAAGCCTGCTCTGTTACCATTGTTTGATCTAGTAGCTCTTGGTATAGGCTTGCTAGGTGTTTCGGGTCTTGACAGAGAGATTGAGAGGGATATGAATACCTTCTCCGGTGGACGAGCTCGAGGACCCGTTGGCCATCTTGGTTGACGGCGAGTGCGTGACTATAGGGCCTAAGTGGTAGCGGCGGCGGTGCTTCCCGTGGCTCGCGCTAGGAACCCTAGATCGGTAGAGATGTAGGTGAGGGGAGCGGTGGCGCGTCGAATCTTGTAACGTGTGCCCCGGCCCCCACCTCCTCTTTATAGCGCTGCCATAGGGGCCCACCAACCATTGCACAGTTGGGCGCCCCCGATCAGGGCGCGGATAAGGGGCTCGATCGACCCGTTTGGGTCGATCGGGAGAGGTCAATCTAACACCTGTTAGATCAAAAAAGAGGGGTCTGAGGACTTGATACTTTACCGACTATTGAGATAAAAAAATTCCTTGCGGTAAGAATAGAACCAAACTATGAACTTCAGTCCACTCTATTGATCAAGTCAGATTCTACCTTCTGAATTAGTACAAATCATGCTATTATATCTCCTTTTCTCAGTCAAGTTGATCTTGGCAGAATCTGAGCACATGCGGAAGTAAGGTTTTCAAATAATAAAATTTATGTTCTTGCAAGGTCTCCATCTTAGCAGTACTTAGAAAGAGATGTGTTCAGTCACTTGTATATTCTTATGACTGCCTGTTAGTTTCAATGTGGTCCAGTAAATGGAAAAAGGAACTGAAAACCAATCCTTGTTGGTGCAAACGTTGCAATGCGGGGGACCAATGGATCTTCGCTCTTGTATAGTCGTGTGGCCGTGAATGTGTATGACACTTCCCATTTACCATGATTCTAGAGTTGGGATGACTAGGGGAGCTATAGGACAAGAGGGACAATGCAGGCTGCTGGAACAGAAAATTGGACAATGCTGTGATGAAAAAGTTTTAGCTGGCGTCTCTCTGAATAAGGTAAATCTGGCCAGGTTAGTGATCACTCTAAATTATTGATGTTACATATGTCTAAACCTAATCTATTACATGTCCATCAATGGTTGATGTGTTATTTGAGAGGAGGTACAATCGATACCATCCAAGCGCCATAAAAAGTCATCAGAAAATAGTTACTAACAACTGGAAAGTTGGTAAGTTTTTTTTATTAAACAGATCGACAAAACAGCCCAAAGGCTAGAGTACACAACCGACCAGATTAAAAGAAACACAACAATAAAATATAAAGAAAGTAAAACTAGACTGCCACTTGAAGGGACAGCCTCAAGAAACAACCAAAAGCAACTACTACCTACTCAAACTATCTTGCATCAGTTGTCGCAGTGATACTGAAATGACCACATGCGAGCTTCCGTTTTGATCTTCAAGATTATCTGATCCATGCTTCTATACTCATTTTTTTATGAAAACTCGTTCGTTTCGTTCACACCAAATGTTCCAGGACATAAGGATCACTAGTGAATTGAATTTATTCCTCTCTAAATTCAGAAGGTTGTCGTTTACCTGAGACCACCACGACCTAAGATTGAGGTTAGTAGACGGGACAGCCTGATTGAGCCCTGCCCAGCAAAGGGTGCCCCAAATTATGTTGACGACCGTACATTCCTGAGAAAGATGTTGAGCATTTTCTTCTTCTATTTTACAAATCACATATTTATCAATGTGCGACAATCCCCTTTTAACTAATCTATCCACTGTCCATATTCTTCCACTCATAAATAACCATGCAGCCAATTTGACGCGAAGAGGCGCCCATGGTTTCTAGATTGCATTAGCCGAGACATATTTTGTTGATCCAGCAAAATGTGCCAAGTAAACTGACTTAGCCGTGTACCCTCCTTTAGCCTCCCAGAGTCATGTCCACCTATCCTCGACGTCCGGCCGCAGTTGTACACTGTACAATACTAATCTCCTCGTGAATTGCAAGGATTTTGTGTGAACTCTCTAATAGTGACTGGCTGTTGATGTCATCCATCCATCTGCCTCCTGGAATCTCGTCTGCCACAGTCCTCTTAGCTTTTATGCTTGGGTGAATTAGTTCAAAAACTTCACGTGCAAATTCTCCAATCGTCTTGCTAGCTATCCATTTATCCAACCAGAAGAAGCACTTCTCTCCGTTACCAATTTCGGCCTTAGCTGCCGCATTGAAAATCCCTCTTACTTTCTCTTCTGCTCTGAGACTCCACGGCCATCTAACCTGCAGAGCTATGTTCATTATTTCGAAGTTCATTATTCCTAGGCCCCCCGGTGTTCTTGGACAGGGGACCATCTGCCAGTTGACGAGACAACGTCCGCCATTAAGAGCATTTGTACCCTTCCATGGAAATCCTCTTCTAATTTTGTCTATTGCTTTAAAAACCCATGGAGTAGGATCCATCGACATGAGATGAAAAATTGTCATTGCACTTAGTACTGATTGCACAAGAATCAATCTTCCTCCTTGTGTGAGCATGTATGTTTTCCAAGAGGCCAATCCGCGTCTGATCTTGTCGATTAGTTTTTGGAATTCCTCTTTCCTGACATTTTTGTGTTGGAGTGGAAGACCAAGATATGTTATTGGGAGTTCTACAATATTGCAACCAAAAATCGGAGAGACCGAGCTCTTCACCATGTTACAAATGAGCCCGAAAGCACATCCAAACATATCCAGCAAACTCCTGGAATCCACTATCGTCGATACTATTTAATATAGTGGCGGATATGTTGGCTATCCTTATTGAGAGGGCAAAAGCTGAGGGCCAAATTGTAGGATTAGTCCCACATCTTGTGGATGGAGGACTGTCTATCCTTCAATATGCTGACGACACAATTCTATTTATGGAACATGATATTGAGAAAGCTAAGAACTTGAAGTTAATACTTTCAGCCTTTGAGCAACTCTCTGGATTGAAAATTAATTTTCATAAGAGTGAATTGTATTGTTTTGGCGAGGCCCAGAGTGAGGCACACCTGTATGCTGAACTTTTCGGCTGTGAACAGGGGCAATTCTCAATCAACTATTTGGGTATTCCGATACACTATCAGCGTCTCACTATTGCTGAATGGAAACTCGTTGAGGAAAGACTTCAAAAACGTCTTAATAGCTGGAAAGTCAAGTTACTATCCCTCGGAGGAAGACTGGTACTCATAAACTCAGTACTAACCAATATGGTACTGTATATGATCTCGTTTTTCCAACTGCCAAAAGGAGTCTTGAATAAAGTGGATTATTTCCGATCAAGATTCTTTTGGCAAGGGGATAGTGAAAAGAAAAAGTATCGACTGACCAAATGGAATGTGGTTTACCGACCAAAAGAATACGGTGGACTTGGTATACACGACCTTCAAGTCAAAAATACCACCCTCTTAGGTAAATGGCTATTTAAGCTACTCACTGAAGAGGAGTCTGACAAACTATAATCTGGAGAAAATATGTTGGATCTAAAGCTGTGTCTCAACTGGTATGGAAACCTGGTGATTCACATTTTTGGACTGGACTTATGGCGTCCAAGAAACATTTTTTTCGATTTGGTGCGTTTAATATTAAGGATAGATCTCAAATTAGATTCTGGAAAGATAAATGGCTTGGTCATAATTCTCTCCGAGAACAATATCCGGTTCTATATTCGATTGTTAGACACAAAGGGGACACCCTTTCCACCGTTCTTGAAACTACCCCTCCTAATGTATCTTTTAGAAGAAGTCTCATTGGTCCTAGACTAATATCGTGGAATAATCTGTTAATTCGATTATCCATGATTCAATTGTCGGATGGTGTAGACGAGTTCAAATGGAAACTACATGAGAGCGGTAATTTCTCTGTGGACTCGATGTATAGAGCTTTGGTTCAACCTAATATTTCAGTCGATGATAATAGTAAAATTTGGAAGATGAAAATCACCTTGAAAACAAAGATATTTGCTTGGTATCTATGTAAAAGAGTAATTCTCACTAAAACAATCTTGTTAGGCGGAATTGACATGGAAGCAAACAATGTGTGTTTTGTCATCATGACGAGACGATTAAACATTTGTTCTTCCAATACAAATTTGCTCGTCATATATGGTCAATCATCCAAGTTGCCTCTTATCTCCCCCCACGATCGGTGGCCAATGTATTTGGTAACTGGCTGCATGGGACAGATGATAAATATAGGAAGTTGTTTAGGGTGGGAGCGCTTGCATTATTTGATCGTTGCGGCTATGTAGAAATGACAAGATTTTTAACTCTATTGTGTCTTCAACGTTGCAGGTTATCCATCGCTACGACTATTCTTTGGTCCTGGACTATTCTCTAGAGGTTCAAGTTCCGCAATTTGTTTGTGGAGGGGTGTACACGATTGGAGGCTACGACGAGAGATATTTTTTCCCGACATAGATGGCCGCGTGATCTGCGGATTGAGTTACCTTATTATTTTGTCCGCGTCAATGTGGGACTTTTCGTTTGTGTGCTACTCTATAGCTTAACTTTTGTATGAGTTGTTTGGCTGTGTGCATCTTAGCTATGCAGAGGCCGGGTGTAAATATTATAAAAGTAATAAAGTGCCCATTTCCAAAAAAAAAAAATCCAGCAAACTCCTTGTCGCCTCTGTCTCAGAGACCGTGGCTTTGAGAAAAAAAGGATAGTTCCAGTTTCTTGTTAAATCTTACTGATAACATCATAACGAAAAAAATACGAAGGGTTAATATCTCAATGAGGCTAATAACTGAGTTGAATGAATATTTCGATGCTCTTGGATGCACTCGGGGACTGGATGTAGTGAAAAATAGATGGCATGCTTAATTAATAATCTTAGATAATATATTTCTTCTTATCCGGTTGTGTAGATGTATATGTGGGCAAATTGATCATGTGAATTCCTGCTGTAACACCATTTTTTTAATTAATAAATTCACACTCCATCAATTAAATTTGGAAGCACTTTTGAGTGGGAAATTGATGTGACATAAAGGAAGGGAAGTATGTCAATAATACCTTTGCTTTCATATGATGTGAATAGCTGAATGTGTATACTGCATATAATATATAACCATATATTAAGGCGTGAAGGTTTATCACCCTGCCGTGCGTTCGGTTACTGTTCACGAACAGCTTTTACCAATACCGTCTCGCCGCGCGTCCCGCCTCGCCATGACCCGGTTGCCCCCTCTTCGGCGGTGGTGTCGATCCACTTATCCCTCCCTCGTAACTACGTGCCGTTCTCTGCTTCCGTTCTTTTTCCCTGGATTAGTCTTGTTGTGTAGCCTTTCGTTCTCACGACCGCCCCTAGGTCCATCCTGCTCTTCTTTCCCTGATCTTCTTTCCTTTGGAGTTTATATCCATCTCTAATTTTCTCTTTTGGTGAGTTCTAGAATGGCTCATCCTCCGGAATCAGTTCGAGGACGTGCTGCTACTTAGACGCTACGCCTTTGGTCACTGATCCACGCCGGTAGCATGGTCGGCGGCCTGGTCGTCCTCCTTCCAGACGGTCCGCGGGCTCCGGCGCCGACGGAGCCCTGGGTATTCTGCCGCGCACGACTGTGCCCTCTATATCTGTGGCTGGTTCTTGCCGTCCAGTATGTCCTGCTAGCGTCTCCTCTGAGCAGCCGTCGCGTCGCCGGCGACACGACGAAGATGTGCTAGTCATCATCGGCGTGCCCAATGTTTCTACCGATTGTTCTCAAGCGGAAGTCCCTTCTGTTGCTGTCGAAGGTTCGCGTCGGCGGGGCTCCTCCGATGTTGCGGCTTCCGCTCCTGCGTCGCGCCGACAGCGTCTATCGGAAAGTGTGCATGCTGCGGTGGAAGTGGGCCTTCGCAGAGCGGCCTCCGCTGCCCATGACCTAGGCGCGCTGTCCGTGCCTGGACGTTCTCCTCGTCCTGTTCCTATGCCCGCACGTGGTTTTCCATATGGCGTGCCGTATTCTGGCCGTTCTGTCACCGATGGGTCGTTGGTGGCTGCTTCCGCCGCCAGGGCGCGCTCGCGGTCGCGGGTCGCGCAGCCGGCTTTCCCGTACGTCCATTGGTTACATTCAGTCTGTTGTTTCTGCCCCGCCTTCCGATTCAGCTACACTGCCTCACGGTCTTCCTACCGGCCTTTCTGGTGGTCTCGCTGACAACTTTGATGTTGGGCTTCTATCAGCCGAGCAGGTTGCGCGCCAGCGGGAGATTGCGTTGGGTAAACAACCAATGCATGATATGCAGGTGTTACGGTTGCTTCCTCTGCCTGGATCACTTTTTTCTGCTCACTTTGTTCTTTCTAATGTATGCACTTTGGAGGTAGTTGATTGTTTGTTAATATGTGCTCTTTCGTTTGCAGGTTATTCGGATTCCGCTCGACCTGTCAGCCCTGCATTGCTTCCCTTTCTTGGTGCAAGTTTTTCTACTTACGGTGTGTTTGTCGTCCCTATTGTTTCTAATTAGTCATGGTTTTTCAGCTTTACTATTAGATGTATTTCGACTGATTCTGTTATGTACTACATTCTTACGTGCATATCTGCGTGTTCTGTGGCCTTTCATGCACGTTTTGTGCTTAACACTTTTCCCAGTTTGTATCTAATCTGAGGATAGTATTTACTTATCGCTGTTGTGAGTTTGCACATAGTTGGATACAGTCTACATGTGTTCCATGTTCGGGCACTGGATACAATCTACATGTGTTTTATATTACCTTTATCTGCATTGTACTCTTTGCAGTGCCGCTTGTGGATTCTTCCGATGACGATTCTGCGGACGGCTGGTCGGCTATGATTGCTAACTTTATTGATGATGGCGTTCCTCTTAGTGCTTGGCCACGTGACAATCCTAGCTCTGCTTCCCATCTATCTGCTTCGGCTTCATGGGCTCCTTTTCCGCATGCCTTCTCTTTGGGTTCAGCACATCCGGATGGGAATTTCGCCAGCGCTCCCTATGGGTTCTACACGGGTTCTCCCGATGTTTTGTCCGATGAAGATTTATCTGATGTTGATCTGGACAACCTTACGGATGCATTGCCAGTTGGTCTGTCTCGGGGTAAGGAATCTGTTTGTAGCTTATATTTCTCTTTTCTAATTTTGGTGCTTTCCTTCCGAATGCTGACATTTCTTTCTGGTGTTGTTGCCTTTCCAGTCGCCCCCACGCCTTTTGTTCCTGCGCATACTATCAGCTCGAATCGGCAAATGCGTATGGGCATCTGGCGTCACCGTCGGTTGGTGAGAGCAGACTTTCGACATGGCAATGTCGACCTTCCTCTTCCTAATGATTTTATCGCCTTGCTGAAACGTGAGTTTCCTTATGTGCTTTCTATTTTTATATTTGGATTTACCAAGTTTTATCCCTTTGCTGCCTTACTTCTAATGGGTTCTTTATATCTTCAGGTTATTGGCCAGCGAGATCCTATTATGGTGGTCCTCACTATGTGCGTCCGCATTGCGATGCTAGCTATTGGTATCAAGAGCGTCGCAAGCATCTTAGTACAGAAAAGAAACCTGTATATACGCGCTGTTGTTGCAGTGAAAAAATTTCTCTTCCTGCATATCCTGACTGGCCGTCTCTGTTGGCTGAATTGCTGCGATTCGATGGCGGTACTGAGTGTAGTCGTTTTCTACGACTATGCTTGATTTGTGAGTACAACTCCATGTTTGCTTTCACTTCTCTTGGCGTTCAGGTTGACAATAATGTGAATATTGGACGAGGTCCTTACATTTTTAAAATATGTGGAGTGGTTTGTCATGAAATGGGTTCACTCCTTCCTCCTGAGGATAATCTTGTCCCTAAGTTTGCTCAACTTTATATTTACGATGCACATAATGAGCTCGATCATAGGATGGGTATATTTTCATCTGATGACGCTGATGTCGATGACGTTCTTGCCTCTACTGATCAGTTCTCCTCTTCGTCGTACAACCTCATGTGCCATCGAGTGAAAGGCTTGTCCGTTCTATTTGCCGGTCTCGGCTTCGCAGGGAAGAACCTGATCGTCGAGTTGTTGATACTCTTAGAATAATGTTGAATACTCATAATTCCTTGGTTCAAACGTTCTGTATGGCTGAACAGAGATTGTTCTCCCCTGATGCTCCTGAAGTTGCCATCCAGTTGTTTGGACATGAGGGAGCAGAGCATGTCAATGGGTATTCTCTTCCAGTTGCATCTGAATTGGTGCTTTAATGGTCGACGAATTTTCTGTAGAAGTAAATAGATTTGATATTATTGTGCAGAAGGAAGTAGGCCATTTTCAGCGTGTGTCTCCTCTTAGTCCTTCCCTTATGGCCCTTCAGTATTCACTTTTGTTCCCCCATGCTTCCATGGGCTTCCACTTTTGTTCCCCCATGCTTCCATGGGCTTCGATCTTGGTATCAAGTTTCGGTTCGTGACTGGTGTTCCTGTTCTTGGAAGACAGGATGTTTCTATGCTAGAATATTATTGTTACAGATTTCAGTATCGAAAAGGAGATCCTAATCCATTTACTTGATGTGGCCCGGTTATCTCACTAGCTTGAGGTTGACTCCTTTTCTTGCGTTGAATCGTGTCGGCTGAGTTTTCATTTTTGGAATCAAGATAGTCTCCGGTCAGAGAGTTATCAAGGCATATCTGACGTTGTTGGTGAAGGAAATTCCACAGGAAAGAATGTAGGGGTCGAGTATAGTCCCCGTTATATGATCCAAAATTATCAAGATGGAATGGCTATTTGCCGTGTTCATAGCGCTCCAGACCTGTTTGTTACTTTCACATGCAATCCCAAGTGGGGTGAGATATCTGATGCGCTTCTTATGGAACCTGGCCAAACTGCTCCTGATAGACCGGATATTGTGACACGTGTGTTCAAGATAAAAATTAATGAATATAGTATGGATATTAGAAAAGGAAAAACTTTCAGGCCTGTCAATGCATGTATGTACCTGACTTTCCTTTCCTGGATTTTTGCCTGCACGAAACACTGCTTCTTTTCTTATTTAGTTTCTCCTTTATTTTTCTTCATTGCATGTTTACAACTTTCTTTTTTACTTCTCGTGAGCTTTCCCTTCGTGTTACTATGCAGATTTATATGTTGTGGAGTTTCAGAAAAGGGGTTTGTCACACATACATTCTCTTGTGGTTAAAGGTTGATACTGAAGATCCCACACTAGATACTATAAATTCTTACATATCTGCAGACATACCGGATTATAAGACAGATCCACTCACGTATGCACTTGTGGAGGAGTTTATGGTTCACGGTCCATGTGGAGAATATAATTCCTTGCATGAAGAACAGAGTTTGCTATAAGCATTATCCTAAAGAATATAATGAAGAGACGACGATTGATGGGCTTGGTTTTCCCGTGTATCGTTGTCAAAAAAATGGCTGCTTCGTAATGAAAAATGGAATTCCTCTTGATAATAGGTGGATTGTGCCATACAACATATCACTGTTGAAAAAATTTCAGGCACACATCAATGTTGAATGGTGTAATAAGATAAACCTTTTGAAGTATCTGTTTAAATATCTTGCTAAAGGACACGATATGGCCCATGCACGTCTGCGTTCTATGTACCAAACTCTGAGCTCTGAGTCAACAGGAATCAACGAAATCGATGAGTATGCTAAGTACAGATATTATTTGCATATGTTCTACAAACGTTTTGTCAGCTTATAATAAAATGCATCTCTTTAGATTGTTTTCAGCCGTTGGTCCTTAGGTGTATTTTTTCCGATCAGCTGCTAATGAAGTCTATAACATCACATAGGTACTTATCTACATGTGAAGCGTGTTGGCGCACATTTCCGTTTGATATCCATGTTCGCGAGCCTTCTGTTCATAGACTGGTGGTACATCTTCCTAATATGAACCGGACCATTTATGCTGAAAACGACAATCTTGCAGAGGTTATAAGCAACCCCAACAAGTACATGACTATGCTTACCGAATGGTTTACTGCTAACCTCCTCTATAGTGATGCCCGGTCTCTAACATATCTGGAGTTCCCGTCAAAGTGGATCCGGGATGGTACACGCAAAGAGTGGAAAAGAAGAAAACTAGAGAGCACACGGAGACCAAAGTTCGGTCCTCCTATTGGACGGATTTATAATTATCATCCTACCACAAAGGAGCTTTATTTTCTGCGGATGTTGTTGAATATTGTGCCGGGTGCTATGTGTTTTAATGATCTTAAGTCATACTGTGGCATTATGTATGATTCATTTAAAGGAGCTTGCCAAGCCCGTGGGTTAGTTGGTGATGACAAGGAGTGGTTTCTATTATTTGATGAATCCATTCAATGGGCATCTTCTTATCAGCTGAGACATTTGTTCATGACTGTCCTCATATTTTGTGATGTCGCCAATGGGAAGAAAATACTTGACAATTATTGGACATATATGACTGATGACCCGACTCCCCGGATTATTCAGTCCATGGACGACAGGTGTTTTACAGTTCCATCCGATTATTTATATTCCTATCTGCTACAAGATTTATCGTTGGTGTTTGCTAGAAATGGTTATTCTCTATCATCTTTTGGAATAAATATAGATGCCTCGCTAGGTGGAAGATCACTTGGAAACAAATTGATTTTGGAGGAAATGCAGTATGACAAGGACGATTTGAAAAAAAAAGAGCAGCCTCTCTACATCAGAGATTAAATGAGAACCAGCTGAAAATCTATGATCAGATCAAAGTAGCAATTGATGGTTCGGTTGGCAAACTATTCTTTGTTTCTGGACATGGCGGTACTGGAAAAACATTTTTATGGAATGCCATCGTTACAACTTTACGAGCTAATGATCATATTGTTCTTGATGTCGCCTCATTAGGTGTAGCATATTTATTGCTTCCCGGAGGGAGGACTGCTCACTCACGGTTTAGAATACCACTTTAAATCGGCGAACACACTATGTGCAACATATCACGAGGAACAAATTTGGCCGAATTAGTACAGAAGGCCTCTCATATTATGGGATGAAGCTCCAATGACGCATAGGCGTTGTTTCGAGGCAGTGGATAGAAGTATGAAAGATATTCTGTCCATAGATGACAACTCTAAGAAATTGATTCCTTTTGGTGGCAAGACAGTAGTTTTGGGTGGAGACTTCAGACAAGTTCTACATGTGCTGGAAGGGGCAGCGAGAAGTGAAATTGTTAATTCTTCTCTTATTATATCACCCTTATGGCAGCATGTGACCTTACGCTACGGGAAAACATGAGGTTATCTAATTCACTACTGTCTGCTGAAGAAAAAATGAGCTAGATTTGTTTGCCCAGTGGGTGATTAGTATTGGTAATGGAACAGTCCCCATGGAGACACGAGGATATGAAATGATTCCTTCTTGGCTTTCGTTACCAGTTGATATTGCACTGTTACTTTCATCTAAAAAAATATTGCACGGTTACCAACTGCCGACTATGTTTTAGCTATTATTAATGAAGTCTATGACTCATTCTGCGAGAGGTTCTCGGAAGTCTCCTACTTGGCTCAGCGTGCAATTGTATGTCCTACTAATAAGGTTGCCCATGAAATCAATGATATTCTATTTTGTATGGTTCCTAGGGATGCAACAACATTTGAAAGCTCGGATACTATTTGCAAATCATCTAATTTTATAGCAGATGTTGCTTTATTATATCCTCCAGAGTTCCTTCACAAGATTGAACCTTCTAATTTCTCTAAGCATAGTATTTCACTGAAGGTAGGAGTTCCGGTGATGCTTTTGCGCAACATAAATCAAGCTATTGGGCTTTGCAATGGTACTCGACTGATAGTAACCAGATTAGGCTGAGTGGGTTCTTGAGGCAAAAATAATTACTGAGAGCAACATAGGGGAGCATGTTTGTATACCCAGAATTGTGCTGCATGCACCTACAAAATGGCCTTTTACTTTGCAACGCTCTCAATATCCTGTGCGTCTTTGTTACGCTATGACGATTAATAAGAGTCAGGGACAGACTCTAGGCAAGGTTGGCGTTTATTTGACGAAACCTGCATTTTCTCATGGCTAACTCTATGTTGTTGTATCAAGGGTTACTTCTAGAAAAGGTCTAAAGGTGCGTGCACTCAATGAGAATGGAGAACCCACAACAAATACAAGAAATATAGTTTACCAGGAAATACTTGTTGATCTTTAGGACATACATATAATCTGACTGCTCTTCGTTATTTTCAGTCTGTATCTCATGGGGCTTGCATGTTAAGAAAAACTGGCTTTTGTCTTTGCCCATGTATATTCTGTAGTGTAATGTTCCTGTTTGCTATAGTCTGGCGTGCTTGTACACCAGCTACTTATCTCATTACTCGTGATGCTTAACAATCTAGGCTGATTGAGACCTCTACCAATTTTTGTCCGTTTGCCATTCTCTTTTTTTTCCCGTGTGTGTACTGCAATGCGTAATCCTAGCTTTCTGGTACAAAATGATTCATTGGTTTTATATTTAATTTTATGCCGCATCCTCTATTCGAGGTTTTTAAAGGCTTTAATGAACACAACCTTATTAGAGCAAGAACAATAGTATAGCTAGCTACCGGCTGTATATCATTGCCATGTCATCAAGAGGCACAGTAAACAACTACTTATACAATAGGCTGGCTATTAGATTAACTTTAGTGAATATTTAAATATTAGACTCTTGCATTTATGCAAGACTCAACGGAATTTGAATTTAATGCATGCCGCCGGTCCAAGCGCTATCTAAGCTGCATGCGGGCTGCAGGGCATTGTTTCCTGCGCTCCGCCGACGGTAGATGAAGCACCCGCTTCAATCTAGCCTGCTGAGTAGGATCTATTGTACCTGTTCTTATATATATACATATATGATGCTACACATTTGCAACTTACTACCCCTCATACTTGCTATTATCATATACTAACAGATTATCCAAATAAACACTTAGCTAAAAATATCGTTGCTGCCAGGGGTGCGGCGTGTCGCCACGAAAGATTCCCCAGTTGTACTGGACAAGGATCTAGGCTGCAGTCAGAAATCGTACTCACACGCAAAAACATTACTTTACTACCTTCTTTTTACTACCTTCTTTAAGGTAGAATAGTTTCAAACCTCCACACGCTCCGTGTCTCCGGTGTACTGTGCATCACGTGATGAACAGTGCACAATGCATTTCCTGCTGTCTATTTCCGATCCAATAGTGCACATTACATACTGCAGATATCTACTTTTAGCAAAATAGAGTCGTGACAGGTCGTGCTACAACTTTTTGACTACAGTTTTACACGGTAATTTTGAGAAACAACTACATCTCCGCTCACGCAATAATAAGTTTTCGTTGTTGCTTAATTTCTCACCGCCGTTGGGCCTTACCCTAACAGTATTGATGTTTTTTTCGACAGAAGATTTTTGACATATCTCCGGCGGCCTTTCCCTAACAGTATTGACGTTTTTTTCGACAAAAGCTTTTTGACATACATCGGTATTTTAATGTAATTTTTTGACGTACATATTCTTTGCTGCCAGAAACCCTGCCAGTAATTTTCACCTGGGTCCTATCTCCATTGTCTTTTTATGGTTTTGTATACTTGAACTGATAATTTTTTGACATAATTTTAACTCCTTGACGGTGAATACTTTCTCCAAGGTAAATCGTCTGCAGTAATTTATTTTCCTGGATTTCTTTCTATCCTTTGACGGTACTTCTTGACATACTCTCCCAGCCGTAATTTGCCATCAAAAGTTATTCCAACATAACTCCTACACGGCGAATGATTCTTTGTGGTCAATTTCTAGCGCACTTTTGTGGCCGTAATTTTCCGGAAGTACCTACCTTTTGGTAATTCTTTGACCATGAGTAATTTTTAGGCCATAATTCCCCATCAGTAATTTATTTATTTTTGAGATTTTAATTCTTTGACACTAATTAAATTCTCCATCCTTCACTCTTTTATTTTGCAAGATAGTACAACTAACTTCTGCAATTAGTTCGGACAGTAATTTATACTAAATCACATATCGAGTAATCTCCAGTGAAACTTTTGACCAACTTTTCAACGGCTCCGGGCGCGGCGTGTCGCCGCGACACATTTCCTAGTAAGATCATAAGTGTGAGCAAATTCTGAAACACTAAAAAAAGCGCACCCTCCTCAAAGCTTGATCCCGCCTTGCTGCTATTGCCAGCACGTGGCGTGCGAAGACTGTGTCTCCTAGTGTTTTTTGGTCCCTTCCTATGCGACACGTGGCGAGATGCAAGGGTGTGCGAGTCCCGCGCGAGCAACCAGGCGAGTTGGAATTTCTCGGACATGTGTCCATGCTGCTAGCCATGGCAAAAAACACAAAATTAACCTAATGTTAGAATGAAATCACAAAATAACCTAAGTTTACAAAAATTTCACGATCTAACCTATTTGCTTGGCGCCTTACCAAGCGGCTTCAAGTTCAATAGGATGACGCCGTCCGAAACGGTGCCATGCCTAGCATGGCGCAACAATGAACGGCGTCATAGACTCGTCCGACATGGCTGTCGTCGCCAGACCTTGGCCCACTCCTGCTAGCATGGCGCCATGGCGGGGGCGCCATGATACCTAGCATGACCCTATAGCATAGGAAATGTACACAAGAACCATAGAAAAAAATATACGTACATAAGAACCATGGTACTTGGCCTTTTATATTCACAAAGCACTATGGTTCTTATGTACACATTATCATGAAAAGTATTTTTTACTGAATCATGAGAGGGAATTTGTGTTGCCGTGTAGTTCTTCTCTATTAGGTGCGTGACACACATGTATACAAGTACATATAGGCTCACACATATGTACGTATATTTTTTTCTAGCACAAGAAACGATATCCTACTACTACTGTTATACATATGATAAGCATCATAAAGACGTGCAACACCGGCAACACTTGACGCCAAGGCCGTCATGGTGACCCTCCATTTTGTCAAAGCCAAGCTCTTCTTCATCGACTATGGGTACATGCATCTCGCCAACGACACACTCAAGATACTCGCCGGTTGTGGCGCGTCCATCCCACTAGATTATGTCATCGACGACCTCGACCAGGCCATGGGCGTGCGGCTTGGGGAGCTCGAGTACGAGAGTCCTTCATTTTCCACAACAACGACAGATGCCTGGTTGATTTTCGATTCATTGAAATGTAGGATTGTATGCATTAGCACTGGGTATATTTCTTGTATCTCACCCATTGAAATAGAAATGATTGGTTTTGTATTCCGTAAATGTAAGAAGACATTTTATTAAAAGGAAGAATTAGACACTTAAAATAGTTATAGTTTGCTGGAATAGTCTACTTTCGCAATATCAAGACTCATACATATAAGATGTAGCTTGCATTTGACCGTTGTAACTATTATTTGCGCCAAGAAATTTTAGGAGCAAATTTGCTTGAATTTGGACATGGAAACTCATAAGACGGAAGAAAGAAAATAACAGTCGACCAGCATGCGTGTGTGTAGAGCAGTAGTGGTAGATGATGTTTCTGACCCCATAATAAATAATAAGTATTCATGGACAGGCCCATGTGAGCCTATATGTATGTATAGAGAGCTGCAAGCTACAAAGTAAGATGGAATTATGGTTGATCAGCGGAACGGTGCCATCCGCCGCGGAGCCATGCACAGCACCGTGGTGCCGGCTGCTACGGCGCCATGCTCAACAGCTCATGGGTCCTCCGAGCGACGACTGCCATCGTCGGATGGTCCATGACGCCATTAGTCGTGGCGTTGTGCCTACCATGATGCCGTCTTCAGTGGTGTCGTGCTGTAGAGTTTGGCTCCATCCCGTAAGGCGCCGTGCTTTTAGGTTAGTTTGTAAAATCTTTCAAAAGCCAGATTATTTTGTCATTTCCTTTCGTCATTAGTTTAATTTTGTATTTTTTGCCGCTAGCCACGACCATCCATCCAGGCGAGTACTACCGCACAGATCAAGGGTCCTTTGTAGTAGTACTTTTTCTCTTTTTCAATTTGATTAAAAAGTGTAATATATTTTCACCCGAACGTCTAAATTAAAATCCATTTGCACCATTGAGCTAGTAGTGTCGAGATATATAAAACTAGATCTGGTTTTGATGAAATGTTTTTTGCACTGCTTTCAGTGCCTAGGTTGCACTGCTTTATGTTCTGCAGTGCACTGGGTGGTGCAGTAGTAATGCAATGCTCGTGTACTGCCTTTCGGTTCTGCGTCACACTCCTTTCGATCGCATTGCATGGGTGGTGCAGTAGCGGTGCATTGCTTGTAAACCGCCTTTATATTCCGCGCCGTACTGCCTTTGTTCGTAGTGCACAGGGTGTTGCAGTAGCAGTGCACTGCACAACCTTTCTGTTCTATGTCACACTGCCTTTCTGTTCTGCGTCACACTACCTTTGATCGCAGTGCATGGGGTGGTGCAGTAGCAGTGCACTGCGAGTGCAGTATCTTTCTATTCGATTTTTTACAAATATAACCCTCTGCAAATATGCATCACCAAAAATACCCTTGTTGACATCGTTTGTCAAAAATGCCCTGGTGGGAGGTGGAAAAAGCGCCACGTGGTACCTCCCGCCAGGGACTGTGGCGGCACAAACATTCCGCCTTGGAGACTGGCGGGAAGGGTATCCCGCCTATGGGAGTGGCGGGAGGAGCGTTGGCTAATTAATCGGGGCACTTGGGCGCATTGGCTAATTAATCAGAGCAATTAAATGCTAACTGAAACGTCCCGCTGTGCTCCGGCATGATATACTCACATAATTCATGCAATTAATGCGGGAGAAGGAAACAGTCAATTTCCGTTTGCATGGTTAACAGAGGAGTTAAATCATGCATTGGCTAATTAATCGAGACAATTAAACAATTAATTGAATTGAATGAAACCAGGAGGAAATCAACATGCCTCCGACGTGAGCCCCAGCTCATCCTGCCACTCCCATAGGCGGGAAGCTCTTCCCGCCAGCCTCTAGGGCGGAATATTTGTGCCCCCACAGATTCCGGCAGGAGGTACCACGTAACACTTTTTTCGCCTCCCGCTAGAGCATTTTTGATAAATGCTATTGATGGAGGTTATTTTTGACGATGCATATTTCTAGGTGGGTATATTTGTAAAAATATCTTTCTATTCTGCGTCAGTGCACGGGACGATACACTGCCTTTTTTTCTGTGACACACTAACTTTCGTCGCAGTGCATCGGATGGGTACTACCTTTTCTTGCTGAGTTGCACTGCTTTCAAACACACTGCCATTTTATTTTGAATTGCGCCGCTTTTAGATCACTTCGTCGCACTGACTTTTTGGTTGCGTGGCACTACTTGCTCCACTGCCATCTTTTTGCATGGTACATTCAATAGTTTTCTAGGTATACTACCACAACGCGGTACGTGCACACAACATGGCAGTATGGCAGCAGTATAGTGCATTGTGGCTATTTATTACAAGTGCGTGACAGCATGACAGCAACAGGCCAGGAACGACGGGCCAGCATCACGCGTACGACGAACAGCGCCGGTAGTCGGTCACGTGGCATGCAACTCTGGCATGATTCCTCGAGCATGTACCAGCGTGTCGGGTCCGAAGTGCCACTACTAGGAAATACCTCTTCAGTGACGCATACATGATACGCTGATATTTATTTTATATGGCGTATATCGATATGTGCCACAGAATTCTTAAACTTCTGTGGCGCATTACTCTCTGTGCGCCACAAGAATATTTTCAGTGCATAATGAGTCATATGTCACCGAGTTATAATGTGTCACAGAAACTTCAATATATGCGTCACTGACTGTCCTACGTGTATTCAAAGTAGAATACATTCGTGGTGTATAATCAGATATTTATACATGATTTATATAGTATTTATACAGATCAGTAGAGACAGTACTGTGCACATATAATAGATGAAAATCGAAATATAATACAAACACAACTATAATGTCATCACACTTAGATCCCGATCGAGATACATATATAGTGTCAAGTGTTGAATTTTTACACAAGTGCCGAATACAAAGTTCATATCATCTCACATTACAAATATGAAGTGGTCACCGCCTACACTAGGATCAAATAGAATACAGCTGTGATGACGATGAGCAAGAGCAGGAGCCCGACCAGTATCTTTATCCGGTTCTTCTTCCACGGGTGGTTCCTCCACTTGGCTACCGCCTCCTCTCTAGTCGCGTATCCTTTGTAGATGTTGCCGCTGAACTTGTTCACTTATTTGCGACAGTCCTCCCACTTCTCGTAGACTCCTGAAACCTGACCGATATACACCACATACCACCTCATCGCCATCTCTATAGACGATAAGGAATATTAGTAAAACATGCAATGGAAAGAATTAACATGCATTTATGTTCACAAAATATAAAGCAAAAGATCCATAACCCTAAAGGATAGCATCGTGATCATCATATAAGCAATAAGTTCAATGACAACATGACCACAATAGCACACAAGGCACTATACACGTCCATCGATACACAAACTCATGAATATAGTAAAGTTCATGATACACACTACACGCGTTCATCGAGAATATACACACACTCAATCATGCTAGACACACATCGATCATGAATACTTCTTCTCGCTCGGCTTCGGGAACGGTTGATAGCCCTCTTTCGTCATCCACGTCCTTGTGTCACCCTGCTTACGGAGGCGTTCTTCGATCTCCCTCTTACTCAACCCTCTGCCTTGTTGTAGGCCCCCCTCTTGTGTTGACATCTTCAATGATGATTTGCGACAACTTCATATGAATGCAATGGAAGTCTTCCCTAAGATCATCATCGTCGATTCTTGCCAAAGTTTTGGCCCATCCTCGGAGACTAGATGGCAGCTTTAGGTTCTGGCAATCCCGAATATAGCCTTTAAGGTGATGGAGGACGTAGAAGGCCTCCTTGGCGCTACCAGAAGTCGGCTTCTTGACGCAGGGGAACTCGAGCACGTGTTTGCCATCCTTGATACATTACCCCTTATCTACGAAGGTACATCCCTTCTTGGTGTAGCCCTCGAGAGCCTCATTAAGAATAGCCCTTATTCTGGTGTAGTCTTTCTTCTTCGTCAAACTCCCCAAGTCGAAATACGTGGCTAGCGAATACCTCGGGGCAAGGACGATGAGTGTGCAGTATTTGTCTACGCAACACAATTGGAATAGAATGTTGGAAAAAGAGCAAAGGAAGAAATCTATAAGAAATGCATAAGTTACGGCGGCGAGCGAGTGTGTACTTACTCAGGAAAGAAAGGCAAAAGAAGTGTGTCCTTCCTCTTGTTGTCCACCATGAACTTCTCGAGGTACGCCGTCGCCTTGGTCCGTGTCTCTGATCCTTCGACTAACTAGCTGTCCCGCATGTAGTAGGGATCCACTATCGTGACTTGCAGGGTACTCTCTCTCTCTCTCTTGATCTTCATTGCCAGATTGAGCGCGTATATGTGGACCAAGTTATAGTCCAGCCATTTCAAGAGAAACAACTTGAAGACATCCTCGTATGCTATGGAGAATAGATCCGCGGGGGCTTCATGGACGAAGCCCACGTCCGATGGCACCTTGGCCGTGAAAACCGGGTAATTTGGATATTTGTCTTTAAGAAGGATGCCCTATAGTGTCTTGACACCCTCATGCAAAGTTAACATGGGTCCAACCATGACGCGGAGAAGATCTGGAGTCAATCTCGGATCACCAGCTACATGCACTCGGCGCAAGCCATATTGTGTGGATGGTACGACGACGGCGTCCTGAGCCTAGATCCTCTTCGGAGGAGGCTGGCTCGCAGCCTTATTATTATTATTACCTCTCTTCCTGTGCTTCTTCTTCACAACAGGGTCCTCCACTGCCATCTGCTCATCGGCCGCCTTTCAGAGTGTGTTAGGTCTTGAGAACTAATCCCGGTTTCTCTTGTGGTGGATTGGCGGTCGGAGGCGTCTCTTGAGAAAAACCATGGAAGAATAGGCGTTACGTGCATGTATTGGGCCGACCAGCTTGATGGTCGCGACTTGTGAAGGGTTCTTCATCCACAAAAGGCATATATAATCCTTTGTCGGCACCGGTGTTGATGAAGTCATCAACATTGACCAATTAATCATAATCTTCGTGGTTGCCATCATGTGGTGGTGGTAGTGGGGGCGACGGCGGTTGCGGTTCAACGCCTTTGCCATGGGGCGGTACACACGCTCCCAAGAGTTGCTGGTGATGACTGGTGGTGGCGATGGCGGCGGCTGCTGCTTGCTTCCGAGGTGGTGGCCGGACGATCGATCGAGAGGTGGTGTTGGTGCTCCCCCCGCAAGACGAATCTGGGTCTTCGGCCATGTCAAGGGCCAGTCATAGCATTCTCCAAGGGACTTGTGTTCGTCGGCTCCCTGAGGTTCAAAGGGGGGCTCCATGTCATCGTACCTTGGCAACACCCGAGCCAACCTGACCCTCATCACGTCATCATCCATTGGATTGTTGTGCATCGTGCGGCTCGCCGGTTGTATGAGAGTGCCCTTGGCAACATCCTTCAACTCGCCACCGGCAAATTTAAGCAGGAGTATGCAAGCAGTGTCTTGAGTCAAAACATTTTGGGAATCATGAGATGGCAGCAGTCATCAAAGGCATAAAGGAGATAACGTGCACTAACTAATTAGTTAACTGGGTGATGTTGAGCTCGGCCAATGTAGAGACACGGATGATGCTGGTGGCCGGCCTATCGTCTGCATTCTCCGCTCGGGTGCCTCATGAAGCACCACCGTCGTCGGCTGCGCCTTGGTATCTTTGGCGGGAGGAGGCGTCAGTGCGACCAAAATGATCGGCTGCCTCCCGGTGTTGATGGTCGGCGGGGTTACCAGGTCCGGCGACACATTAACGTTGATGCCCGATTTGCTGCTGCTTAAGCTAGGCAGATGTATCGGCCCCTGTCGACCTCCCATATTCCAAGCAGTTAGCCCCTTGAAAAACTCAGGGGGGATCATCGCGCGGAGCTTCTCTTCCACTAACTTGTCCAATGTTTTCTCGCCCACTGCTTTTTCCTCTAGTGTTTGCACCTTCATCTTCAGCTCTTCAACAACGGCTTTATCCTACCCTAAAAAAACGGATTTTATCCTTAGCCGCCAACTAGTTCTTCCTCTCCCTTCTTTTCTTGGCGTCCTCTTTGTAGTACTCCTTGAACTTCATGCTCGTACCAAAGCCGGACACATGGCCAGCTGAGGACGGTGGCAACCCCTTGTCCCTCTTCTTGTAAGCATTCATTGCCCTATTGAAAACCGTGTTCCACGGCTCCGTTGAATCCTGGGACGACTCTTCGGCAGGAGTATTCAGTTCATCCTCCTGTAGAGACAAGAAAAGGTGAACCCATTCAGATTCTTGGCTTCATTATTTTAATTAGAATGTAATAGACTTGAGATCAACGGTAAATTCCTTACCAACTTCTTCTTGAATTCCTTCACCTCCGAATTGTTGGTGATGAACTCCCCTGTATCCGGATCCATGTAGTAGCAGGCTCGGACAAATTTCCTAAGCTGCAAGTCTATGATTTTAAGCCAAGGGTTGTCTTTACCCAGGCGTTCAAGCTCGGCGTCCTCCTTGTCCCAAATGGCATGTTTCCCTCTCCAACCGCCGCTTCTAAGCCGGTGGTTACCTATGTTCTATTCCCGCATACTCCTGTCCCATTTAGTCCATTTTATAGCATTGATACGTCGTAAACGTATCTATAATTTTTTATTCTCCATGCTTATTTTGTATCAACTATCTTATGTTTTATCTACAATTTGAGGCATTTTTATACATTTTCTAGAACTAACCTATTGACAAGATGCCGTAGTGCCAGTTGCCTATTTTCTACTGTTTTTGGTTTCAGAAATAGTAAGGAAATATTCTCGGAATTGGACGAAACAAAAGCCAAAGTTCCTATTTTTCCTGACACAAGACGGAGTCCAAAGCAGAGATGGAGGAGGGCACCGAGACGGCCACACCCTATGGTGGTGCGGGCACCCCCAGGCGCGCCACCAGGTGGTGTGGGCCCCTCAGTCCTCCGCCGACCTTGCCCCTTCGCCTATATATTCCCCCCGAAACCTAAAAACTAGATTAGAATTCCATGAAAAGTTCTGCAGCGCCGCCGCCACCGAAGAGGAGATTCGGGGGACAGAAGTCTCTGATCCGGCACCCTGCCAGGACGGGGAAGTGCCACCGGAGCCATCTCCATCGACTCCACTGTCATCTCCATCGCCGTTGCTAACTCCCATGATGAGGAGGAGGTAGTTCTCTCTCGAGGCTAAGGGCTCTACAAGTAGCTATGTGTTCATCTCTCTCTATATGCGTGATCTTATTGAGATCATGAGCTTTGTAATTTATAGATCGATTCTGCTACTCAAGTTCTTTAATTAATCTCTGCTTATCCCCACGTGTGTGAAGTTGACAGTGTGCACACCATGTGGCACTTTGTCTAAGGTTACAAAAATACTTATCATGAGTATAATTTGAGTTGGATGTCTCTGAGATTGTGGTGTTTGTTGGAACCATCTAGCGCTCAAGGTGATAGTGAGGGGTTATTTAGATGGGGAACATGAACTTTAAGGTGTGTTGTTATATCCCTACATCGTCCAACTGGAGAGTAGTTCAGGGTAGCATAATGAAGAGAAGATATTTATATGAGAGTGTCCACTAGTGAAAGTATGATCCCTAGGCCTTGTTTCTAAGCATTGAAACACCGTTTACAATCAGTCCCGTTACATATTTGCTTGCTGTCACTCTTATTTCAGATTGCAATTACCACTTATAATCATCCATATTACTTGTATTTCACTATATCTTCGCCGAACTAGTGCACCTATACACCTGACAAGTGTATTGGGTGTGTTGGGGACACAAGAGACTTCTTATATCTTGATTGCAGGGTTGCTTGAGAGGGATATCTTTGACCACTTCATCCCCGAGTTTGATAAACCTTGGGTGATCCACTTAAGAGAAACTTGCTGCTGTTCTACAAACCTCTGCACTTGGAGGCCCAACACTGTCTACAAGAATAGAAGCGTGCGTAGACATCAAGCTATTTTCTGGCGTTGTTGCCACGGAGGTAAGGTAAAAGGTACTCACATCCTCTGGCTACTAAGCTATCTTCTAGTACTATTGTTGGTGTGTGAGTGCTCGAAGTTATTTCCTTTAGATTAGCAATTATATCTTTTTGTTTCTTGTTTTTATTTTTGTTAGTTAGGCTTAATGGAAAACAACAACAAAATTAGAGAGCTTTATTGTATTTATCTTGAGTTAGGACATAAAGTGTTTGAAGAGAAAATTAAAAAACCTATGGAACTTTATTTGCGTGCTAATAGCAATGTTATTAGTATGAATTCTTTGAATACCATTATTGCTAATGCTATGGAAAAGTATAAGCTTGGGGAAGCTTGTTTTTATGAAAATGATCTTTTTAGTCCCCCAAGCACAGAGGAGAAAATTTTCTTTGATGATACTATGCCTCCAATATATGATGATTACAATGATGAATATGATATTTTCAGTCCACCTACTATTGAGGAGAAAATTAATTATGATTAAAATATGCCTCCTATATTTGATGATTATGGTGATGAGAATAATAATGATAGCTATTTTGTTGAATTTGCTCCCACTACAATTAATAAGAATGACTATGTTTATGTGGGGAGTATTAATTCTTTTATGCATGTGGCTCATGATAAGGATGTTTTATGTGATAATTATATTATTAATTTTATTCATGATGCTACTGAAAGTTATTATGAGAGAGGGAAAGATGGTTTTATGTATCTCAACAATGTTAAGTTTCCCCTCTTTATGTTGTTTTGCTTTCGTATGCTTGTCGCTTTGTCCTTTCATGACTTGTTTCTTTGCAAGATTATTTTTCATAAAAAGTGGGTTAGACTTAAATTTGTTCCATATTTGCTTCTTGATGCTCTCTTTTACTTCAATTCATATTTCTTTTGTGAGCATCATCGAAATTATCATGCCTATCTTAATGGCTATAAAGAAAGAGCTTTTGGGAGACAACCCATTATATTTTTACTTTCAGTTTATTTTTGTTTTGTTGAGTCTTGGAAGTTATTGCCTCTGTAATAACCTCTTCTTATCCTTTTTGTTTGGTTTTTGTGCCAAGAATAACCTCTAATGAGAGGGAAGTAAGATATGGGGAAATTGCTGTCCCGAAACAGATTTCTATGCGACACTGCAAAAAATCATGAAAAATCTCAGTACGTCGGATTGAGCTATAATTTTTTGTGCTTATGCCCCAGGTTAATACCCAAATTTCATTAGTTTTTCACTTTTCGATTTGACCAACAGAAGATTTTCGAAAAAATCGTTCTTTACCTCCCGATCTGTTTTGACAGATTTCTACCATTATTTGCATTTGCCTCTTAATCTCTTTCTCTTTGAGTTCTCTTTGATCACTTGACCTTTTAGAAGGAATTGCTACAGTAGCTTGTGTTTTAATGGAAGCTTCACTTGTGTTGAAACTAAACTGATGGGATTATTATTTTGAATACACTAATGTTGCTAATGAAGATTGTGTAAAGTTTTGTATGAAGGAAGTTTTCAAGTGTATGGAGAGAATGATATGATGAGATGAAGTATGGACAAAAGATCAAGCTTGGGAATGCCACCCGTGTCACCCCAAGAAATAGTCAAGAAGTACAAGCGTCAAATCTTGGGGATGCCCAAGGCATCCCCTTCTTCATCAATAATCTCAGGTCTTCTTTCAAGACACTTTATTTGTATTACCTTATGCACTATGTGTTGTTCTTGGAGCGTCTTTGTTTTTAGTTTTCTTTTTATTTTTTTGCCGCAATAAGTTGGTTGGATCCCAACACATTTCTTTTGGAGAGAGACACACCTTGTTATTCATTGCCTAGAACACTCTAGTTTTCACTCTTATTGTTCTGTGAGTGTTATCCTTTGCTAGCACTGCGTTTAGCTTTAGTTTTCTTATTCTTTTGGCTTAGAAATTTTTAGTTATTCTTTGTAGATGGGTGAGACATTCTCTCTGGTCTTTATTGATTATTATCTTTGAGAGTTGTTTCAAATAAGTCGATTGCTGTGTGGAAAGAGTAGGAAGTTTCATGCTTAATGTGGTACAAAAGGAAGCTTGTTTTGACTGTGACTTAGACTTTATCATGTCATGCTAGATGTTGCTTTGACCATATGCTTAGTGATTATTGTTGTAGCATGACAATTTTTCAAACAATTGAGATTGCTTAATGTGCCTTGAAAGAATCCTGCGTTGTTTTAGCATACAAAAGCATAATATTGTGATATTCTTCTTTGATGCTTTATTTGGGTTGACTTGGCACATGTTTACACCATGTTAAGACTATGAGCCAGTCACCATAGCCTCTATGATCATTTAGTTTTTGACTTGCAATATCACTTTATGCTTTAATTAATAATTTTTTGTCGCTTTGCATGATTATGGCCATTATTGCTCTCTTAGTTGGTCGCTCCCAGTCTTTTGCTAGCCTCCACCTGTACCAAGTATGAGTTCCACTCATGCATCCAACTCCCAAGAAACCAAGTTATTCCAAAGAGTCCACTATAAAATCCTATGCATGGTGTCACTACAAGAAAAGTTTCCTTCCACAATGAATTGGCCCGATAGTCATTGTAGAAGGCGCGTCTTCCGCGACAAAATTCTCGGCTCGACCCTGACCGATGGAAAACTTTTTTTCTGGTTTCGCGGCCCTCTACTACGACGGATCTGCTAAAAACATGGAGGAAGCTCGGCCAGTGCATGGCAGAAGCAAGATTTTCCTTTCCTCGCGCGATGTTGACTCGCCGAAGTCTTTTGAGGCGTGTGGGTCCCGGACGTCAGTGTCTCTAGCGGACCATGCTTTTCGGTCACGCTTCCCTGATTTGAACTCGATAATGTTGCTCGATGCGTTTGTCGTTTAGTCAGGCTGCTAGGTCCCACATGTCAGCCTCTCATTAGAAGGATCGTGTGTATGATTGATTTTTTTTCCTTCGCTCGTGCTACCCTGTTCCGAAGATGATAGCGCTGCTTGATGCATCTACCGTCTAATCAACCTCCTGGGACCCACATATCATCCTCTCATTAGAAGAAACGTGTGTATGATGGAATTTTTTCCTTCGTTGGCGCTACCCCGTTCCGAGTTGATAGCGTTGCTCGACGCATCTACCGTTTAACCAACCTCCTGAGCCCCACATGTCATCCTCTCATTAGAAGAAACATGTGTATGATGGATTTTTTCCTTGGCTCGCGCTACCCTGTTCCGAACTTGATAGCGTTGTAAGATGCATCTATCGTTTAATCATGGTTGCTGGGCCCCACATGTCATCCTCTCATTAGACGAAACGTGTGTATGATGGATTTTTTACCCTGTGTCGCGCCTTCGTGTTCTGAACTTGATAGCGTTGCTCGCTGCATCAGTCGTTTATTCAGGCTGGTGGGTCCCTTATGTCAGCCTCACATTAGAAGAATCATGGGTATGATGGTTTTTTTCTTCTCTAGTGCTACCCTGTTCCGAACTAGATACGTTGCTCGACGAATCTACCGTTTTCTCATGCTGCTGAGTCCCCCATTTCACACTACTAGGGAAAGGCTTATGGATAGATTTATTATCAGTGGAGCATTTTTTTGAATATGCTCCACTAATAATTATCAGTGGCGCATATAAAAATATGCTCTACTGATATTTTGCCTAACGAATGGCGCACATAGAAAATAATGCGCTACTGATAATGTGGGCCTGACACCCTGGAGGGCTGTGGACCAAATATCATATGCGCCATTGATATTCTCCTCATCAATGACGCATCCTTTCATACATGCACCATTGATAACTATGTGGGCCCCACCTAGACCCCACTACTCTAAAAGGTGGAAGGAATATCAATGGCGCATTCAGTATATGCGCCACTGATAAATTTCCACCAATGGCGCATATAATACGAAATTCGCCACTGATAAGTCTTGGGGCCCACCACCTGAAAAGGTGGCAGACTTATCAGTGGAGTATTTGGTGTAATATGCGCTACTGATAACTTCGTCCAGATCTACAAGTTGGCATCCACCCCCACCCACCACCACCATTCCATTCTTCTCCACCCACCACCCCAAAGTAGATCTAGCTCGTCCTCCTCCTCCCCACCACCTCAATTTCCCCATTCTTTTCTACATTCTTGGTTGTTGAACCTACCTTGCTTCATAGTTTTGTGAGGGGAAGCCTCTCCAATTGTTGTAGATCTACTAAACCAACTAGTTTTCCTCCTGCAACATCCATCTTGTTCTCGAACAACAACCACACTATCTCGTCGCGGACTTGGCTCGGTAACGATTCTACTAGGTGAGTTGTTGGAGGACATGCATGTGGATGTTTTGTGTGGAGGGTGGACGTCAGTGTGGTGTGTATGTGTGTGCATGCTTATGTTTGTGAAGCCTTCTTATTGCGAGTGGGATGATGTGTTTGCATGGATGTGGTGCATGAATGTTTGCAAGTGACAAAGAAGAAAGCATGTTCCTTGCTCTGGTGGTGCATGGATGTTTGCCGAAATGTCGATTAATTTCTGTTTTGGCAAATTTTTCTACTATCCATATGTCCCATTTTTAGGAGAGGTCATGCCGAAATTTTCCGGCGGCCATGCATGCATGTGTGTGTGTGCATGATGGTGCTGTGGTTCTAAGATACTCTCTCTTTTTGCTCTATACCGCACAGGAAACCATGGTTAGAAACATGAGCGAAGGTCGAGCAGCTAGATACAAGAAATGCGCGGTGGCCGACATGATTCTGAACAAGAGGACCTACATAAGATGTCCATGTCGAACATGCAATCTTGGGAGCTTCGTTGACCCTGATTCCGGAGACCTGGAGAATCACCTGCTCACACGTGGTTTCATGCGCGGATATGATTCTAAAGATTACGAGGACGTCAACGATCCTGAAGACGAGGGCGGGCATGATGATCATCACGAAGGAGATGCCGGCAACGGACATGATCATGATCATGAAGGAGATGTCGGCAGTGGCGGACATGATGATCAACAAGAAGGTGATGATGGCAATGACGGACATGATGATCATCACGAAGGAGGTGCCGGTTGAGAAGACGCAGACACACAAACGACGCGGCTAACCTCGGCCTTGCAGGACGCTCATGTTCAGGAACTGCTTCTCAGGGAGACGAGCAACACCAAAGCTGCTGCCAGGGAGAAAGCCAAGCTAGCGCAGATGGAGATAGACGGGAAAACTCCATTGTATCCTGGGTGCCGGCCCGAGGATACCCGCTTGAACGTAACGCTCAAGGCTCTAGAGATGAAGGCAGAGAGCAAATGGACCGACGTAAGCTTCAACAAAAACATGATATTCTGGCAAGAACGTCTTCCCAAGGGGAACACGTGTCCAACTAGTATCGAGGAGGCCAAGAAAATTGTATGTCCTCTCAACCTACTATATGTTAAGTACCACGCCTGCATTAATGACTGCGCACTTTATCGGGACGAGAGCAAGGATAGAACCACATGTCCGGTGTGTGGCCAAGGACGATACAAGAGAGGGAACAAGAAAGTTCGTTGGAAAGTGGTATGGTACTTTCCTATCACTCCCCATCTACAGCAGTATTTCGTGGACCCTAAGGAAGCAAAGCTCATGCAATGGCACGCGGAAAGGAAGAAGCCGGCTGGAGATGATCCGCATAAGGGCAAGATCCTCACACACCCTTCGGACACAAGCCAGTGGAACGCACTGGACATTGACTTTTTAGACTTCGGGGGCGATCCAAGGAACTTCAGGCTTGGTATGAGAACCGATGGACTCAATCCTTTTAGCAACCAGAGTAGCACACATAGCACCTGGCCCGTGTTTGTATGGCCGTACAACCTCCCTCCTTGGCTGTGCACTAAGCAGAGATACGTACACATGTGTATTCTAATTCAGGGGCCGAAACAACCAGGTATCGACATGCATTTATATCTCGGGCTGCCGAAAGAAGAGTTAGCCACGCTGTGGGAGACGCCAGCCCGTACGTGGGACACATACACAGGAGATTATTTCCCTATGAGAGCCGTGCTGCTCACGACGGTGCAGGACTATCCAGGTTACGCATACGTGTCTGCCTAGGTGAACCACGGACACAAAGCATGTGTCAAGTGCATGGATAAGACCCCGAATCTCCAGCTACCAAGGGATCCCGGGTCATCGAAGACCGTGTTCCAACGGACTCGAATGTGGCTTCCAAAGGATCACGCGTGGAGAAAGCGTAGAGATCGGTTCGATGGCAAAGTAGAGCTCGAAAAAGCCCCATGTCCGAGGAGCGGAGAAGTGATCCAAGATATGTTGGACAACTAGGTAGATTGCCCTTTGCATGGAAAGAAGCATCCGAGGACGAAACCGCTGCATGGTGTGTGGAAAGCTAGGCCTCTTTTTTGGGACCTGCCATACTGGAAATACCTCCACATACCCCATAGCCTTGATGTCATGCACATCACGAATAACGTGTGCGAGAGTCTGCTTGCCACTATCATCAACATGCCGGATAGGACCAAAGACGGGCCAAAAGTAAGGAACGACCTGATGGAACTTGGCATCAAGGAAGAACTTCATGAGACGCTGCCGCCCGATGATGATGAAGATCAGACGGCGCCTGAAGATACTCAAGGTCACCGCAAAAGGGTTAAGAGGGGAATTGTAGTGTTTCCGGCTGCCTGCTTCACTCTAAGTGAGAAGGAGCTTGAGCAGTTTTTTAACTGCCTCCTAGGAGTCAAAGTTTCTTACAGTTTTTCTGGGAACATAGGCAGATATCTGGACAAAGCGAAGAAGAGGTTCAGTGGGATGAAGTCTCACAACTGTCACGTGTTGATGACGTAGATACTTCCCATTGTGATCCGAGGGATAATGGACGAGCACGTCCGTGAGACGCTGTTTGGCCTCTGCAACTTCTTCGACGTCATCTCGAGGAAGTCGATTGGCTTGAAGCAGCTTGACACACTACAAGATGAGATCATCGTGATACTATGCGAGCTCGAGATTTACTTCCCGCCCGCATTCTTCGACATCATGGTCCATCTACTCGTCCATGTCGTTGATGACATCATTCATCTCGGGTCGACATTCCTGCACAACATGATGCCGTTTGAAAAGCTTAACGGTGTTATCAAAGGATTCGTACGCAACAGGTCCCGTCCAGATGGAAGCATTGCCAAGGGCTTTCTGACCTATGAGTGCATCTCTTTCTGTCAGAATTATCTACGCACCGACCCGGACGAGGAGGATGACCCTGTTGGTCTGCCCAAAAGGACGCACCTCGGTAGGCTCGCTGGATATGGCCACCGCGAGGGCTTTCGCACCATGCATGTCGGCGCGAAGGGTCGACGTGACAACTTTGACAGGGCACACCGAGTTGCGCTACAACACTTCGAATTGGTCGATCCTTGGGTGGAAGAGAACAAAAGGTTAATCAAGCAGAAGTTCATTGACCTTGGTCGGCCGAGAAAGAAGGGAGACGTAACAAGAGAGCACAACTCTAGCTTCACGGCTTGGTTCAAGAAGAAGCTTCAAGACAATCTCCTACAGACCCGCAAACGCCTTCTACGGAGGATGAAAAACTAATTTTCGCCTTGTCAAATGGCCCCGGGCACAACATGAGGACATATCAGGCATACGACATCAATGGGTACAGATTCTACACCGAGGAAAGGGACATGAGCAGCGACTATCAGAACTCAGGAGTAACGATGCTATCCTATGCCGATGACGAAGCCACCGTCAAGGAACGATTTTACAGAAGGATCGAGGAGATCTGGGAGCTCGACTACGCCGGAGAGAAGGTGCCGATGTTCCGTGTCAGATGGGCCAAGAGCGTCCAAAAAGAGGGTCGGTATTTCACCACCATGGTTATACCCGATGCCTCCGTGAAGAACGCCTCCGCAAAAAATGAGCCATGGGTACTCGCGAGCCAAGTTGACCAATGTTTCTTCATCACTGACCCGTCAAAGCCAAGCCGTGCTGTCGTGAGGAGGGGCAAGAGGAGCATCATCGGAATGGACGGACCCACCAACGAGCAAGACTTAGAAAAGAACGGCGATCTGATGATCGAAGAGGAATTCGACAAGTACTTCGGCAAGCCGACTGCTGCAGGAAAAAGGAAGACCACCCTACCTACTAAAGGTTGTCCGTTCACAAGAAGAAACCTTAACCTTTCAGGGCTAAAGTATTCAACCGCGAGGAAGAAGGGCAAGAAGATTGCAAAGAGACGCTAGCTCTAGCTAGCTCAGAATCGAGATCATGCACACATGACATGACATTTTTGCGGAGAATATTGGTGTGTATGGATATTGAATAAGATGTCCTTGTTTTAAATAGTTTTGTGAATGTTAAACTTAATTAATATTTGTTACAAAATATACTAGATATTAATGACAAGTATTTTGGAACATATTAAAAAAATTAATATTAAACTCAATTACTTCTACAAGTATTTAAGAAAATATTTTGTAAAATATTAAAATATACTAGATATTAAAATATTTTGTAAAATATACTAGATATGGGCCATTGGTATTTTGTAAAATATTAAAAAATTGAAAAAAAAAATTGTGAGAGAGTCCAGGAAACAAACCTGAGAGCTCCCAGCAACAGCAGATGCACACAGCGATGACCACTACGGTAGAGTGTGTAGGTGACACAAACCTGGGCGTCGTGGTTTTAGGCTAAGTGCAAAATACCAATGGCGCATATCGGGAAATATGCGCCATAGATGTTTTACACTTAGCCAAAAACCAGTTGGCCTCTCTCCCTACTCACGAACCCTAGCGCATTATTCCCCTTTCGTTCTCACGCTGCTCCACCGATGAGGAGGGAGAAGGGCAGCGCCGCGCCACAAACGAGGAAGGAGAAGGCAGCGCCGCACGCGCCACCGAAGAGGAGGAGAAGGGCAGCATCACGCGCGCCAACGACGAGGAAGGAGAAGGCAGGGCCGCGCGCTCCACCGACGAGGAGGAGAAGGGCAGCGTCGCGCGCGCCACCGACGAGTAAGGAGAAGGCGGCGCCGTGCGTGCCACCGACGAGGAGGAGAAGGGCAGCACTGCGCGCGCCACCGACGCCAAGATCCCTTCTTCCCACCCCGCAGATGGCGCCTACTCTGATATCCCACCGCCATCCATCTTCTCCGGCAGTCCTGGACTTCTTTCCTGTAAGTCCATCCCATTAACACCTCTTTTTTACTTTCTTCGACGTGATTCGGTCAGGCCATCGGCTACAACACCTCCTCAACCTCAGATCCACATGTGACTGATGAACTGTAAGAACACATACTGATGAGAACATAGTAGGACAATGTTGTTAATAGCATATGTCTGCACCATGGTTCCAACAAAAGTAGAAACAATGCATTTCTTCTATCAGAGTGAAAGAAAATGCTCCAATCATTAAATTTGGTGGTTTTCTCATCCACTAGGTCAAGATGGGCACAGAGCCAGCATTCTAAGTTATTTAATCACATACTTGTCTGTAAAGTGGTGGCTCCATTGGCCATGAAGTACACTTGCTTGTATGATTCTTGCAACATGAATAGCATGATGATAGGTGATTCAGCCCCTTTTTTCAGCTCCATTTCAAACTCGGAATTATCCGTTGTCTTGGTATGTTCTTATGGATGAATCCTAGTACTTGTCAATGAGCTCTTCATGTTGTGTCTGATATATATTGTGGTGGCGAATCCGCAAGTACGTACAGTACATGATAATCCTAGCTTGCAAGTGGCAGTCAGACCACTAGCCACAATATTTCCTTTTGCTTTCATTTCGGTTGTTATTGTGTTTCTCCTTTAGCTTTGCTATTTAGCTTTTGCCACTAAGCTAGCAAGTAGTATTAGTCAGTAGTCATGTTCTGCTACACTAGCACGATCAGCTGGATTTTTCGCTGATGGCTTTCCTAATGTGTCGTTGCTTTCTGGTTGCTATTCGTTGCCTGCATGTTTTCTGTTGCTGTTGAGCTGGTAGGTTCTAGTACACTTCCTTTTGCACTTGGGCAGCAATCTAAGTATTGGATTGTATAAATTTACTATCGAATTTGTGTACGTATGATCCTTTGGTTTTTGGTACAGAAGTATCTGTTCTATGTAAACAAATTGTTCATGCTGTTTTTGTGGGTTTCGGAGTTCTCTGTTTTGCACTCTGCATTCCTTTTGTTGGCTCTTTTCAGCTTTGTGCTTCCTCCTTTTAGCTTTACTACTGCCTGTTGGCACAAGACTAGTCTCCCTCAAAAAAATGGACTATTGAGTAGTCATGTTCTGTTATAGTAGCACCACGATAAGCTGGATTTTGCTGACCAGAGCGGCATAGCTTCTGTTGCTTTCTGGTGTAATTTGCATGTTTTCTTTCTGTTGCGTTGAATCACTTGAAAGCTTATCGTCATTATCGACATCGTTGGTTGTTGCTGAATGCTGAGATGGTACACTTCGTTTTGCAACTTACGCAGCATCTAAACGTGGTATTGGTACTATTGCTGGCTTGAAGAAGCTAATCTTTCCTGCATAGTAGTCTCTGGGTTTAACTTCTTAGGTAGCTGCCTTTCTCTTGCATAGCTAGTGAAGGACAATAGCATGTTTTCCCCTGTTTTATTGTGTTGTGTGGTGGTAGGGTATTGACCTGTTGGGAGTGAGGGCCTTGGTTTTCCTTACTGCTTGCATTATTGTATTTTGCTTTTGACTGGATGCTCTAATTAGTTAGTGAAGTTTTCTCTCAAAGTAACAAAAAATACTCACAATGATTATGCATGTTCTTCTGTCCTATTTTTATGTACCCTAGGACATCGATTCTTACCCACTTGTAGGTTTCCTAGCTCTAATTAGTTAGTGAAGTGTAGTGTTCTTATCTCTATTCAGCAGGTGGTGTTCTTTTTCTGTGTGAATTTGACTAGTGTTAAAAGGCAGCTTTTGCAGCTGCCATGTATGTGTGTTGGTTTTTACCCTTCTTTTACAGAGATTCTTAGAATATCATAAAGAAAACTACACCTGGAGCTATTTTTTGTCCTAGAGCTTATTTTAGCTTGTCCTGGAGCTCCAGGACATACATGGCACATTATTTTGCAGTAATTTGCTGCACCTGGAGCTATTTTTTGCTCTCTGTATATGTGTGATTGGATGGCTGTCATCAATTTTGTATGAAAACTATTGCAGGGAATTCATTTGAGTTGCCCGTTTCTCCCAAAGTGTTGATTCACTTCTGTTTTGGTTGAGAAATGGGCACTCCTAGGTTAAAAAAACAGCAAAGGTCATGCCAAATTTTTCGGTCGACTCTAGCTTGTACTAATTACATTGTTGCATTTTTTCTATGAAGAGCAAACATGTCGAGCAGAGACAAAGACGTCGAGGCTGGCCCTTCTCAGCCCATGAGCGTCGAAGAATGAGCAAGAAGATCCAACCTCAAGTTTTGGCGGTTTGGCGATGACTTAAGCGGGTCCGACGAGGAGGCCGAAGCTACGGATCACGATGAAGTTGACGAGGAGGCCCAAGCTATGGACCAAGAAGATGACGAGGAGTCTGAATATGAGGAGGAGGCCGAAGATAGCGATGACGACAGAAGCAGTAATGGTGACGAGGAGGCCGAAGCAAGTCATCGCGGTGAATGGGTGGACGACGATGGCGCCTCCCCGCCCGCTAGGAAGAAGAAGAATAAGGTGGAAAGGCAGGAGCGGATACTGCCGAAACTCGGCACCAACCGCGAAGAGTTCACCCTTGTGAAACCGGGTGGCCAACCCTTGGAGCCAGCGAAGATTGTCGCTGGGTACGGCCTACAACTCGGGTGCATCGTGCGGGAGAGCATGAGCATCAACTAGAAGGACATAAGAAAGAACAAACAGTTGTGAGAGCTCCTCATTGGGAAGCTTCACAAATAGTACAAGTTCCCAGATGAGTACGATAACCAAAAGCTCAAAGGGAACAAGGTAAACAAGTTAGCCCTCATGAGGATGAGCACCGCCTTGAGCAGCTGGAAAAGCCGAGTGGAGAGGAGGATTAACGAGGGTAAAAGTTGGGAGGAGATAAAGAAGGCCGAGCCGATGCTCGATGAAGATGAATTCATCAAGTTCAAGGCGGACTGCACTTCACCGGAAGGTCAGGAATGGACCGAGTGGGGGAGGAGTATGCGGGAGCTGAACATAGGTAACCAACGTTGCGGAAGCGGCGGTTACCGAGGAAAAAAGGCCATTTGGGCAAAGGAGGACGCCGAGTATGCCCATATAGGTAAAGATAACCTGTGGCACAAATTCACGGATGAGCAGGTGATGCAGGTTGTTTGTGCCTGCTACTATCTCCACCCCGAACTTAAGGAATTCGTTACCGACGACGACGATGTGAGGAAGTTCCAGAAAAAGCTTGTAAGGAATTTATCTTGGAGTAGATCTGTTGTTTCTAATTAAGTAATGAAGCCAGATTTCTAAATGGGATCACTTTCCTTCTCTTCAGAGATCCGAAGAAAAGTCTTGTGCGTCAAGTGCGAGCTCATCCCAGGGGTCGAGGACGGACCCGTGGTGGGACACGCCCTTCAATAGGGCGACAAACGTGTTCAAGGGGAGGGCCAAGTCCGCGCCACTGACTTCATTTGGCCGCATGTCTAGCTATGGTACGTACGAAAAGGTTGGCGGCTTTAGGAAAGAGGACCCAAAGGCTAAGAAAGAGAGGAAGGCCACGACGGCGGCGATAAGTGAAAAATGTGAGGTTGAAGTCCTTTGGGAGAAGATGCAACAGATGTCGAGGCTGATCGACGAGAAAGTGCAAGAGAAGATCCGTAAGATGCTTCCCAATGAGCTGTGGGAGGGGATTGCTGCTTGGAATGCGGCAGGTCGACGAGGGCCGCTCGTGGTGCCCAGCCTCTCCGGAAGCAACTCGATCTATCACGTGTCGCCAAACATGGTGACGCCCGAGTTCGCCAACGTCGAGATGCACCTGGTCGCTCCGGTGCCCCTCCCACCGGCGCCAACACCAACGTGCAGCCGGAGGTCGCTCTGGTGACACCTCCCGCCGGCGTAAACACAGAGCCGTAGGTCACACCGATGCCCCCTCCCGCCAAAACTAAGGCGCAACCGACGGTGCTTCGTAAGGCATCTCAACGGGAGGATGATACCGGTGTCTTGACATTAGCCGAGCTCAACGCCATCTCCAAGGTAATGACGTCGGGCAACACATGCATGTTGATAACATTTCATCTCCTTTGCCTTTGATGACTAGCTAGCGCCATCTCATGATGCTTGTTCTTCCGCAGGACTCTCCTTGCATGCTCTTGCATTATATGGACGACGATCTAAAGGATGTTGGCAAGGGCACAATTATTTAACCAAATAGCCACATGATGCACCACAAGTCGATGGAGGATGACGTGTTCAAGGTCCGGCTGGCTCGGGTGTTGCTGGGGTGCAAAGACATGGACCCCCAAGCCAACCTCGAGGCGCTGATGATCATAAGAACCTTCAAGATTGCCGTGGCTGGGTCTTGACATGGCCAAAGACCCAGATTCGGCTTGTGAAGGAATAACAAGTAACTCCGCGGCCACATGTCCCCTTGCCGCGGCGGCCACAACAACCAGTCACCGCCACCACCTCTCGTCACCAGCAATTTTTGGCCGCCGCTGCACCGTTGCCTCCACATGGCAAGGCCGGCGCTGCGCTGCCGCCTCCACATGGCAAGGCCATCGCCGCACTGCCGCCTCCACATGGCAAGGCTGCCGTTGCGCCGCCACCGCCCAAGGATGCACCTGGGGACAACATTAACAATGATGATGACAACCCAGATAACTGGATCAACACTGGCGTCACGGACTCTTTGTTCATGCCAAACATGGATGAGCCCTACCGCGTTGCCGACGACCCAAATGCTCGTACCAGAACATGCACGCGTCTAGACTTCCATGGTACCCTAGAGGAGATGCCTCCGGATGCTGGTGCCGCTGGTCCTTATAAAGGCACCCAAGGAATCATTTTCAGCCCCACCACGCTCCATAAGGCGGCAGATGAGCAAATGGCTGCTAATGTTGAGACGAAGATGCATCACAAGAGAACCAAGAAGAATAAGCAGTCTTTGAGCCAGCCGGGTCCGAAGAGGCCCCGGGCTCAGGACGACCCATTAACACAGCCCCCTGAGGGCACCTTGACCAGGGTTCACATAGCTGGTCAACCGATTCTGAGTGAGGAGCTGATAAAAATGCAAGTGGAGCGATGGCTAACCTGCAACATGATATTCTATATCTAGAGGAGTGCCTCTTAAAGAAGCAAATCCATCATACCATGTTTTCACGGTCAATGTTCCAACGGGCGTGGGCTTCGTCGATAATGCCCTTGCGGATATCTTCTTCATATCGTATGAGGACATCTTCAAGCTTTTCCATGGCAAGCGGATGAACTATAACTTGGTCCTCCTATACGCGCTCCATCGGGTGATGAAGGTCAACATAGAGAAGACCCCTGGCGTCGCGATAGTGGACCCCTACTTCATGCGTGATATCCAGTTGTTGGATCCGGTGACCCGGGCCAGCACAAGGAACTACCTCCAAAATTTCATGGTGGACAACAAGAGTGGAAAAGAGCTTATTTTGCCTTTCTTTCCCGAGTAAGTGCACACACTCGCTCGTCGTCGTAACTTGTCCTTTCTTAGTTTTCGGTTGCTCTTTTTCCAACATTGTTTCGTTTCAATTGTTTTGCGCAGAGACAAATACTACACACTGATCCTCATTCACCCGAGTTATTCGCTAGCCACGTACTTGGACTCGGGAAGCGAGCAAAATAAGAAAGACTACACCAACATAAGGAGTCTTCTAGATGATGCTCTCGAGGGATACGCCGAAAATGGAGGCGAATTTAAGAAGGGGGCGGAAAATTTCAGGGATGGCAGACACGTGTTCAAACACGTAATGAAGTTCGCCTGCGTCAAGCAGCCGGATAAAAGTGTCAAGGAGGCCTACTACGCCCTCCATCACCTGCGGGCGATCGTCCGGGATGCACACATCATTACGTTGCCATCTAGTCTCCGAGCATGGGCCGAAGTTGAGGTAAGAATGGACGATGATGAACTTAAGAACGACTTCTTACACATCCATACTCAGATTGTGACCATCGTGCAAGAAGATGTCATCACAAGGGGGGGCTTATCCTGCAAAAGAGCATTCAGTAAGCGCGAGATCGAATCACGGCTCGTGGCGCAGGGTGATCGTAGGACATGGACAACAAAAGACGGCTACAAACCATTCCTGGTGCCGTGTAAAACAAAGTCTTCATGATGTAGTGTTCCTAGCTAGCTAGCGCTCAGCCGGTTTGTGTATCTCGTATGTGTGTGTGTGTGTCATAAACTTTAACTTGCCTTAGCTCAAAACGGTCGTTGTTGGACTTCGTTTACTTATTACCATATGTATGAAACTTAATAGCTTGCCTTAGATCGAAACCTTCTTTTTTGTGGAGATGCATGTGATGAACCTTCTAATTCTTTCTATTGCATGATATACTACTTATATGTCCTGTGTATAGAGATATCGTGCTATGTGGTGCTCAGAGGGAGGGTCCCTGGAGTCTACGACGAGTGGGAGGATTGTCACAAGCAAGTGAACAAGTTCAGTGGCAACAGATACAAAGGGTACCCGACGAGAGAGCAGGCGGAAGCTAGGTGGAGGAACCACCTCCTTGGAGAGCAGAGAGATATGAACCAGATGAAGACCTTGATGATCGTGCTCCCCGTCTTTCTCATCACCGCCATTGCGGTTGTACTCTACTCGGTCCTTTAGTAGTTTAGGACTTGGCTAATGATGATGGTCAACTTGTTGTAATGTGTAATGTATGAGAAGATGTGAGATCAACTTGTTCTATACTTGTATAATATTCGGGCACTTGTCACTATGTCGGGTTCTAATTGATGTGATGATGTATAATTCTATTTGTATTATTATCTCTGTTTTTATACTATTGTGTATCTGTATAAATACCTATATAAATACCTGTATATGTACCTGTATAAATACCTGAGAGCCCTGTATTATGTATACCTATAAGAAACATTAGTGGCGCATCTTTTATTCAGCCAGTGACGCATCTAGTATCAGTGGCGCATTATGTAGAAATGCTCCACTAGTAAAATATCAATGGCGCATATTGAAGATGCGCCACTGGTTGTCTCATTATCAATGGCGCATATTTGATATGTGCAATTGGTACTTAATTATCAATGGCGCAATAGTAGTGGCGCATTCCATATGCGCCACTGATAGCAAAAAATATGCTCCACTGATGAGCGATTCTCCACTAGTGTCAGCCTCTCATTACAAGAAACGTGTGCATGCTGAACTTTTTTCTCGCTCGTGCCTCCCTGTATAAGGTCGTGCTGCTGGGTCCCACATATCAGCCTCTCTGTAATTGAAACATTGATTGCTCGATGCAACATCTGTATAAGGTCTCTGCTAGGTGGAACATGTCAGCATCTCTGCAAATGGAAAGTGTGTATGATGGACTCCGCTATTTTGACCTTGGCAACATTGCTGGGTCCCACATGTCAGCCTTCTATGTGTAAGAAACGTGTGTATGCTGGAAAAAAATGTAAAAGAATGACATAGATTATACTATATATATTGTATATTTATATTGAAAAAACTAGGAATCTAACTCAAGACTTCAACAAATGGGAACTGTGTGTGCTTCCACTACGCAAGAACCATATATGCCACTACTGGAAAAGATTACATTTAGAAATGTTGAAATCACTTAAAAGGAAAAGGCAGCCACCCTGGCGACTTGCCATAAAAAATGCTAAATGCTCTGTACAAATACAACATGGGTAGGAGAAGCTTGTCCTATGCTTTATCAGAATGGCACAGAAAGACTAAATTAAGATGATTTTGGGCGACAAAAAAATAACTTGGGTCCAATCTTGTGAACCAATGGGCTTCTTATAGTGGGATCCTTATCGAAACTTCGTCAGTGTGGTTCAAGCTTAAAAAACCAAGTAATAATGTATTGAGGGTTGGCGGCCCACGACCAACCTGAACCTGGAAGGATAAATTAGCGAGGTTTTGGGCCACAGTCGGGTAGAATGTAGTACTATTTCCTAATAACCTCCTCACTGAAAATTCAGTGTACTCAATATGTCGGGGGTCGGTAGACCACCTGACCCGGCAGGCTAAATTTGCAAGGTTTTGGGCCAGTGTTGGGTCGAATGTGCAATCTTTTCGCTAGGTCCTTAGTGAAAATTTAATGTAGTTCGTATCCCATCCTCAAAAAAATGCAGTTGGCACCCTAAAAAATATATACTCTGCTCACCACGAAAGGCTAATTAAGGATTTTTCTTTTGAAACAAGAATATGGGAAGTTTTTTGTCCGAAGTGGGGTTGAAATATTCGTTTTTATAGGCTGAGTAGTAAAAATATATTGTACTAAAGGTCGATGGTCCACCTGACCTGGCTGTACCTACGCCGAATCCGAAAGAATGAAGTTGGAAATGGAGAAAAGGGACCGTAATTGCGCCTTATTATACATAGCGAACGAGCTTGTTCGTCCGCGGTACCAAAGTTCGCAGGCCAGCGCATTTCAAAAAGTTGGGACGCCAACTACTGAGAGGGGACATTTCGAGGCAAACTCATCTCACCCTGCCAAATTCAAACATTCCGTTAAACAGCCCTGTGAAGTAGACGGTCAGGACCCACATGTCAGTCATCTGTCTGTGACGCGGGCGCCAACGCAGCAACCTCTTAGGCAAATCGAGCAGCTAAGTGGATTGGATGCATTGACCAATT